>CAUDMG010000015.1:0-237376 GCA_958450375.1 Homarus gammarus
GCATATGGAATCACTTTGTTGGCCGTATTTATACAATTTACGAGGATCAGGATTTGGGGTGAGCACTTCACATCTCTCCTGAACTTAGAAGACCTCTCAACAAGAACTCCTGCTGGACCCGGAACTGTGAAGACCGCCCTCTCGCTTGTGCCATTGTTGGCCATCTTCCCGGACCGGACCATCCACCACTGACATCGTCGACAACAACTCACGAGCGTTATCGGTTTATCGCGCATTAGCTTGCCCTCCCCACTGGTGGTGTGAGTGACCCACACTCCAGCTGGAGAGTAGCTATAGCGCGATATTCCCGACGTGGTTTGAGCTCTTTTCCTTCTACTGCTATTTTTCCTTTTTCGCTCTGGCCTAGGGACCTGCACCCTCAAAAAGTGTATTCGTCCTGTGGTCCCCCCTGTAACTGTTCACCTCCCTCCCACGAGATTGTGAACACGAAAGGGGGTTGGAGCAAGAACCCATCCCAGCCGAGTCTTTCCCAGAAAACCGTGATCGTGCGGTTCCACCTGGAAAGAGGGTAGCAATCCTTATCCTTCCCCAATAGGCACACTTAGCTCACGTCTATAAGTGAGCAGTCACATGACTTGGAAGTAGGTTTCCCCAACGGGGCTCCGGAAGAGAAGCTCAGGAACCACTTTACGACCACCAGCCTGTGGGGAGTGCTGAAATTCCTCTGCTACTTACTCAACCGGAATAGGTAGGATTTAAAAAAAAAAACAACAAAAAAAAAAAACACCACAACAACCACAGGTGATGGAGCGCGTACGCCCTCCTAACCGCGACCCCCGCCTGAACCGCCAACCTGACGACCCCGAACTTCGACAGGCTCCGCACAGAAAAAGCGGACCAATTACGCGCCTTCAATGAAGCCCTGAAAAGCAGGAACACTGCCACCACCTCCAACAACACCACCACCACTGCTACCGCCACTGAGGACGACAACTGGACGAAGGTAGAAAACAAAAAACGCCGAAGTGCTTTTTCGGGAAACGAATGCCGTCAAGCAGCCCAAAATTCCGGATCACGAAAACGGACACAAAAACGACATATGCCGCCATCACAGAGATGGAAAAGCTAAATCCACTGGCCAAGTTCTCAGTGCGGCCCAACCTAAAGGGGGAGATGATTATTCACCCCAAAGACAAGGACTCCGCTCCCACCCTCGACACTTACCTGCAAAACACCACCACCGTTGCATCAACCAAGCTGGACCCCGCCCAGAAACTGATGAAGTCGGTAGTCCTCCGGTACCCAAAGGAACTACCCCTCGAACCCCTGGAGAACCACCCGAAGATCCTAAAAGCCGAGAGATGCTCTCCCCCGTCCGACAAGACGGCCACCACAAAACAAGTGCTCATAACGCACTACGGTTCACCCCCCAGCACCATAGACCTCAAAACCTGGGGGATCTACGAAGTGAGGCCCTCCGTCCCAGAGCCCCTGCGGTGCTTCAGATGCCAGAAATACGGGCACCATCAGACAAGGTGCACGTACAAGGAAATCTGCGCAGTCTGCGCACAGAAGCACGGCACACACTCCTGCCTCACCAAGTTGAAAAATGGAGAAAAAATTGCCCCCAAGTGTGCCAACTGCGGGGGCAAACACCACGCCTGGAACCCTGGATGCTCCGAGAGGACAAAGAGGGTGCAGGCAAACCGACCAGCAGCAAGACCGGCCCCTACCGCCTGCACACCAGCCCCACCAAGTACCTTCGTGTGGGGAACCCAAAGGCCAAAACAACAAAGCCAACCTCCTCAGTCGGTCAACACCCAAAGTGCAGCCCAGTTTCCTGGCCTCACTACGGCCACACCTCAGCCACCCAAGCAGCAGACAACGACAACCACGAAAAAGACAAAAGAAGCACACACCAAGGCACCAGAAGGAATGATACACATATCAGACCTAGCCAAGGTACTGACAACCTTCGCGGAGGGCCTAGCCGGACTACTGGGCCACAAAGATCCAACCCACACAGCTCCAAATACTCATGGGGAGCGTCCTCGGGCAAGTCGCCACAGCTCCAGCCACCTCAGTGGAGGAAGCCACGCCGGTCCTCACACGAGTGACAGCCGAGGTACACTCTACACCGAAAAAGGCCACCAGAGAACCCATGATACCGGCAGCTCCCAGAAAGAAATTGGACGTCTCAACTCCCCTGAACCGAACCACGGCCCAGAAGGTAAAAACCACAGAACAAGAAGATATGGACCTGATCCAGTCGGAATCGGACTTGAACATTTCCATCGAGGACCACCAGAAATCCCCGATGAAACAGTGGTGGAAAACATCAGCACCCTGAACATCCTTACATGGAATGCTCAGGGCATCAAAAACAAGAAACACCTCCTGCAAGAAGCAGCAGCCAAGGATAAGCTTGACATCATACTGCTACAAGAAACGCTTCTACAAGAACACCACTGTTTCAAATTCAGTGGTTACAAGACATACAGGAGGCATTTCACGCAGGCGTCAACAAGAGGATGTATGATCTTGGTCAAGTCAAGCATACCCTCCTCCGAGGTCACGCAGCAATTTCCATGTGGGAAAAACATCGAGACACAGGCCGTCAAAGTAACCCTCCAAGAACGGGAATTAACTGTTAACAACATCTACAAGAACCCAAGGGGCTTACTGGAGGTGACTCAATTATTTGCTTCGGCCGCTGACCACGCCACACTCGTAGGAGGGGATTTCAACGCACATCATCCCATCCTAAGCTCGGTAAGCCCCACAAATGAAGACGGCCTACACCTATACACCACCTTTCAAGATACACCCGAGATTTGCCTCCTGAACACCGGAGAGCCCACCCACACTATGGGAGGAAGGCTAGATCTAACCTTCGTATCCAGTGCACTACAGCCTTCGGCCTCCTGGCAGCTACACCCCACGCTGACCAGCGACCACTTCGCCACCCTAAAAACGCTGAAGGTGAACAAACTCCCCACTCCACCCCCGCCGAGATGGAGATACACTACCCAAAAGGCAGACTGGGAACTCTTTAAGAAACACCTGGCTAAGTGGCGCGAAAAATCACAGCCGGCCGGCGCAGCACCCGTGGACGAGACAACCCTCCACCAACAATTGGTCGAGGCGTTTCACCAAGCGGCAGAATAGGCTATCCCAAAAACAAAACCCACATCAAGACAGTATAATTATTACTGGTACTACTGTCCCAGGGTGAAAGAGCTCAACCACAGAGTGAACATGGCCCGAAGAAACTACAGGCGACATCCCACGGAAACAAACAGACATCTCCTGCAAGTCATAGTTAAGGATACTAGGGAAGAGAAGGAAGAAATTAAAAACGTAAGCTGGCTCAAGTGGTGCTCCGAACTGAACGAGCACACCTCCCTTGGCAAGATGTGGGCCCAGATCCGAAGGGCATCTAGGAAGGCAACACTACCACCACCAACCCATCCCAAACCAGAAGAGGAAGCCGAGAGACTTGCAAAACTGTTCTCTGACCGAGCAGCAGCAAAAAACCTCCCGAGACAGGCGGAGGAGACACAACGGCGTCTACGACAGGTCAGACTCCAGATGATCGAAGAGGCCTGCAACAGTGAAGATGACACCGACAGACCTTTCAACCGGCAATAACTCCAGAAGTCGCTAAAACGAAGCAAGGACACAGCACCAGGGGCCGACAGGGTAACCTACTCCATGCTTTCCCATGACGGTACAGCCGGACACGAGGCTCTGCTACAAGTCATCAATGCTTCGTGGACAGCACAAAGACTCCCACCGGAATGGAAGAAGGCAGATATACAGCCTATTCCGAAGCCCAGAGAACCAGACAAACCGAGGCCCATCTCCCTTCTCAGCTGCATAGCAAAGACGGGAGAAAGAATGGCTCTCAACTGACTCAAGTAGAAAGTAGGCAGCCCACACCCTCACATCTTTGCTTACACCGAGAACACCGGCACAGGCAACAACATCGCCGAGATACTCAGCACAGTGGACTACAAACTTTCATGTGCTGAAAGCCTACTGCACAGCCGCCATCAGATCGCTGGTAGATTACAGCGCTCCAGCACTCATTGGACTGAGAGAAAACCAGATAGCTAAGCTAGAAGTTATCCAAAATATTGCTCTCAGGACCATGCTCGGAGAACCCATGTGGACCAGAATTTGCAATTTGCAAATGGAAACTGAACTACCACCCCTGGCAGTACGAGTCAAGCAGGTGACAGCCGGTCTCCTCGCCAAAATCTGTAGATCAAATAAGCCCACAGCTGCCAAAACGCGAATCAGTGTCTCCCTCCACCTTGACCACAGAGAGCGAGGGGCCACCTGGTCGCACGAGGCAAGCGAGGTCATCGGACACCTGCAAGCAGAAACACACGTCAAGAACAACCAAGACACACGAGACAATAGTTACGTAGTTCCTTCACCATGGAGCCCTCCACCAGCCACATTCAAAATTATCGACTTAGATGATAGCAAAGCCAACCTCCAGAAGGAGGACTTCAAAAAAATAACTCTGGAAGCCATAGCCACCGAGACGCCGGCTGATGCAGCATCATACTTCACAAACGGCTCGGTGGATCCAAGACATCATACATCCGGAGCGGCCTTCTACACCCAAGGTCAGACCCTCCGATGGAGACTTTCTAATGACTGCTCCACCCTACAAACAGAGCTGGTAGCAATCTCAAAGGCCCTACAACACGCTGCAACACAACACAACAAGTCCATCATAATTCACACGGACTCGAAATCGGCCATGCAGGCGCTGCAACACAGTCAACCAAGAGACAACGCCCACATCATAACCTCGATCCTCGCACAGCTACAAGAATTCCAAAGACAAAACCGACCAGTCGTCTTACACTGGATTCCCAGTCATGTAGGATCGGAAGAAACGACGTGGCAGACGAAGCAGCCAAGGCAGCCACACGTTCTAGTAGCGTACATATTCAAGTTCCAGCAAGCGTGCAACAGATCAAGAATCACCTCAGAAAGACGAGCAAGCTCCACATCCAAAAGAGCTTCCTTCATGCATTCAACGCTGGTTCCCAATCAGCCAAATGGTACCTGGCTGCTACAAAAGGGGAACCACCTTTCGCGGACAAGAAAACAGGAAGACAAACCCAAGTCAGCCTTCATCGACTACGACTAGGGTACAAGTGCTCCTGGCAGATGATCGGAAATGACGTCATGGACGTCACACAGCCAGCCTTCGTCGTGATTGGACCTCTCTTCTCATCCTTCACAGCCAAGCCAGCTAGCCTGTCTCTTACCGTTGACGACCGGAACGCAAAATATCACCTCACCAACCAACACTTCTACACTTGGGAAGCTCGTCTCTGACAACGCCCTCTCTGTGCCTCCCCACTGATCAGGGTGACTCCTGATCAGAGGTGGCCCAGATTGGGTGCTCTGCGACGGTTTCCTGCAGCTGACGCCTGCCGCGACCCCATTGGTGTTTGTTGCACCAGTGGCTATTCCTCCTTTATTCTTCCTTCTATTTCGCTCTGGCCTGGGGACCTGCATCCTATAGGTGTATTCGTCCTTGGGTCCTCCCTGTAAATGTTCACCTCCCTCCCAGGAATTTGTGAACACGAAAGGGAGAAGGAGCAGATCCATCCCTCCGCCGAGCCTTCCTGGGAAACCGTGATCGTGCGGGTCCACCCGGGAAGGGGGTCGCATATCCTGTATCCGCCCCCACCCAAGTAGGTACACTAGGGCTCACGCCTATAAGTGAGCAGATTAGATAGACACTAGGGAAGTAGGCTCCCCTGACGGGGATCTGGGAGAGATACACGGGAACCACCTTTCGACCACTCGACCGACGAAAGGCGGTGGGAGGCGTTGTAATTCCTGTGGTAGGTTAACTCACCCAGACTAGGTAGGCTACCTATCGAATTTTAAAAGGTGACTTGTCCACCTTGCCCCCTACACAATGAGGGCACATAGGGTAAGGATACGCTCCCATGATGGGGGTGTAACCGAGCCGCGGAAGAGCTCACTAGCCGAACTGCTCGGTGCAAAACTACTAATAAAGATCACGAGCCTTATTACAACCAAGGATTCATTCATCGCCCTCTGCCTGACAGAAGAAGACGTTGACTCTCTACTATCGAATGACAGCATAAAGAAATTGAAGAAGCAGCGATTCGAAGTAGTAATCCCACCACAACTAAGAGCCAGGAAGACTGTAGTAGTTAAAAGACTGGACAAGACCATCACAGAAGAATCGAGCGAACAATAATTGAAACGAGACCTGGAACTAAGAAATCAATGGGCCAAGGTAGAGGAGGTAGTTAAACTACCTAAACTACCATCTATGCTGAAAATTAGGATTCAGGACATAGGAATGGCACAAAAAGCAACACAGGAAGGATTCTGTCTCTCATACTACCATATAGGCAGCAATCAAGTTGAAGAGGAAAATTTTTTTCCCATCACACCTTGCTGGAATTGCTACAAATATACCCACTTAGCCACGGACTGCCCTAACAAAAACACAAAATACTGCTCCTAATGCGGGGAGGAGGGACATACATTCCGGGAGTGCAAAAGCAGTGTAACTCCTAGGTGCCTGAACTGCCAAGGGGACCACAGAACACTGGCAGCATGCTGTCCAGCAAGGAAAGAGATTGTAAAGGAAAAGAGGAAAATTGAAAAGGAAAGAGCACAGGAAAAGCAAAACAGGACCTACTCGGCTGTAACCAAATTGTCATGGTTTTGGGGTGGATCCGTCCACCAAGAAGAATCGGTGGTAGTAGGAGTGGATTATATTATATAAAGATAATAATATGTCGTATTTCTTATTTCTTACCGTAGAGTTCGATACCTTCACACTAGTTACTTACAGGAGATTATGGCGTATCTACGTAGAAGTTCACTCCACCACTCGACATTCCATGATTTATACTTGATAAATGATGATTTAATGAATTGATTTAATTTTCAACATCCATCTAAGTTATTGATTATACTATGTCATGACCAATCAGTCATTACCTTTAGTAATAATAAGATAGGATCACAGATACTGCCAGATAATTGCACTTACATTTATTTGTCAAGCTTCCATACAATGATTTACAATTTGCATGGATATACTTTATGATTCACTCACGTTCACGCTGTAATAAAATTAATCTTCTAAAAGAGAATTTTAACTTGGGGACACATGTGATTACTCTACTATGGGTATAACATAACAGAGCCTTAATTCTTCAAGTGATACATTTACTGCCAGCCTGGATTGCTTTTGTTGCAACCAGGCTTCCGCACAAGAACTTCTTTCCACGGGCCACAGCAACAAAAAGTACTCTTGGGTTACCACACATGGTGTCATGCAGGAGAACTCTGTAAGCGTGACTTGAATTAACCATCTAGGTGCGATAGACCAGCCTGGATTGCTTTTGTCGCAACCAGGCTTTCACACGTGATATTTCCACGGGGATAACAACCTAGGTTAACACGCTTAGTCTCGTGTCGACCTTCCACGGCCATAACAACAAAAGGTACTCTTGGTGTACCACACATAGTCTCGCGTCACTGAGTCACGGTAGACTGTTGTCGCGGCAAGGAGAACTGGTAAGCGTGACTTGAATTAACCATTTAGGTGCAATAGACCAGCCTGGATTGCTTTTGTCGCAACCAGGCTTCCACACGTGATATTTCCACGGGGATAACAAACCTAGGTTAACACACTTAGTCTCGTGTCGATCACGGTCACAGTAGACGGGTGTCGTGCAGGAGAACTCTGTAAGCGTGAATTAATTAACCATTTACTGTAGGTTTGATAGGCCAGCCTGGATTGCTCTTGTCGCAACCAGACATCCACACGTGATATTTCCACGGGGATAACAACCTAGGTTAACACACTTAGTCTCGTGTCGACGACGGTTCACAGGACGGAGTGAGGTGGAGGACTCTGTGTGGTGTGGTGTCCCGCCCCCTTTCAGGAGGGAGAGGATGGATACGACGTCTTAACTAACCCATGGCTCAGGGGATACTACTTAAAATGAGGTTTTTGGGTGTGAAGCGATGAACAGTACAACACTGTTTCACTGCCCACCCACCTAAAGGCTGGCTGACATACACTAATTGAAAAATACATGTCCCAGTTATGCCTCGCCGGGCGTCTTATCTCTGGTAAAACAAACTTTGGAGTTGTTTGCGTGGGTAAGCCTAACGCAACCCATGACAATCGCCCCTACTAAGAAAAATTTTTCTTCGGAGAATAAAAATTTCAGCACCTGTATACAATCAAGAGAATGCCTTGCCCAGACACACAATTCAACATTCACACTGTGGTGTGTGTGTGACACTAACACTGCAACGGGATGTAGTCCCCAATCGCCATTGAGGGAAAACCTCAACATTTACTTTAGATTTTCAGGCTGGAGGAAAACTCCGAGGCGAGGGTGACAATTCCCGAGCAATAGTTCATGCTAAGCATAAACACGCTACATTTATGTTACAGCAACGTGTTGTGTAGTGTAGGGTATGTAGACATTGTTTAGGTGGTACAGGTGTCGTGTTATGTTCTTAAATGTAGAGAGGTGTGAAAAGGTTTACATAACATTTGAAGAGTCGTCAGATGCGTGGAGGTTCGAGTTGACCGGAACATATGGACACTCCCACACATAGGTCAGGTCCGAGACACGCCCTGCAATGTCGAATGAACTTTCCCGGTGGTGAAGAGAAGGACTCCTCCAGCCGGCTGATGTGAAACTGGGTCCCTCTTTCGCTGAGGGCCCCCAAGGTGAGGGTGTACTCTGCCCATCACTCACCATTGGGTCTACTGTCCATCGCCTCAAGCTGAAGTCCACCAAAATGAAGATGTAAATCTGTCCGTCACTCGCCCTTGGGTTTACTGTCCACCGCCTCGTAGTGAATCGGGAGGCTGAGGTGGAACTGGGTCCATCCGTTGATAAGGACCCCCAAAGGTGTGGAGGTACTCTTCCCGTCACTCACCCTTGGGTGTGCAGTCCACCGCCTCGTACTGAATCAGCTGGCTGATGTGGAACTGGGTTTGCTGACCACAATGTCCGCCGCCACCCTCTCAAGGGTTCGGGGATCACTGTGAGAGGCTACAGGGGTGCAGGTAGAACTCGCCCTCCGTCGCTGGTTCTGGCAAACATCACAAGTCCTCTTCTGTTTCTTTATTTTCCACCTTTAACTTCACATTCAAAATTTCTTAGACTCCCCTCAAATGTACTAGTAATCATTTCGTAGTACAATATACGCGTTTGCACAAACTGGTGACAAGAGTGCAATTATCCGCGGTCTGTGTCCCTGTTCGGGCGCCAATTGTCATGGTTTGGGGGTGGTTCGGTGGCTTTAGGAGTGGATTATATTATATAAAGATAATAATATGTCGTATTTCTTATTTCTTACCGTAGAGTTCGATACCTTCACACTGGTTACTTACAGGAGATTATGGCGTATCTACGTAGAAGTTCACTCCACCACTCGACATTCCATGATTTATACTTGATAAATGATGATTTAATGAATTCATTTAATTTTCAACATCCATCTAAGTTATTGATTATACTATGTCATAGCCAATCAGTCATTACCTTTAGTAATAATAAGATAGGATCACAGATACGGGCAGATAATTGCACTTACATTTATTTGTCAAGCTTCCATACAATGATTTACAATTTGCATGGATATATGATTCAATCACGTTCACGCTGTAATAACATTAATCTTCTAAAAGAGAATTTTAACTTGGGGACACATGTGATTACTCTACTATGGGTATAACTTAACAGAGCCTTAATTCTTCAAGTGATACATTTACTGCCAGCCTGGATTGCTTTTGTTGCAACCAGGCTTCCGCACAAGAACTTCTTTCCACGGGCCACAGCAACAAAAAGTACTCTTGGGTCACCACACATGGTGTCGTGCAGGAGAATTCTGTAAGCGTTACTTGAATTAACCATCTAGGTGCGATAGACCAGCCTGGATTGCTTTTGTCGCAACCAGGCTTTCACACGTGATATTTCCACGGGGATAACAACCTAGGTTAACACGCTTAGTCTCGTGTCGACCTTCCACGGCCATAACAACAAAAGGTACTCTTGGTGTACCACACATAGTCTCGCGTCACTGAGTCACGGTAGATGGTTGTCGCGGCAAGGAGAACTGGTAAGCGTGACTTGAATTAACCATTTAGGTGCAATAGACCAGCCTGGATTGCTTTTGTCGCAACCAGGCTTCCACACGTGATACTTCCACGGGGATAACAAACCTAGGTTAACACACTTAGTCTCGTGTCGATCACGGTCACAGTAGACTGGTGTCGTGCAGGAGAACTCTGTAAGCGTGAATTAATTAACCATTTACTGTAGGTTTGATAGGCCAGCCTGGATTGCTCTTGTCGCAACCAGGCATCCACACGTGATATTTCCACGGGGATAACAACCTAGGTTAACACACTTAGTCTCGTGTCGACGATGGTTCACAGGACGGAGTGCGGTGGAGGACTCTGTGTGGTGTGGTGTCCCGCCCCCTTTCAGGAGGGAGAGGATGGAGACGACGTCTTAACTAACCCATGGCTCAGGGGATACTACTTAAAATGAGGTTTTTGGGTGTGAAGCGATGAACAGTACAACACTGTTTCACTGCCCACCCCCCTAAAGGCTGGCTGACATACACTAATTGAAAAATACATGTCCCAGTTATGCCTCGCCGGGCGTCTTATCTCTGGTAAAACAAAGTTTGGAGTTGGTTGCGTGGGTAAGCCTAACGCAACCCATGACACAAATTATCAAAGGAAACAACTAAAGTCCTTGAAAAGGTAGCCTCACAACCCCCAGCTCAACCTATAGTGCTCAACCTGGTAAGTCAACTATCGGTTAAGATCATGACGGCAATAATACACCTCTTGAATATTGCCAAACCAGGATGCTTTGCTAAAAGGTTAAAGGAAATGTTTGCGGCAAATAACCTCCCAGACATGGAATTCCCCAACGACGTCCTCTCATCAGAAATCTTTAACCTGATCTATAAACCAGCAGAAACCACCAGTCAGGCGCAAGTCACCGAATCACAAGCCACTACCGACAAACCCCCCCAATCAGAAAGTAGCGAAGAGGGAATGGAAGAAGACGATGAAGAGCAGGAACCCATTTCACAACATGAACCTGTTATACAACCTGAAAAAGCGTTCGTATATGGCACCCCTAAAAAGATCAAAACGGGAATTGTGGCTCCACCACCGTCACCAAGAAAAATAACTGAGAATCAGGACCTCGGGGAAGAAACCGGTATCAGGTTTTACACCTGCTCAGCCCCCAAATACTCTCAACCGAGAGACTACTGGCGGAGATCAGGGAAGGAAAAGTAAAATATACATATGCAGATACGAATATGGAAGATCACCATATAGAAACACTAATAAGGAGAGGAAGAATCCTGACCAAATACAATAGAATAGAAAAGGTGGAACAATCCAAATACAGAAAATTCGCCTCGGCCTGCCTACGGAGAGGAGGTTTTCAGGAGAACATCGTTCATCCAAAATGCCGCAAACAAGCTCGAGACATCACCATTCATAATCAACAGACTTAAAGTAATTCAACATAATGTCCTGGCCTGGACACATACAAGAGCTCACGAATTATACAACATATATCGTACCCTAAACCCAGACGTCATCATACAAAATTCTCACGACAGGGATAATTCAAATAAAATCAAGATATTTAATTACACAGTATACCAAAAAAACAGCCAAAATCCTTTGCAAGATGGAGTTGCCATAGCAATTAAAAGAAGCATAAAACATAAAATCCCTGATACATTCCAAGAAAACTTTCTGGCAATAGAAATTAACAGCACAACGGGTCCAATCATAATTGGCACCTGCTACCTCCCTCCAAGACGACCAATTTTTCCAATAGCAGACATGCTCAGATTGATGAGGAGGAACATACCTGCATACTTTCTGGGTGATCTCAACGCTAGACACCGCATACTAGGACACCATACCAACAACGCAGTAGGCCGGGTCCTGAACACGCTAGTGAGCCACGGCAACGTGGTACACCTCGGACCGGAATTCCCCACGTACATCAGAGCAGGCCACACAGGATACCCAGATCTCGTGTTAACAAATCAACACCACCACCTAAACATACTACTCGAACCCGGCCCAATATCCACTAGTGATCATCTCCCTATCATAGCCACACCCTCCACAGCCCCAATACAGATCCCGGCCAGGCTAAGATTCAACTATAACCGGGCTAACTGGGAAAACTTCAAACAAGAATTAAATAACCCGCAACCCATACAATTACACAACAGGCACACTTCTCTAATAGACCAATCACTGGATATATGGTATGAGCACCTCAGCCAGGCCATGGAACACAACATGCCCAAGACCACTTACCGAACATTACCACACCCTCAATACTCACACCAATCAAGAATCATACAGACACAATTTAGCAACCTAATTAAACTAATCACACAGCAAGGATGGACACCAGAACGCAGACGGATGTACAACATAATACACGAACAGCTAAAAAAGATATCAAAAGAAGCATACAACAGGAACTGGCAGAAGCTGATTTCAGAAACGGAAGGAAACTACCATAAACCGAACCAGTTCTGGCAGAAAATAAAGCACTTAATGGGAACCTCAAGCAACGAGTCAAACTATAATAAATAGTAATCAAGTCAAATTAACAGAACCAACCGAACAAGAACCGGAATTTAGAACTTTCTGGAGTAAGATTTTTCAAATCACCAACGAAGAAAACTTAAACTTTTGCATGACCACAGAGAGGGAAGTAACCAACCATATGTCGCAAATAACCCATATTTGGCAACCGAGACCCACGATCGACCTGAATACACTGGATGACATGTCCCCACTAAACAAACCAATCACGGTGGACGATATAGTAAGAACAATCAATAGCTTTAAGAACAAGGCTCCTGGATTCAGCAAAATAAATAAACTCATTTTACAGCAATTACCAAGCAACATGGTACTTCTACTAAGAAATATATTCAACGCATCCATAGCTTCAGGCTACTACCCAAAGAAATTCAAGACAGCAATTATCAGACTGATACCAAAACCGGGAAAAGCCCCCACAGCAGTAGAAAACTACAGACCAATCTCTCTCTAAGAAACACCGGGAAAAATTTTGGAAAAAATAGTTAACCTACGATTAAGAACACACCTGGAACTGGAATACAAATACAAACCTAGACAACACGGATTCAGGAAACACAGAGGAACAAACACAGCCATAGCCCTTATATACGAAAGTATTGCAAACGCAATGCATAATAAAGAACAGTGCAACATAGTTTTAAGGGACGTGGCAAAAGCGTTCGATAAGGTCTGGCACTTGGGACTTAAATATAAAATAACCAATCAAGAACTTCCTAACAACTTCACTTCTCTACTGTGTAATTTCTTGAACAATAGAGAAGCACACATTATAATAGGCAATAACAAAGGCCCAAGCTTCAGACTTTATAGTGGAGCACCACAAGGAAGTAATTTATCCCCAACTCTTTACACAATCTACATTTCAGACATGCCGCTACCAATTCACGGTGAATACATCGCATATGCTGATGATGTCACCCAGATCATCCGCCATCCAGGCAAGGCCAAACAGATGATGGCATTAAAAACAGCTCGCGCCATAATACAAATAAATAATTACGAGAAGAAATGGAAAATAAAAACTAATACACATAAACTAAAGATCATACACATTTCAAGGATAAACCCAGCACCAATCACAGTAAACAACGAAGAAATACAATACTCAAACGAAGGAAAAATACTGGGCTAACAATAACAAGAACCGGAATAAATAAACACATAACAGAGGGCAATAGACTAACCCAAATACAGCTTACCAAATTAAGAAGATTCGGCAAAATGGAAGAGAAAATACAACTACACCTATTTAAAGCACTTGTCCGCCCCCATCTTGAATACCCGCCAATACCATTAAACACGATCAGCCTTACCAACCAATTAAAACTTCAAGCAACACAGAACAAAGCCATCCGCAGAGCCTCCAAACAACGTCCCCCATACACAACCAAAATTAAAGAGCTTCACGAAAAATACAATATTTTACCACTGAAAATAAGAACATACAGCCAAGCACAGGCAGTATGGTACAAACTAGAAGTAATGGAAGACGAATTATACCATCGACTAAAAACAGAGGACACCAGAAGATCACACAGCTGGTGGCCAAAAAGTATTCTCCATAACCCTCAAGAGTCAGATCTATTGTACACTAAATAGTACACAAAAGATGAGAGTATTCTACTAGTTACACAAGGACCTAGCAGACCTCTCCAACCAACTAACACAATAATAAATAACCCCTTGCTAGCTAGCTTAGCCTCCTCCCCCCCCCCCCCCTGTTCCCTTGAGCTCAGGCGACCTTTTACTACGGCCTTCACCACAGCCAATCAAATCGTCTCTGCTCGGTGGATAGCCCACCTGCCCTTATTCTCTACTACTTTACTTCCCGTTTCATAACTTTCCTTCTACCTTACCTCTTCTCTCCCTTCCTATGGCAAGCCATTGCCATTTTATCTCCATTATCATCATCATCATCAGGGAGACCATTCTACACTCGGCTACTGGACCAGCAACATCTCTCACAGTTCCTCACCTAGTCACTCCTAAGCATTGCGCTGTACAACAATATATATACAGAAAGCGCATTGTGAGTTTCTATTCTACCTCATTCCTGAGTGTGAGATATCTACATGTACGTGCGTTTGTGTGCCCATAATAAGAGAATTGACAACTGGCCACATACAGTACGCTACATTTGGTGACCCCTGGAGCCGTGAATACCACACTCCTTTCTGCTGCCTTACTCCTGCAGCCGAGAAGATCGTCCTGCCTGCTGCCAGCCTAGGCCAACCGCCTTACCTGCATCACTCGTTACCCCACTACTCCACAACGACACCATCTCACGACCGTAAGGTTAATAACGCATTAGGCTGTTCTCCCCACTGGCGGTGTGAGTGACCCACATCACAGCTGGAGAGCAACTATTGTGCGATATTCCAAACCTTGGTTTGAGCTCTTTTGCCTATTCTCCTATTTTTCATTTTTTTTTTTAGTTCTGGCCTAAGGACCTGCACCCTAAAAAGTGTATTCGTCCCGAAGTCCCCCCTGCAACTGTTCACCTCCCTCCCAGGAGATTGTGAACACGGAAGGGGGTCGGAACAAGCACCCATCCCTCATCCTTCCCTAACAGGTGTGACATACTTCCGCAAGAATGGACGGACGGATCTCTCTACCAACCTTCAACCACAACGTAGAGGACTGGTTAGTTCATGTCGAAGCAACTCTCATCGGCTCTACAGCTACAGACGGGCAAACGTACGGCGCCCTGCTCTGTTCCTTGCCCTCCTTGCTGTACGCTCCCAAGACAAGAAAAAACCAGCCGAAAAGAAAAACCAAGAAAAGAAAACTCAAGAAAAGACACCCACCACACAGAATCAAGAACACCACGAGGCCCGTGGAGCTGAAACCCACGTGGTCAACCTCACCGTCTCCGACTTCTTCCACACCTATGAGGACATAAGACACGAGGAAGACGAACAACAAGACCCAAACACGAATGAACGGACACTTCAAGAGAGCAAGAGGAGGAGGAGAGTTAGAAGAAAATCTACATCAAGCTTAGAAGAATCCCAAGACAGAAGACCAAGACATTTCCTCCACACAATAAAACAACACACACAATCAAGCCGACCAAGCACTGAGGATCCATTGCCCAACCCAACACGCTTGACCTGACGCTAGCCTGACTCTGTCCTGTCGCCTCCTGGCTGCGTCCGGGCGAGTTGCTGCTGCCTCCAGCTTATACTCCGTCACGCAAGCGGTGTTTAGCCACTGCACCTATTCTCTCCTCCTAAAATTCACTTCAATCCTCCCTTTATTCTTCCCCTGAACCTCCTTCCCCACTGTCACTAGCATTTCATGTTCATGTTCATATGCTGTACGCTGATTGGCTGGTAGGCGCGCGGCCGGAGCTCAGTTGGGAGTTGTAGGGGAGGGGAGCCACTACAATTCCTCACTCGCTGCCGACTCTACCCTGATTTATATCAACAATTACGCTAACAGTAAATACAGCTGAAGCTTTCAACATCAGTCACAGCGGATCTTGAATGCTTCATCTGCAATCAGACATCTCAAAGTTGACCAATTCAAATGCATGAACACCCTTTGCGGAATTTAGGTATACTTGAGTTTCTCCGGAAATGTGACATAGAAAACGAAGAACTCAGATCTCCTGAAGTGGTGAGAGACGAATATTTCAACTGGGAGACTCAAAAGGTTTACAGGTTTTGTGGGCGTGGAGCGTAATATGAATTATTAGGTTTTAACAGACTAGCCATGCCATTATAACCATGACAGTGTCGCAGTGTTATGATCGTGATAACGGCTAACCTGAAAACCTTAAGGAATCATATTACGCTCAAACGTCCACAAAACCTTCCGAGTTCCCCCAGTGGAAACGTCCCCCGTTTTCTCTGTTTCCTTGATGACGTCATCGATAGGCCGTCATTGTCTTAAGGGAACTTTGAATATAATCCGCGGATTTCGTAGCAAGACGCTGTATGTTGGGACCTGTTGCCATCCAACCCTTTGTAATCAATTTAATTTTGCTTTTGATAGCTGAGTCAGAGCAATGTTAGTGCGGATAATAGTAGGGAATGAAACTGAGTTCATAGTCTCAGTTTCAACGTCAGAGTGTACAGTAAATTAATTCATCGAAATAGAAGTAGATGGACTCCCTGGCCAATTTTGAGTGAGGGTGCCGCCGGCATTTCAACGGTTAGTAAGTGCTCGCCCTTCACCCATACAGGTAGGCCATTCCACTCTGTGTTGTAATTCGCCCTTCTTTAAGTGATTTGACCCAATTAATAGTTGATTGTGCAAGTGTTACAGTAACGTAGTTGATATGCTCTGAGTGAAGTCATATTTACGTCTTTAACGTCCCATGAAATGTGATGTCGTTGTCACTGTTAGTAATTGCTCGCCCTTCACCCATACAGGTCCCAAACGCAGCCTAGGCCGTGTCTGTAGCGTGGATGTTGTATCCACTATGTCTGGGGAGATGTCCGAGGTCCAGTAGGATCCGTTACCTTCGTGAGACCCGGCCGTCAGACACTTCAGACTACCTATGGCCCCCATAGCTGGCTCGTCTGGCCCTAACGCTAGGCCTGCGAGGTGACCCCGGATCACCAAGCCACACACCACTACCAGCCCCCATCATTGGTGGATGAGTGTCTAACTCAGTAGGGCTATTTGTGTGGTGGGGTTAATCCACTGGGATCTTCAGAGTTCGTTGGAAAGTACCCCATGGTGGCAGGACCCCATGGCGGTTGCTCGAGTATCACTCCTGACGACCGAGTGTTGTAGTGGCAGTTGCCCCGGTCTTTATGGTGCTAAGTGACTATAAGAGTTATGTGTTATTGAGTATGTCCACCCAGTAGGGTTGGGAGTGTTATTGAGTATGTCCACCCAGTAGGGTTGGGAGTCTTATTGAATATGTCCACCCAGTAGGGTTGGGAGTGTTATTGAGTATGTCCACCCAGTAGGGTTGGGAGTGTTATTGAGTATGTCCACCCAGTAGTGTTTGGAGTGTTATTGAGTATTTCCACTAGGGGGCAGTGAAATTTTGCTCAAAGCTGCACTCTTCAGGCATTGTTCCTTATACATATCTAAGACTTCATGCCAAATTTGAAGCTGATATGCCGAAGTTTAGTCTGCCGCATTTTCTACTGAAATTTTTAAATTTACCTACAGTACTAGCCAAACAGCCGCTGTGGCGGTGCAATGTTCTGTTCAGTGTTTATCGACTTTTTTTTCATATCTCTTATTTCATTATGTCATCATGGTTGAGCCTGGCAATGAATATCTCACACATGTGACTCCCAAGACTGGACACGGAAAGCAGATGGCCAAAACTACTCACGAGTTTCTGGTGGAGAAAAATCTAACCCAGCAGCCCATTGTGTGTGTTGGTTGTGATGGAACCAATGTAAATGTTGGATCAGAAAATGGAGTCATTCATCATCTTGAAATGTTACTTGGTCACCCTCTCCATTATTTCATATGTCAGCTTCACGGAAATGAGCTGCCTTTCCGCGCAGTTTTTTATCACTATGATGGTAAACCAAGTGGTCCTGAGCATTGGCGTGGTCCCATTGGAAAGCAGATCAAGGAGTCTTTGTCTGAGCTTCCAGTTGTCGCCTTCCAGCCAGTCAGTTTCCCTGATTTCCCTGTGTTTAATGATGAAGTGGAGAAAGATCTGTCCTGGGATCAGAAATACCTGTATAGGATTTGTAAAGGAGTTATCACAGGTGTTGTGGAAGATGACTTGGCTGCTATTGAGCCAGGTCCTCCCTGTGTGTCAAGGTGGAACACCTTATGGAGTAGGATCCTCAGGCTGTATGTAGCAACATCAAGACCCAGCCATGAGTTGAAAAGAATTGTCATTACAATAATAAAGTTCAGTGCTCCAATGTGGTTTTACATCAAGATACACCCTTACGTAACACACGGCTCAAGGAACGTATTCCAGTCCCTGCTATATATGAAACACCTGAATAGTGAGGAGGAGACGATAGTGAAGAAGGCTGTCCAGAGAAATGCATACTTCTCCCACACAGATCAACTTCTTGGTATGTGTGCAGATGAGGACATGACTGTTAGAGAAAAAGCTGTCTCAATGATAAGAAAAATTAGAGAGGAGAATCAGCAAAAGGAAGAATGCACTGGCAGATCTGAAGAGGAGGAGGAAGATTCTGATGCTGCTGTTGACGAGAATTTGTTAAACTATACTGATGAGGAGGGTAAAGATGGAGATGGGAATGAGTATGTGCCTCCTGTAGTCAACATGAGAAAGGTGGTGACTCCGAAACTAAAGTGGCAAGCAAAAAACTATCATTCCATGATTAACTGGAGGAATGAACTCAAGACTGAGCCTCCTTACATTGCTTCTCTGTCAAATCTACAGGTTAATGACATTCTTGAGACACCATTAGTGGTGCCCAAGTGGCCAAACAGCACTCAGGCGGTCGAGAGAGGCATAAAAGTGATGACTGAAGCTTGCACTGAAGTGACGGGATACGAATCGAGAGATGGATATATTAGGCAAAGATTATTGTCTAGGAAAATGATGCCAAGGTTCCCCACAAAAAAGAATTTCAATATGAACTTGTAATGATTTTCTATACGGTGTACCTATAAAATAACATGTGAATTAAATCGATGTCACCCATGTAAAATTTATCATTATCCTGGAAAACATTAAATGACACCTAATTTTTGGTATACACTAAAAGTTGACAAAAAGTCGTTCGCGATGCGGCAGGGTAAGTATGCATGAAATGGCATGAAATTTTGCACAGGTGTTTGTTACAGCCATACAAACGATGCCTGAAAAGTGCAGCCTGCAACTCAAATAAAAGTGTTTTTTCCCTGCCCCCTAATGTCCACCCAGTAGGGTTGGGAGTGTTATTGAGTATGTCCACCCAGTCGTGGTGTGAGTATGTTGAGTCTGAGGGCATAGTACCAGATTTCGTCTGGTGGTACATATATATTCTTTCTTCTACATCCATATTAATGTTTAAATAAATTTTGTATTTGTATATTGTGTCTATTATTTACCTACAGTATTTACCGTTCTTTCTTCCCTATTACTTGCTACTATCATTACATACCCACGAGCCTCCTCTCTTCACGCTACCAATGGTAATAAGTATGAGAGTAAAAGGAATTGTTACTGACACACAGGCCCTTATAAAAGGGTGGCAGCCCAAGCCCTCATAGCAGGGAAGTCTTCCTCATTAAAAATGGTCACCTTATCTACTTCCTCGGTGTGACAATCAATTGCCAAATGACCTTCTTGTCCGCATTTATAACGATTTTCCTCTGTCCAGCATAAAGGAAAGTTAATCTATGGCCACCTACTGTTACTGATGTTGGAATGTTGTTCTTTAAATTTACTTTGAAGGTTCTTGTCTCATTCAACAGTCCGGCCGCTGGTCCTTTTGTGTACTTGTTCAGCTTCATTCCTTCCACTTTACCATATTTACTTATGATGTTCATTATAATTTCATTATCCATTTCAAAGGGAGCATCTTTCACTGATACATAAGTTAAATGTTTCACTAAAATTCATCACTGTTAGGAATTCTTATAGTTTTGTCTTCGTATTCCTCACAAAATTTGTCAAAAACAGTGTTTACCCCAAATTTCACCACCACCTTATTGTTTCTTAATAGTTAAAAGCCAAATATTTGTTCCTGTTTTATTCTCAGTATATCAAATATTACCTTACATACATTTTCATATTCAGGCTTACCTGAAAACAACAGTACGATAGAGTCTTTTCTTCTTAAAGGGGGTGTATACGTCCCCATTTCAGCAGTTTTATTACGCCACTTGCATATGGTGTTCTTGGCCTGGTGGGGTGGACTGTGGACGGCCAATGCCACAAGTTTTCTGACAAAACCTAGCAAAGTCCACCAACACCAGAAATTTTCTTTACACCTACTCGTGCACTATGACTTCACAGACTTTGTAATAAACGTTGGGCTGCCAAAGTCAGCTGCAACAGCTGTATTTCCACGAAAAAAAGAGAGCTTCACGAATGTCTGCTGTGTTGACACCCGTTTTCTATGTCCACTCAGATGTGATACTAGATTATGAATTACTGCACCATCATACTGTACTCCGCACATCATTGTCGTCCCTAAAAACCCCTTTAATTCACATTACGCTACATAACATTCAAATCCACCGCGCTGGTAGAATCTCAGAAAACGGGAAACGTTGATAAAGGATAACTCTCCTACTGAATGTTGATGTTAGTTCTATACGAATTGTACCCAGGTACGGCTATATAATATTAAGTGTATGTACTCATAGCATTAAGGAGAACTCAAGGTATCTATAGGATGGTTTGGAGAGTCCAATCGATACGGACTAGTGTGCTATAAGGGCGATCGTGTTTGAAGGTCATTCTATGGACGTCTGTGAACGTTCAGTGAACATAGTTGCCACAGGTAACAGATGAAACTATAAAAAGAACATTGATTTGGAAAAAGGATAAATGTATCAGAACTATGTGAAGTGTTGGAAGTGATCCAGAAACTATACTTCAAAGGAAACATCTTGTATGCATCGGTGTGAACTTAATACACATCGTTATCTCGTGTGACGTATACCCACGAAATGTACAGTGATCAGAGAATCTTATGTCTGTGTTCAAGTAGTGAAATGTATGAGGGGAGGATCCCTAATTACAGTTTTAAGTGAAGTGGATATACCCACGCTATGAACATGCTACTCGCAGCTTTTGTTTCAGAGTTAGCGTCCCTTGTACCCGGACTACAGGTTTGGGTTAATGATATAGCCCATTTAATTTCCCCAGGAACTGTCAAACCTGAGCCGTACTTTAGTATGTAATTTATGATTAAAATATGTATTTATAAGGCATAAGGTCACAATAAACAGGAAAGTGTTCATGTGAGAACCAGAAGAAATCAAAGTGAAAATTAAAGATTGGAAACTGTAGGCCTAGAGTGAGAGCGGGCCGGGGGCAGCGCACTCAATTGCGCCGGCTTTTTCACCAGCACAGGTCAGTGAGCTACATCGGGCTGTATTCAGCCCCCCAAAAGAGAGACTTATAAAACAGTTATTACAGCTTGAAACTTTGCCTGATGTATAAAGCGAAGTAGTAATGTGTTAGAGTGGGTGATAACGGCCCATCAGTCATTATTTCTGAGTTGCGCCTGCTTTTTCACCAACACAGGTCCCAGGCGCGTTCTGAACCCACCAGAACGGCGGCCAATACCCCGAGAGCGTCCCACCATGTGAGATGACTATTCACAGTTATGCTACTCCACTGTGACCATGTGAATTCCCGGCATATCACCACACAGGAGTAGGAATACATAATGGAATGCTTGAGAAGCTCCGCGGTCGTCACTTGGAGCAACCTATAATACCAGGCATAGAAACAGCACTGGTATGCCTACTGGTGGAGCACTCGTCTCTACCTACCGAGGGCGGTGTGCGAACGAGATGCCTGGTATGTGTGCCTGGAAATAACAAGGGGTTCCATACTTGTAGGTGTGGAGTGTAACTGGGATGTGGTGAGATGGCATTACAAGGTGGTGAGTTGGTGCTATAATGTACAATAACCTAGGGTGCTATATTCCAAACAGGTGAAGTAGTCTGATGTGTTGGGTGTTGTTGTAAGATGGGGTGACCGAGGTAAGGAGGTCAATGATTGTTTTGAGGAATGAGCATGTTAATGACACGCAATTAATGTAAGACGTCTATTGTTGAGCAGTGTAACTAAAATCATAGTTGTTCTTCTGAGGAAGACCAACTCTTCTTGTATTTTGACGGGAGGCAATATGTTTTATAAGGAATATATTAGTTAAGACATGTTATTGTTTCACCCTTCTTTCCCTTATCGATTTGGTCAATGAAAAACCCAACCCAATGTCTAGTTCACTCTGCCCGCTACCTGACAAGCTACATATTGTCCAGAGGGGGTCTGGTGGCAGTGACCTTAAAATTAAGAATAGAGTTAAGTTATCCCCTTAGAATTAGTAACCCCAGAATCTGGCAGTATAAATTGGTGGCTATAGCGGTAGAATTGTTTTTAATCATTGATCAAATCCAAGGGAATTGAAGCTGTGATTAAGTTGCAGAAGTAGACAAGTATTTTAATGATGGCTTATCTGATTTTCGAGTGATACTTGCATGTGAATAACATTGATTGGGTACAGAAATGTCAGAAGAAGTTTTGAAAGTTTAGACAGTACTGAAGTAATGTGTGTCATCGATTTTCTTTTGGTGTATTTTACCCAGTGTTAATATGTATTAATAATTACAGAAGCGTGGATTAACCTTGTTGGCATTGAAGTAAGGGAGTCCATACTGTGTCTGAGAAGTGTCTCAGGTGGTTCATCTCTGATGTTGTTAAGTTGTTCACCTATGGAATGCCATAGGACTTTCGGTCACCAGTTGATGAGAGTTACAATTTTTGGTGCCATAAGGTGTTGCATCGTGATGTATTGTACCACTGATCAATTCAAGTTGCAGTAGTACAGGAGAGTAGTTGGGTTAGTGGTTCGTATTTTTCCTTGGTCAAGTGGTAGCATTTGTAGGACAAAATGGATGAGTCATTCGAACAGGAAAGTGCCACGGTGGGTGACACAGCGGGAGAGACACTTGAACAGGCCATGTCAATCATGAACAGGCAACGGTTAGAGCTAGAGGAATTGCAGAAACAAATTAGGGACCTAAAACTAGACTGCCGGCATGAAAGTAACCCAAACGCTGAGCAAGAGTCAGTTGCAAGAAATGGCACAACCCCATTACCAAATAGTAGGAACGCCGCCAGTGTAAGCGGTCCATGCCACTCTTACCAAACTCAGAAGCTGTTATTGGAAGAATTGCAGAGCTTACAGGTAGATGACGTCCTAAGTAAGTTTTTTCGGATTGTTGAAAGATGTGTGACAAAGGATGAGGGAAAAATAGCAACTGCCCTGGATTGGGTGAAAAACAGCGTGGTCAAATTGGTACGGCCACTGTTACTGACAGTTAGTGAGGACTGGGGCAGTTTCAGAAAGGTTATGTTAAGATTGAATTTAGGACCATCCACCGATGATTACGCATGGGAGGTATTGAATCGAATAGTATATAATGTGAATGATAATCCCCGATATTATGTATGGGACATGAGGGCGAGGTTGTCAGTCATGGAGAAGAAGTTTGGAGCAATGCCCACTAAGGATACTTGTGAGGGGGCGGGTCTGGCGCTGCCACCAATGTGAGGGCGCGGGTTCCCTATCTGTTTCTACACCACCCTCATCTTACTTACTTCTCTTAGTCTTACTCTTACTCATTTCCGTCACCTATTCTTTTGGTAGCACGGACATTCTTTTGGTAGCATGGTCGAGGGTCTAGGCCCATGGGTATGGTAATTCTGGTATCAAGTCACTTGGATGGAAATAAAGGTAAAATACTGTGGGAGAAAGGAATACACCTAAAGTACTCTAAAACAAGTTTATTAATGTGCAATCAATGGGGAAAGATATTGTATTAATCATTTAACTACCAGGCTCACCTCCTGGGCGTATTGCAAACTCAGTACTTACGCAACATACTCGTAAATAATTAAACTAGCATATACAGGGGTCCACTTCCCAACATGGGATAATTATCTCCATCTAATTATCATTAACATACATGTAACAACCCTCTCGGTGGAAATACACTTCCAAGGAGTAACCCAGGGTACAGCACTGGGGCTCACGACCTTTGTTATTGTGGGGTAGCCAGACACATGGCTACCCCAACGAAGCCGTGGGGCGCATTAATCAGGCCGCATCGGTGCCATCGTTTCGTATATGATCCCGGCTGGCCATCTACTACATCAGAGGCCGTTGTTGAATGGTTGAGTGATTCAAGAATCACAAGGATCTGGAGAAATATTGAAGCAGCGTCAGAGAACATGACGACACAAACAACTCTCTTGTCTAGACGACAGACGTATTCACGTTACATTACTTCTACACTGGGTGAATGACAATTCAACTGTTAAATCATGAACACTGGGGAACACTGATATTCACTACAATTGACTGAATTAACTGAATGGCTACACAAAACATACCTGGAGAAACAGTGAAGCAGCGTCAGAGAACGCTCTCTTTGGCTTGTCTTAGGGTATATATACCCCTGAGTTGCCAGTGGGCGCTACTCACGCAATGACAATAATTACAAACAAACTAACTGTTACTTATTCAAAGATGACCCTCAGTTGACAAAGGTCTGGCGAATTACTTGAGTTGACTTACACAGACTAATTCAAGATTGAGCTTCCCAGGAGAAAGTGGAATAACAACGCACTGACAACTGTCTTCACAAAGGCGGGACTCTGGGAGAGAACAAGTGTAGCGTCCATGGGGAAAAAACATGTCTTCTCAGGGGTCGCTAACTCACTCATGTTTTGCGGGCGTAGAGTTTAATAAGAATCATTAGTTAAATAGATTTGCAGTCAACGTGACCATGACATACTTACATAATACAAAGACCGTACAGAGCAGTGCCTAAACCAATGCAGAGAGACTTAGCCCTCTATATACAAGACTCCCGTACATTGGATTCATTTGTAAGAATGTTAGAGCAAAGTAGGAGTGAATATCTGAGTGGGGATAGCATGGACTTACATCATGTTAGACAATCCCGCCAGGAGCAAGTAAAACCCAGGATAGTACCAGAGAATTATAGAGTTCACGGAGACTATCATATGAAAGAGACTGACGGAGGACAGGATTAGAACACGAGGTGGAAGGAGACTAGCACTCAAAGTTGGACAGGGAATGAATGGTGTGGGTATTGTAAGAAGGATAACCACAGCCTGTATAATTGTCCCTTCAAGCTCAGACTAGGTTCATGTTAGGCGTGCATGAGGATGAAATGTAGGAGTTTTTTTTACCACTTGTCCAGGACGCCAAGCTAGGAATCACCCTCCGAGCTAATGACCACGACAACCTTTCCCACACAGTTCTCCATGTATCTAATATACTATAGGACTAGGCGTGTGTCTGTTTGTGTGTGTGTTTGTCTGTTCTGGGCAGCCGAAACTGCACAATCGTTTTTCATCAAACTTGGTGGAAAAATCGCAAAAAATTCGTAGAGTGGAACAAACCTTGTCCCATATCAATGGTTTCCTTAGGAAGCCATTACATAACAATTTTATTTACGCTGGAAAACGATACAAGTCTACGGACTTGGCGCACCATCATTCATTGTAAGCTGTCAGCCCACGATTGCAGTTGTGGTATGGCTCCCTCCTCCTGCCTCCACTTTTTTTCTTAGCCTACTTTTTTTTTTAATGTTCTTTGGGTTCGTAAAGGAAGGAAGATGAGTAAATAGAAGAATACAGAAGGGGAAACAGAAAATAGTTAGAGATAACAGATGGTGGGGGGGGAGCTGAGTTTCATCATGAGTCTGGATGCGCAGTTTCAACGTTACCAGATGAACTTACAGTTACAGTGTATACTTATTCTTGTAGGTGACTGTATATGGAAAAAGAGAAGAGATAAAAAGATAATAACAGGAATGCATGGAGAAGATGACTACAATAGACACAAGGTGAATATAGACAGTGAAACAAACAAGAGGTTGACAAAAATAGACAGATTCATACATGCACAAATAGACAATATGGCAACTAACATGACAGACAGACAGCTGACAGACTGGTTCACATTAGACAAACAGGCAGACACACGCCAACAACGGATAAGACAGACAGATTTGACGACACAAAGAGTACAGACGGGCTTACATTCAAACACCACGCAGACGAACAGACAGCTGGGATGGCAATAGACAGGACGGATAGACTTGAGACAGATTAGAAGGCATTTATAAAAAAGAATAACACCAAATCGACCATAGCTGCGTGAGTGAGGGAAGGAGGTCTTACATCCATTCGCGTAAATAATAAGACGCATTGAAATCTAACACCCTCGCGCGGAAAGAACATCGATGGTCGGTCAGTCATGTGAGATGGGCCAAAACTGACTAACGTCGATGATAACTATGATGACTTAACACAGGTGATGACTTAAGCAGATGGTGACTAATATAACCAGAATCAAGGTCACTTCTCTTCATAATATAATTTACCTCGGAATGATCATCGGTGATTCATAACATTTTTTTTTTTATGATTTTAGCCTCTCCTTATGACGAATATTTCTTTAACTAATTATTCTAACCTTTTACCGATTCTTTCTTATAGTATATTAGACACTGTAAGTATCACGACCACGACCATGATTATAACAATCACGACCACGATTATAACAACCAGGACCATGATTATAACAACCACGACTATGATTGTAACAACCACGACCATGATTACAACAACCACGACAATGATTAAAACAACCACGACCATGAATATAACAACCACGATCATGATTATAACAACCACGTCTTTGATTATAACAACCACGACTATGATTATATCAACCACGACTATGATTAAAACAACCACGACCATGATTATAACAACCACGACCATGATTATAACAAACCACGACCATGATTATAACAACCACGACCATGATTATAACAACCACGACTCTGATTATAACAACCACGACCATGAATATAACAACCACGACCATGATTATAACAACCACGACCATGATTATAACAACCACGACCATGATTATAACAACCACGAATATGATTATAACAGCCACGACCACGATTATAACAACCACGACCATGATTATAACAACCACGACTATGATTAAAACAACCACGACCATGAATATAACAACCACGATCATAATTATAACAACCACGTCTATGATTATAACAACCACGACTATGATTATAGCAACCACGACCATGATTATAACAACCACGACTATGATTAAAACAACCACGACCATGATTATAACAACCACGACCATGATTATAACAACCACGACCATGATTATAACAACCACGACCATGACACGGGGGTGGAGGAGACTGCAGTGGGAGCGGGTAAACAAGGCGAAAGATTACAGGGAAATAGTGTTAGGAATGATGACATAACTAAATTAGACAGGGAGTTTAAAACTAAACGCGGTAAGGGAAGGACTCAGAACACGACTAACTTAAATGTATATTACGCGAACAGTAGAAGTATGAGAAACAAAATGGATGATATTAGGGCCTTGGTATGTACCGAAGAAATCGATATAATTGCATTCACTGAAACATGGATCAACCTAGACACACGTGAATTACCAGTCGAATACCAAATTGCGGGTTACAAATTGTTCCATACCGATAGGCAGACCAGGAAAGGAGGAGGAGTAGCAATCTATGTTAGGGATAACCTGAAGTGTGAAATAAATAAGGAAATAAAAACTGAGAGGAATACAGAAACAATTTGGATAGAATTAAGCGACGGTCGGGAAAAATTAATCACAGGAGTAATATATAGACCCCCCAATCTTGACAGAGTCAATGAGCGACTTATCTGGGATGAAGTGCGCAGGGCTTCCATACACAACAAAGTCTGTATAGTAGGCGACTTTAACCTTGGCCAAATAGATTGGACCGACCTTACGGGAAACTCAGAATCAGAGGATTTTCTCGAGACGATCCAGGACTGTTTCCTAAGTCAACATATAACCGAACCCACACGGGGTAATAATATATTGGATTTAGTTTTGTCAAACAGAGAAAACCTCATTAGCAATGTCGAGGTAGGGAACGAACTTGCAAACAGTGATCACAAAGAAATTCGATTCCAGTTAGATTTTCAGGGCAGACGTAAGGAAAATTCCACTAAAGTACCAGATTTCAGAAGGGCAAACTTTGACAGTTTAAAGAGGCAGCTGAGAGAGGGGGTGTCGCGCTTGGCCGTGAACCTGACAGATGACACGGACCTGATAACGAGATCTGAGATTGCCGAGTTCCACGACAATTTAAATAGTGAGTTACTTAATGCACAAAGGCAGAACATACCATACAAAAAACTCAGATCAAACAACAATGACCCTAAATGGATAAATAATTATTTAAAGAACATCATTGGCCAAAGGAAGGCTATAGGTAGAAGGATAAATCGTGGCGAAATTCACCTCCGGGACTATTATAGGGTATTGGCGAGTAGGGTTAAAACCGAGATAAGGAAAGCAAAGAGGAATAATGAGGTAAGGATAGCAAGGGAGGCAAAGACAAACCCCAAAGGATTCTACCAAATGTACCAAACTAAAACACGAGAAAAGATTGGACCAATACGGTCAGACTCCGGCGAGCTCACTGATAACGACGGAGAAATGAGCAATAATTTGAATAAATATTTTTCAACAGTTTTCACCAGCGAAAATTTAAACATGATACCCGAGGCACCGACTCTATTCAGAGATAGTGAAGAAAACAAATTAAGTGAAATAGTAGTGACTAGTAACGATGTTAGTAAGCAAATAGACAAACTAAAGCCTAATAAGTCACCTGGTCCCGATGAGATATTTGCCAGAGTATTAAAGGAATGTAAGGAAGAGCTTAGTATGCCCTTAGCAAAGTTGTTTAACATGTCCTTAAAAACAGGTGTAGTACCAGAATCCTGGAGGATAGCGAATGTAATACCGATTTTCAAGAAGGGGGATAGATCACTATCCTCTAACTACCGCCCAATCAGTCTAACATCAATAGTAGGCAAATTACTGGAAGCAACCATTTCAAACTCTATTCGAAATCACCTGGAGAAGCACAGATTGATCAATGATTCCCAGCATGGCTTCACAAGCGGTCGTTCTTGCCTAACTAATCTATTAACATTCTTTTCATCAGTTTTCGAATCAGTGGACGAGGGGCACAATTATGATGTGGTATATCTCGACTTTAGCAAAGCCTTCGACAGAGTACCCCACGAAAGACTAATTAGAAAGGTAGAAGCTCATGGCATCAAAGGTGACACCCTTAAATGGATTAGGGCGTGGTTACAGGACAGGAAACAACGAGTGAGCATTAACGGCACTAAGTCCCATTGGAGCAACGTCACAAGTGGAGTTCCCCAAGGCTCAGTACTTGGACCATTATTGTTTATTATATACATAAACGACATAGATATCGGCATAGACAGCAACATAAGTAAATTTGCTGATGATACTAAAATAGGACGTGTTATCAAATCTGACGAGGACTCGGCAAAACTACAGGAGGATCTAAACAAATTTTTCGAATGGTCTGAAAAATGGCAGATGAAATTCAACATTGACAAATGTAAAGTACTCAGTATAGGAAATGTAAACAGGGAAACCAGATACCAGATGAACAACGATGCCATAGAGAAATCCGACTGCGAGAGAGATTTAGGAGTAATGATAAGTAGGAACCTTAAGCCAAGTAAACAATGTGTTTTTGCTCGAAACAAGGCTAATAAAGTACTTGGGTTCATACAAAGGAGTGTTAGTTACAAGACTAGCGAGGTCATCCTAAAACTGTATCTTGCTCTTGTGAGACCACACCTGGATTACTCAGTCCAGTTCTGGTCACCGTATTACAGAATGGATATAGAATCCTTGGAAAGAATTCAGAGGAGAATGACAAGACTAATCCCGGGTATCAGGAACCTTGAGTATAGAGACAGGTTAAAGCATCTTAATTTGCACTCCCTTGAGAGACGTAGAGCGAGGGGCGACCTGATAGAGGTGTATAAATGGAAGGCAGGGCTAAACAAAGGGGACATTACAAAGGTACTCAAATTATCCAACCAGGAGCGAACTCGTAACAATGGTTTTAAATTGGACAAATTTAGATTTAGGCGTGAAATAGGTAAACACTGGTTTGGAAACAGAGTAGTGGATGAATGGAACAAGTTACCAAATATCATCATTAACTCGAATACGCTGAATTGCTTCAAACATAGGTTGGATGCTCATATGAGCAATAGGGGTTGGGTGTAAACGGGACTGCCCAGTATGGGCCAATAGGCCCGCTGCAGTTTCCTCCATTCTTATGTTCTTATGTTCTTATGTTCTTATAAGAACCACGACTATGATTATAACAACCACGACCATGATTATAACAACCACGACTATGATTATTACAACCACGACCTTGATTATAACAACCACGACTATGATTATAACAACCACGACCATGATTATAACAACCACTACCATGATTATAACAACCACGACTATGATTATAACAACCACGACCATGACTATAACAACCACGACTATGATTATAACAACCACGACCATGATTATAACAACCACGACCATGATTATAACAACCACGACTATGATTATAACAACCACGACCATGACTATAACAACCACGACCATGATTATAACAACCAAGACCATGATTATTACATCCACGACCATGATTATATCAACCAGGACTATGATTATATCAACCACGACCATGATTATAACAACCACGACTATGATTATAACAACCACGACCATGATTATAATACAGTAAGCTTGTCAGATCAAACTAGCGCCAGTAGAAAAACCTACACCTATGAGATTGTTGTTTGTAAATGCTGTCAATATGTGACATCAGTCTCTGTGAAGAAGCTTTGGTCTTGGCGGGAGGTGTAATGATTGATTGTCAGACCAAAGCTTACAGCCCAGAATTACATCACAGTTAACAGCGAATACGCTAGAGACCTTGTGGTACCCCAACATTCCAGGTTGACACACCTCAGGTCGACCCTAGGGACTTGACCTCGCCTGCTAATGACGTGAGTTAGCCGGGTGACCTACAACCTCACCTAACCAAGACACCTGGGCAGGACCACACCTGCACACAGCTATCCAGATCTAACCAGTTTAGTGTTAATTGGTTAGAGATCAAAAGCTGGCTGGGCCGACCCCATATAAAGGCCCTACAGTCCCGTCCACGACACTCCTCGCATCGCTCCTGGACCAAGAAGACCTCCCAACAAGACCTCCTGCTGGACCCGGAACTCTGAAGACCGCCTTCTCCCCTGCGCCATTGTTGGCCATCTTCCCGGACCGGACCACCCAGGACTGTCATCGTCCACAACTACTCACGAGCGTTCTCGGTTTATCTAGCATTAGCTTGCCCTCCCCACTGGCAGTGTGAGTGACCCACACTCCAGCTGGAGAGCAGTTATAGCGCGATATTCCCGGCGTGGTTTGAGCTCTTTTCCTTCTACTAAAACTCTTTCCTTTTTCGCTCTGGCCTAGGGACCTGCACCCTCAAAAGTGTATTCGTCCCGCGGTCCCCCCTGTAACTGTTCACCTCCCTCCCAGGAGATTGTGAACACGAAAGGGGGTCGGAGCAAAACCCTCCCCAGCCGAGTCTTTCCAGGAAAACCGTGATCGTGCGGGTCCACCTGGAAAGAGGGTTGCTATCCTTATCCTTCCCAAATAGGCACACTTAGCTCACGTCTATAAGTGAGCAGTCACCCACACTAGGAAGTAGGCTTCCCCAATCGGGGCTCCGGGAGAGAAGCTCAGGAACCACTCTACGACCACCAGCCAGTGGGGAGTGCTGTAATTCCTTTGCTATTTACTCAAACGGAATAGGTAGGATCTAAAAAAAAAAAAAAAAAAAAAAAAAAAAAAAAAAAAAAAAAAAAAAACCACGGTTATGGAGCGCGTACGCCCTCCTAACCGCGATCCCCGCCTGAACCGCCATCCTGACGACCCGAACTACGACAGGCTCCGCACTGAGAAAGCAGAACAGTTACGTGCCTTCAATGAAGCCCTGAAAAGTAAGAACAACACCACCACCTCCAACAACTCCACCACCTCCAACAACTCCACCACCACTGCCACCGCCACTGAGGACAACTGGACGAAGGTCGAGAACAAGAAACGCCGACGTGCTTTTTCGGGAAACGATTGCCGTCAAGCAGCCCCCAAGGCACCCATCACCACCACCAGCTCACCCTCAACGACACTGCCAAAATTCAGGATCACGAAAACGGACGCAAAAACAACGTATGCCGCCGTCACAGAGATGGAAAAGCAGAATCCACTGGCCAAGTTCTCAGTGCGGCCCAACCTAAAGGGGGAGATGATCGTTCACCCCAAAGACAAGGACTCCGCCACCACCCTCGACACTTACCTGCAGAACACCACCACCGTCACTTCAACCAAGCTAGACCCCGCCCAGAAACTGATGAAGTCGGTAGTCCTCCGATACCCAAAGGATCTACCTCTCGAACCCCTGGAGAACCACCCGAAGATTTTAAAAGCCGAGAGATGCTCTCCCATGTCCGACAAGACGGCCACCACGAATCAAGTGCTCATAACGCACTACGGCTCACCCCCCAGCACCATAGACCTCAAAACCTGGGGGACCTACGAAGTGAGGCCCTTTGTCCCAGAGCCCCTGCGGTGCTTCAGATGCCAGAAATACGGGCACCATCAGACACGGTGCACGTACAAGGAGATCTGCGCAGTCTGCGCACAGAAGCACGGCACACACTCCTGCCTCACCAAGCTGAAAAATGGAGAAAAAATTGCCCCCAAGTGTGCCAACTGCGGGGGCAAACACCACGCCTGGAATCCTGGATGCTCCGAGAGAACAAAGAGGGTCCAGGCAAACCGACCAGCAGCAAGACCGGCACCCACCGCCTACACACCAGCCCCACCAAGTACCTTCGTGTGGGGAACCCAGAGGCCAAGACAACCTCCTCAGCCAGTCAACACCCAAAGTGCAGCCCAGTTTCCTGGCCTCACCACGGCCACACCTCAGCCACCCAAGCAGCAGACAACCACGAGACAAACAAAAGAAGCACACACCAAGGCACCAGAAGGAATGATACACGTATCAGACCTAGCCAAGGTACTGACAACCTTCGCGGAGGGCCTAGCCGGACTACTGGGCCACAAGATCCAAGCAACACAGCTCCAAATACTCATGGGGAGCGTCCTCGGGCAAGTCGCCACAGCTCCAGCCACCTCAGTGGAGGAACCCACGCCGGTCCCCACACGAGTGACAGCCGAGGTACACTCCACACCGAAGAAGGCCACCAGAGAACCCAAGATACCGACAGCTCCCAGAAAGAAACTCGACGTCTCAACTCCCCTGAACCGAACCACGGCTCAGAAGACAAGAACCACAGAACACGAAGACATGGACCTGATCCAGCTGGAACCGGACTTGGACATCTCCATCGAGGACCACCAGAAATCCCCGATGAAACAGTGGTGGAAACCACCAGCACCCTGAACATCCTAACATGGAATGCTCAGGGCATTAAAAACAAGAAACACCTCCTACAAGAAGCAGCAGCCAAGGACAAGCTTGACATCATACTTCTACAAGAAACACTATTACAAGAACACCACTGTTTCAAATTCAGCGGTTACAAGACATACAGGAGGCATTTCACGCAGGCGTCAACAAGAGGATGCATGATCTTGGTCAAGTCAAGCATACCCTCCGCCGATGTCACGCAGCAATTTCCATGCGGCGAAAACATCGAGACACAGGCCGTCAAAGTAACCCTACAAGAACGAGAACTAACGGTTCACAACATCTACAAGAACCCAAGGGGCTCACTGGAGGTTACTCAATTATTTGCTTCGGCCGCTGACCACGCCACACTCATAGGAGGGGATTTCAATGCACATCATCCCTTCCTAAGCTCGGCAAGCCCCACAAATGAAGACGGCCTACACCTATACACCACCTTTCAAGATACACCCGAGATCTGCCTCCTGAACACCGGTGAGCCCACCCACACTAGGGGAGGAAGGCTAGATCTAACCTTCGTCTCCAGTGCACTACAGCCTTCGGCCTCCTGGCAGATACACCCCACGCTGACCAGCGACCACTTCGCCACCCTGACAACACTGAAGGTGAATAAACTCCCCACTCCACCCCCCCCGAGATGGAGATACAACACCCAAAAGGCAGATTGGGGACTCTTCAAGAAACACCTAGCTAACTGGCGCGAAAAGTCACAGCCGGCCGGCCCAGCACCCGTGGATGAGACAACCCTCCACCACCAATTGGTCGAGGCGTTTCACCAAGCGGCAGAAGAGGCCATCCCAAAAACAAAACCAACATCAAGACAGTACAATGACTACTGGTACTACTGTCCCAGGGTGAAAGAACTCAACCACAGAGTGAACATGGCCCGAAGAAACTACAGGAAACATCCCACGGCAACAAACAGACATCTCCTGCAAGTCATAGTCAAGGATACCAGGGAAGAGAAGGAAGAAATAAAACACGCAAGCTGGCTCAAGTGGTGCTCCGAACTCAACGAGCACACCTCCCTTGGCAAGATGTGGGCCCAGATCCGAAGGGCATCTGGGAAGGCAACACCACCACCACCAACCCATCCCAACCCAGAAGAGGAAGCCGAGAGACTTGCAAAACTCTTCGCTGACCGAGCAGCAACAAAAAACCTCCCGAGACAGGCGGAGGAGACACAACGGCGTCTGCGACAGGTCAGACTCCAGATGATCGAAGAGGCCTGCAACAGTGAAGATGACACTGACAGACCATTCAACCAGCAAGAACTCCAAAAGTCGCTAAAACGAAGCAAGGACACAGCTCCTGGGGCAGACAGGATAACCTACTCGATGCTCTTTCATGCCGGTACAGCCGGACATGAGGCTCTGCTGCAAGCCATCAATGCTTCGTGGACAGCACAAAGACTCCCACCGGAATGGAAGAAGGCAGACATACAGCCCATTCCGAAGCCCAGAGAACCAGACAAGCCGAGGCCCATCTCCCTTCTCAGCTGCATAGCGAAGACGGGAGAAAGAATGGCTCTCAACCGACTAAAGTGGAAAGTAGGCAGCCCACACCCTCACATCTTTGCTTACACCGAGAACACCGGCACAGGCAACAACATCGCCGAGATACTCAGCACAGTGGACAACAAACCAGCTCTGGTGGTCTTCCTCGACCTGGAGAAAGCCTTCGAACTAGCCAATCCATTGGCCATTACAACTACGCTCGCAAAAAAAGGCGTCAAAGGAAGGTTGCTGGGGTGGATCCAGAACTACCTCACACAAAGGGAAGCACGAGTACGCTTCCAGGGAACAACCTCAAGCTACAGGGTCCATGAAAACGGAACCCCACAAGGAGGCATCCTCAGTCCAATGCTGTTCAATGTCCTGATGGAAAACCTAGTCAAGCTTCCGTTCAGACAAACAGCCAAGCTCCTATGCTATGCAGACGACTTACAGCTCATAGTAAGAGGATCGAACAGACTAGCCAACACGCAACACGCACTCCAACTTATAGAAGAGGAGTGCAACAGACTTGGACTCAAGATAAATCCAGCCAAGTCGAAAGCGATGGCCATCTGCACTGACACACCAGACGAGATGCTCTCCATACAAAACACGCCGGTAGTCTGGACCAACGCCCACCAGTGTCTTGGAATCTGGTTTGACCAGAAACTCACCTTCAAGCCACAACTCGAGTATCTCAGGCACAGGACGAAGAGCAGACACAATATAATGAGGTCGCTCACCAGCAAATCCGCAGGAGCAAACCTTCATGTGCTCAAAGCCTACTACACGGCCGCCATCAGATCGCTGGTAGATTACAGTGCTCCAGCACTCATTGGACTGAGAGAAGACCAAATGGCTAAGCTAGAAGTCATTCAAAACAATGCTCTCAGGACCATGCTCGGAGCACCCATGTGGACCAGAATTTGCAACCTGCAAATGGAAACCGAGCTACCACCCCTGGCAGTACGAGTCAAGCAGGTGACAGCCGGTCTCCTCGCCAAAATCTGTAGAGCAGACAAGCCCACAGCTGCCAAGATTCGAATCAGTGCCTCCCTCCACCTCGACCACAGAGTGCGAGGGGCCACCTGGTCGCACGAGGCAAGCGAGGTCATCCGACACCTGCAAGCAGAAACACTCGTCAAGAACAACCAAGACACACGAGACAATGGTTACGCTGTTCCTCCACCATGGAGCCCTCCACCAGCCACACTCAAATTCACCGACCTAGGTGATAGTAAGGCCAACCTCCAGAAGGAGGACCTCCAAAAAATAACTCTCAAAGCCATAGCCACCGAGACACCGGCTGATGCAGCATCATACTTCACAGACGGCTCGGTGGACCCAAAACATCATAGATCCGGAGCGGCCTTCTACACCCAAGGTCAGACCCTCCAATGGAGACTTTCCAATGACTGCTCCACCCTACAAACAGAGCTGGTAGCAATCTTAAAGGCCCTACAACACGCTGCAACCCAACACAACAAGTCCATCATAATTCATACGGACTCGAAATCGGCCATGCAGGCGCTGCAACACAGTCAACCAAGAGACAACGTCCACATCATCACCTCGATCCTCGCACAGCTACAGGAATTCCAAAGCCAAAACCGACCAGTCGTCTTACACTGGATTCCCAGTCATGTAGGGATCGGAGGAAACGACGTGGCAGACGAAGCAGCCAAGGCAGCTACACGTTCCAGTAGCGTACACATCCAAGTTCCAGCAAGTGTGCAACAGATAAAGAATCACCTCAGAAAGACCAGCAAGCTCCACATCAAAAAGAGCTTCCTTCATGCACTCAACGCCGGGTCCCAATCAGCCAAATGGTACCTGGCGGCCACAAAAGGGGAACCACCTTTCGCTGACAAGAAAACCCCAAGACAAACCCAAGTCAGTCTTCATCGACTACGACTAGGGTACAAGTGCTCCTGGCAGATGATCGGCAATGACATCATGGATTGCACCTACTGTCAGGAGCCAGCAGCCAACCCACTTGAGCATTATCTCCTCGACTGCGAGGTCACACAAAGCCTCCGCAACAAAATTCAAATCTCCCCAGAAACACACACAACACCAGCGGCCACTCTAACCCGAAAGGCCCATACAGACCACTTTCACCACCTACTCCGGGTCATCACACGATACCCACCACCCAGATAGCTTAGTAAGCATCCTTTCCCAGCAAGTGCGGACCCCAGTTCGGGGGGCGCGCCACTCCGAAACTGACCACGTCCAAGAGTGGGGGTTGGTGGTAAGCGTCCACTGATCGGGGGTCCGCTCACACTTGCAACCTGCAGTATCCTTCCATCTGCAGGTGGGACCACCTCCATCCCAATCCGGTCTGGCTGCTCCTCGAGCTCCAGCCGGAACCACCAAACGGGCCGCCTATAGGCAAAGGCCCGTGTCGGACTACGGTCCGACAATCTCAACAACAACAACAACCGTCCACGATCATTCTGATTCTGATTCTCATTCCATTCGTGATTCTCATACGACTACCATTCAGAGAGGTTGGTCATTGAGAGGTCATTCTGGTCACTCCCACAGAGGCAAGCTCATACCCTCCCCCCCAGGTCGGGGGGGGGGGAGAACTTCACGACGTCACCAGCTAAGCAGAGTATCGCATACGAGAGCCCAGCCAAGCACCCACTGGGCCTACGTCAGGGTACACGTCAGGGTGAGTTACATACTGTGGGAAGTGTATTCATTCATGTTGTGTCAGAGTCAGTGTCGAGTAACGTAACATAATGTGTAGTACCCGAATATAATAATGATATTAACGTGTCCATGTCATTGAGTGAATTAATAAATAGTTGTATCGAAGAGGTGTATACCAAGTTGTCCCTTGAGAAGAATAGTTATGTGCATTGACGTATAAGATAAGCGTGTTGACACTAGGGGAAAGGTCACGGCAGCTTAGCTCCGCTCCCGAGGATAATTACCAGATATGGCTAGTGCTACTTGTAAACGGGGTTATGCCCATCTGTGGACCAAGTTAGAGAATACCAAGGAAAAAACCCTGAAATTAGAGCAAGAAATCTTGAAATTTAAGGAAGAGATAGCAAGGATGAAGGAAGAAACGAGACAGGGAAAGCCGGTGAATGACGAATGGATGGTTGTGAGGAGAGGGACTACCAAGCTGGTGGTTAAGAAACACACCAAGAATACAACAACGACAACAACAGCTAAGTGTACCAATTCGTTCAGTCCCTTGATAGACGAAATGGACCTTAGTATAGTCAGGGACAGGGCTGACAAGGAAGGTATATAACTTTAATTGTTGGTGACTCACAGTTAAGGTACTTGGACAAAGCCTTTTGTGGTAAAAATAAAAATAGCATGAGGGTGTGTTTGCCAGGGGCTGGGGTGGGGGGATATAGTTGACAGGATGGACAATATCTTGTCTGGTAATGGGAACAAATCCATTATCTGCCTCAGTGCAGGAGGCAACGATATTGCCCTGTGTAGGAGTGAAGAGCTTCTTCATAAGTTCAAGACAGTTATAGATCGTATTAGGACTAAGGGAGGGATCCCTATTATATGTGGTGTCCTGCCTAGAAGGAGAGTTAGCAATGAATGGTTGTCAAGGGCAGTTGGTGTCAACGGCCGTCTTGACGGATATTGCAAGTCATTATCAGTCCCATTCATTGACAAATGGGACAACTTCTATGGCAGAAGGGACCTTATGCTAGGGATGGGGTACACCTGTCTCGGGAGGGGGTGGCAACCCTGGCTGGGTCTCTAGAGGGGGCAGTTCAAAAGATATCGAAGTCTTTAAACTGCTAGGAGAGCATATGGGCACGGGGGTGGAGGAGACTGCAGTGGGAGCGGGTAAACAAAGTGAAAGATTACAGGGAAAAGTGTTAGGAATGATGAAAAAGTAAATTAGACAGGGAGTTTAAACCTAAATGCGGTAAAGGGAGGACTCAGAACACGACTAACTTCAATGTCTACTACACGAACAGTAGAAGTATGAGAAACAAAATGAATGATATTAGGGCCTTGGGATGTACCGAAAAAATCGACATAATAGCATTCACTGAAACATGGATCAACCTAGACTCACGTGAGTTACCGGTCGAATATCAAATTGCGGGTTACGAATTGTTCCATACCGATAGGCAGACCAGGAAAGGAGGCGGAGTAGCAATTTATGTCAGGGATAATCTGAAGTGTGAAATAAATAAGGAAATAAAAACTGAGCGGAATACAGAAACAATTTGGATAGAATTAAACAACGGTAGGGAAAAATTAATCACAGGAGTAATATATAGACCTCCCAATCTTGATAGAGTCAATGAGAGACTTATCTGGGAAGAAATGCGCAGGGCGTCCATACACAACAAAGTCTGTATAGTAGGCGACTTTAACCTTGGCCAAATAGATCGGACTGACCTTTCGGGTAACTCTGAATCAGAGGATTTTCTCGAAACGATTTAGGACTGTTTCCCAAGTCAACATATATCCGAACCCACCCGGGGTAGTAATATACTCGATTTAGTTCTGTCGAACAGAGAAAACCTCATTAGCAATGTCGAGGTAGGGAACGAACTTGCAAACAGGGATCACAAAGAAATTAGATTCCAATTAGATTTTCAGGGCAGATGTAAGGAAAATTCCACTAAAGTACCAGATTTCAGAAGGGCAAACTTTGACAGTTTAAAGAGGCAGCTGAGAGAAGGGGTGGCGCGACCTCATAACGAGATCTGAGATAGCCGAGTTCCACGACAATTTAAATAATGAGTTATATAGAGCCTTTGTCCAATCCCGACTAGTATATCCACCAATTCCCCTACATGCAATAAAACAAACACATATAAAGAAACTGCAGACAATTCAAAATTTAGCCCTAAGGGATGTATACAACATCAGATATCCTGACATAGTCACCGACCGTCAACTACACCAACGAGCACAAATAGAACCCCTAAGAGTTTACCTACACCAACACTCAAAAAGAATATGGACAAAGTTAGAAGAAATAGACGCAGGACCAATCATAGAATGGATGGAAGAGACAGAAGAAGGAAGAAGAGAACACTCGTAGTTCCCTCGCAGTAAAAGAAGAGCCCTAGAACCCACACCAACTCCACTCTATTGAAAAATGCAACGTTACCCCAGTGACAACCTTGGCAGTCCTACCACTTACAACACTAGATCATAAAAAGACGGGATGTTCTTAGCAGAAACACAAGTACCTGCCCTAGACTCCCCACCATTGGCTAGGACACAAGACCCAAAAATGTAAGGCATAAAACTGCAATATTTGCTAAACATACAAACTCCTGACATAAATATAATACCTACGACGAAGATTAGCTGAAACACAAACATGAGATAATAGAAGCACTTGGGTTGAGCCCCAAGACCTAGCATTCTACTACTATTTTCCAATTTCCTCGCCTTTCTTCTTGCACTATCCACAACCCCAAGTCCCTCCAAATTCCACCATTATTCTTCAAGTCCAGTTCCCGCACCACCAATCTACGCACCAGCATCAAGATCACTTCATACTTTGCTTCACCCATCGATCGATCCTCGTCCGCAATATTTACTTGGAAGTACCCCATTTTGGGGTCCATGGTGGTGATCCAACATCTTCCCGATCCTATGGAAGCTACAGCGCCATGAGGGGACAGCACAGGGTACGTTGGCCTTCGGACGATAAGGCACGTTGGGTCTACACACAGCCTCACTCCAGATGTTTTTTTCGCTACCGGGACGATAGGGTAGCACCAGACTATCGGGTAGTCCAACCCGACGATGATGTCCTTAACAAGCTGTTCATCCAGGTGTGCTTTGATCTCCGCCAACCAGCTTTAGGGAATCGAGCGGGACGCTGTTACAGCAAAGGGACGAGCATAGTCAGTGATATGGATAAGCAGCGTCTGCGATGCACAAAAGACCATTGGAAAGGCTTCAACTATAGAGGCGGCATGCTCTGCACGCTGTGCTGGCATGAGGTCATGTTCGTGCAGCTAGCTGGGCAGCACCACCGGCGGGGTAGGAGATGACCCAATGGCTCTATCATCATGCTTAGCCCCCGGGCCTCGTTTCGAGAACTGCTTCGAAGGATGCTTCGAAGCCTTGTCACGTGAGACTCGAGCTGGTTTCTGACACACAACAGCAAAATGGCCTCGTTTGCCGCAGTTCAAACAGTCTTTATCCATAGCCTTCCACCCTTGCGTGTCTCTACGACAGTCTTTGCCACACCTAAAGCATAAACCGGTCTTAACTTTTCAAATGGCACTACGGTTTTGCTTTTACCGAGACACTTTGGCCAACTTATGACTTGCCGAGCCTCGAATCACTGCACTGCTCACATTGGCAATTCCTGAAGCTCCGCAAATGTTGATAGCCCTTTGCAATTTCAGGCCTTTCTCCTCAAGCATACGTTTCAATGCTTCCTCATCACGAGTACCGAAAAAAATCATGTCTCTAAGGCGAATGTCTATATAAGACTCACAAAAGTCACAGAAATTTGCTATTTCCTTCTCAGCACACAGGAAGTTGTCAAACGCTTCACCCGGTTCTTGAACTCTTGAGTAGAAGTCCTTCTAATCCACGATGACGTTACGCTGTCTCCGAAGATACATCTCCATAGCATCGAAGACAAACTCCAACTCTGTGTCGTCAGCTACACTAACTCCGTAGCGAAGGATTCGAGTCCACTCGCGTCTAGCACAGACACAAGTACTTCTCTGTACTCTGCTGGGGGCAGGGAAGAGATCTTCGTCAACGTCATGTACCCCTTAAACTTGTGACGCCAGGCATCAAACTCCAGTAGTGAAGCCTAGGACAATAGGTGCGGGGTGGGTGCTGCGCCGATCGGAAACTTGGCCTGCCGTGGCGCACACCTGCTGGTGGTGGCTGCGCCACTTATAGTCGTCGTGTTGTGGTGAATGGCTCCTGTTGAGAAACCACATGCTCCAGGATTTGGCTCATGCGTTCTTCCCTACGCTGGGATTCTTCCTGGACTTTCTTAGCCATCTCTGCCTGCTGTATCAGGAGCGCCGTCAACTGTTCCAGTTGCTTCTCCATCTTGAATAAGCAGAAACAAGTCGGGATAGTCGAGCACTGGATCCTACTCACTACGCCATGTTCAAGTTCTACGATTATTCACGCCACACAGTGGTTCACTCGCTCGTCTCGTTCGCATTACATAAACACCACACATGACGGAAGGTATCAGGACCCACCGACTGGGAAGAACGCGGAATTCCCCCTTCCACCCCCCCCCCCCCCCAAAAAAAAAAAATCCATCACCCATCATCTCTTCTCTCCCTCCCCCCTACTGCTTCCTCATCCATCCTGGGAGGTGGAGAGTGGTACCATCCGTCAGGCGCCGACGAAAGGTATCAGGACCCACCGACTGGAAAGGACGTGAAATTCCTCCTCCCATACCCTCCCACCCCACCAAAAGAAAAGAAAATCCCTCAATCCATCATCTCCCCCCCCCCCTTCCTCGCCCTTCCTAATGTTACCATTGTCACCATCATCGTTAATAACATGATCATCATTATCTTTATCATTATGACCATCATCACCAGCTTAAAAATAACATTATCACACACCCCAACATCATTATAACCAGCGGCATTGTCATTATAAAAGTCCATAAAGTTTAGTAAAAATTTTGATAACAATATTTGTTTTTTAACAAATTAGGGAAAGTGGCCCCAATACGCTTGATGGCCGGTACTCCCACTGTCCCATTAGACCACTATCGTATTGTGAACTATCCCATAGTACCGCTGTCCCATTAGACAACTGTCCCATTGTACCACTGTCCCATTGTGCACTTTCCTATTAGAAAACTGTCCCATTGTACCACTGTCCCATTAGACCACTCTCCCATTGTGCCAGTGTTCCATTGTCACTATCCCTTTAGACCAATGTCCCAATGTACAGTCTCACCCATAGTTCGTTAGCTCTCCCAGCCAACCATTGCTGCATTGCCTGCTTCAGATGCATGAACTTGAATCTGTTACTTCAAACCTCTAGATTCATTCGTATCGGTTTCATGTTCTGGTTGGTACTGAGACAGTTTCAAACATCTGAAGCAGGCAGTACAGCAATAGCTGGATGGGAGAGTTAACGAACTTTTGGGTGAGACTGTACCCTTGTCCTCATTTCACTAACAAGTTCCTAAAGTTCTATTACTCAAAATATTCTTTTCAACAAAAGATGGTAAAACTCTTTTTTAACCCTCTTGACTTCGTTCAGTCGTCAAAACATTTCTTTCGTAATGAAACCAGACAATTTATTTCCACATATATAGGGTCATCGATAAAGAAGGGCTGGATTTTAACCTATAAATGAGTAACGTCTGCTTATTCATTTTCGATGATCCTTTGACGAAAAAATTTAATTTTTAAGGTATAATTTCTACACAACAGGTAAGACGCTTCCCTCATTACAGGCGTAAGTATTGAATAACGCGAATAATGACTCAATACTCACCTGGCCTCGTTCAATAGTCTATCAGATCTTCAGTACGTCATACAAAGCAACATAAAGTAGGAGCTAAGCGCACTCAAAGAATACAGTATTAGTTGAGGTATAATGTACCACTTCAAGAGGGTGAGGGGTGTACCACTTCAAGAGGTATTAATGTGTCTTTGGGGGTGGGAGTGAATCCCCTCCAATTACACCTTTGCATATCATTACCCTGAACTGTCCCCCATAAAGTGTTGGGTTCCTCTAGCTCAGGGGCCAGAGTGTGAGGTGTGGAGGAGTGAGTGGTAGAGGAAGGGATGGGGGTGTGGTGCTGGAATGGGGTGTGGTGGTGTGTTGGGGGATGGGGAAGGGGTGTTGTATGAAGTGTATGAAGGGTTTGAAAGAAGAGGAACTTGTATGATGATACTACCTACAGTAAGAGTAGTTTTCAACTAACGGTTGTGGCGTTCGAACTTAGGTTGTTGGAATGCTGGTTTCTAGTCATCCTTAATAGTTTGTTCCCTAATCATAGTTCGGAAGTCGTCAGTGTGAAATAGTTTTGTCGATATCCTTCTTTTACCTTCTATGTTAATCTTTGTCTTCAGATTATCCATGTTATTCTGTTGTGTGTCTTTGTGGTCAAAGATGACTGAAAGTTGTTTGAATAGGTTGTAATGCATAGTGAGTGTGCTGGCCCTATCAAAGGCCTCACTAATACTGAATGGCATTATTCTGAGTGTCCACGATTGTAATTTGCTTGAAAAAGGACCTGGGATTTACTGACATTTTCCAAGTCTCTGGAAGTTGCAAGACCAAAAAAATTCCTTAATACCAGAATGTCAAAGTCGAATAGACTTTCCTTTATTCCCCTAGTCTGTGGTTCTGAACCCTTTTCAAATTATTATCCATTTCCTGCATATTTCTGGTCTTTTGCTACCCTCTGATTTTTCCATACCTTTATAAACATTGTTTTACTTGCTTAATTAAATTTAACTGAATTTGAAAATTGGGATTTTTGTTTTGAATTAATAAACCGTGTATCGTATTTTTACCCACGAATGTGCCAGCTTAGCCACTATCAAGCTGAGTTAGGCAGCATGACATATGACCGGGAACCTATTTTGCCCTTTCCCTAACTTAACAATGAATGATTTGCCTTCTTCAGCCTTCAATGACTTTGAAACCTTTTGGTCCACTGACCTTGTTAGCATACCGTAAGACACATTGATTCGTCGCCGCATCAAATTGAACTGATGGGAAATTGGGGAATTTTTCTAAAGTTACAACAAAAATGTATAGCATCTTTACCCAAATTACCTACCCATAAGTTGAGAGCCACTACGCACATATTGCTTGTTCGTCGTTGGTCAGTGGAAATTCTCGAAGTAGTGTGTTGGTTGCAGTCTTTGCCAATCATGTATGAGTGTGACTTCTTTTGTCTGGTATAATGTATTAAGGGCTCTTGACCTGTGGTCTAAGGCCCATTATCCATGTGGCCCACAGAAAGATAAAAAGGGATTATATATACTTATATTTTAATTGGAAAAAAAATATTCATATGACGGTACACATTTACTCAAGTCCAAGTCAATATAAAAATGCATGAGAAAACGTGCTGCCTGCCAAATAAGGGAAATTTTTCCCAGATTTGGGGAACTTTGATTATCGGTGAGAAATTTCGGTCTGAGGTTGGGGATCATTTTGTATGTGCTAAAATTACTCTCTTAATTATAAATATTTTGTTTTTACAAAATTAAAACAATAAACATGTAGCATATTTATATTTAATTTATTCATGCTAAGCACAGTAGACCTTTCGTGTTATTCTTATACTTAGTTCTTATAAGGCTGACAGTGAGGTCAAGGGTGAACTTGCTTGCTTGTCACTTGCCAACTCATTTCATCACCAAAGAGACCCACAAGGTCTTGGGGACATTCCCTCCGCCTCGTTACAGAGACACTGAGGTCGGTGTCAACTTGCTTCCAGTCACAAGAGTTGATAACTTCACACAATAATGATGTTTAAGGGCAAATGTAATAACAAAGCATTTCAACTAAGCACTTCTTGTAAAAAAAAAAGAGCCCTTTTGCTATTTCTGGGCATAATGGCATCTTCCACAAGGGGCAAGAAATAGTGCTTGTCACGATTACAGTAATTTTAATTTAAAACTAAAATTATTCTTAAATATCTAAACAAATTTACATACAAAAAACAAAATGGAGGAAACTTTTCTGAATCCTCTCCACTTAAAGTTAAAACGGTTCAAACATAAGGGAGATAGTAACGTTAAGATACACCATATATAATTAAGTTAAATTAAATGAAAGTCACTGCTCTTATCACTTATCTTATAAGTCAGGAGGGAAATACACACACGAAGATACAAGTCAGGAGGGAAATACACACACAGAGATACAAGTCAGAATGAAACAATCAATATTACGTACATGAAAAAGAACATGTCCTTAAATACACAAATGAATAGCTTAATTTTACTAAGTAAAGTAATCCCTGTACACCACTTTTCTAGCCATGTATGACCAGAGGGATACTCAGGTGAACTAGTTGAAACAGTTGAATAGAGTGTAGAGATGTCTATCCTTGGGTAACGTTGGCTGTTTTTTTATATCAGAACTGACCTCCTTCCTTGCCTTGACTTGTTTTGGTGAATTCTGGCCACTTTGCCTTTCGGCAGTCTCTGCCGGAGCTGTTGTCTTCTTTCTTTGCTGTTATTTGCTTTTGACCTCTTCCTGTTATTCTTTTTTATTTGTTTTTTACTTCCCATTTCTTCTTCCTGGTCTTCTAGTTCTGGTATATAATCGTAGAAGTAAATACATTTTGAAAGTCTTACTGTTACTATAGCGGGTTCTTGTTGTACTTTGTTTTTCTTTCTTCTGTCTTGTTTGGTTCTTGTTTCTTCTCTTCTTGTGTCTTTTGAGGTTTTGTTTCTTCTTTTCTTCTGTCTTGTTTGGTTCTTATTTATTCTTTTCTTCTTTCTTCACTACACCGAGAGCTTCCTTGTAGCTCAGTTGTTTCTTGTTTCGCACCTTAGCTACCCTACACTCCTCCCTCCACTTGGGACACTCAAAATCCGAGGAAGAATGAGGGCCGTCACAAGCTGCCCATGTCTTGTTGGTCGTCGATCACGTGGTGTGCTGGTGCCCGAGTGTCCCGCAAGATGGACATAACTCCGGCATTTTAGCAACTTGTCGATCTCTTCTCATAGGGCCTTACTGTGATGGTCTTCCACCCCAGTAGTGCTTCACTAGGTAGATTATTTGGATAACCGACCAGTGCCGCTTAACTGGTCAGCTGCCTTACTATTGTGAGCTGGTCTCCGATTACTCCCAACACCAAGTTATCACCATAGAGATAAGTGAATGTGATATTTAAGGCGGACGAGCAGGTAGGACAACCATTTGCTGCTTTGATGGGAGTGAGGGGAGTCAGTGTCATAGAAAGCTGGCAGATTTGGTAATATACATATTTAAATGTAGTGAAATATGAAAATTCGTCATTATACTAACACACAAAATGATGGTCAATGTATAAACGCTTAGATAACCCACTCCCGTGTCTAGATGATTGTTGTCCCTGTTGAGAACATCATTAATGATGGGAGTCGTGTATCTCGACTATTGCTTGTGATAACAATAGTGAAATGAGCTGCACTGTAACTATATTTAATTATTTTGAAGAATGTTGGTTGCATTGTGGTTTTTGCATGTATCTCTCACCACTCTGGACTAAACACACATGGAAAGGATATTATCCAGTGTGACACTATCAAACATCAAAGGTTTCCACTGCAATCTCTTCCTGTACTACAACTGGACAATAAAAGTCATTACAAAATTAACGAAGAACAAACTGTCTGAACGGCTAATTTGCTGATAAGTGGTAAAATGATAAATAAAAGAGTAATTAAATGATTACCGATGGCAAAGAAAGTCAAATTTGCATGAACTTAAAGAAAATATCAGAAGTTCAATTACCTTACAATATTCCTTGGTGCGCGCGCGCCATAATGACAGACGACCCATCAAGGGAGCATCTCTCCCCACGCCCACGGTCCACCGTTACTCCACCCAGACAGTGAGCAGTTGAGTCACACGCAAGGAGCGTCACCACGACCTGAAGACGGTTGCCGCCAGCACTGCGCCTTGTACCCAGCCTAGTGTGCGTTATTGTTTTTAACGGAAACAACAAAAGCAGAGCAGTTAGTGGATGCGATGGGAGAGCAACTTAGAACCTGGTTGATGGTTCTGTTGGTGCTGGTCCCGAGCCAGGTCCTGGGATCTTCTGCTCTCATTAAAGCAGGTAAGTCAAATTACATTATATAATGCTTACATTGTAAAGACAATTAATTCCTTCGTAAAACACCCAAGATTAAATGTGGAACAAGTATTCGTGAATATTTGATGTGATAATCTTGTGGCAGCTCTGACTGTAGTTGCGTTGCCAATTTACTAATATAATTTTATTTTTTGTTTAAACAAATATACGAACATTTGGAGACTTGTCTTGATCTTAAATAACGATGAATAGTTTATCATTAAAATAATTCCTACCTTGGGGTTTCACTGTAGGTGCAGTCACCCTTTCCTCAGATGGTTCAATTGAATACTTGACAACACTAACAGTTGACATGGCAACATTTAACACAGGAAAAAAGTGTGTAATGGTTTTATTTAGAAAATATTAATACAAAGTTATCACTAAACACATCAACATATATGTCCTTTACCACTAACAATCAATTATCAATCATCAAAATAATAAAATTACGTCTCAGTGGTTATCTGTAAGTGTTATTAATAGTTTAATACTCCACTGTACTACCAGGCTTCTTTAGTTCCACACCATGATGAAAACCACCCGCTGTAGTTACCACACATTTATCATACTACTGACGAAGAGCTGAAACTAACTGAATATACAGTAGTGTTGGACTCCATAAAGAAACAGCTTTCATCCTAGCCTCATCGACCGTCCATCCTATGTGTAATTTATTTATGTTCCTACTGTTGAATATGAAAACAAAAGATGATTTTCTTTTACGTACTCGTGCGTTTGTGAGTAATGGAATTTTCTACTCTACAACGGCGAAAGTCTTTCACAACGTAAAGTAAGTTATGGTCATCAACTTGATGATAGCTGGTAAGAGCGATTATCTTCAAATTAGTTTAATTACTGCTAAATTTTTTTTTATAGAATTACAATGTAGTCACTTCAAAAAGTTCGCTACCTCAGCAGCTAGGTTGAGCCGCTGGAGCGAACTACCCAACCCTGGGAGTTTTTAGCTCTGTTTTTTATATTCAACCACGAGATGGCAGTTCTTCACTGTTATGGTACAGAGCGGTGTAACTAACATTGCACCTACCCGCCTAGTCTAGTTGTCGGGAGTCTCCCAACAGGTGGAGCTGATTGACAACTTGACAGAGAAATAAACTTGTAAGAATCGTTACCACACAATTTTCAGTATTGTGTAGGGTCATTGTTTTTACATACAATTATTTGTAGTTTCATATATCATGCCTGTCATTAATGGCTTCATGTAATGTATCAACTTATCACATTATTCATTCATGCTTGGGTAAAACTAGCAGATAAATTCCCATCTCATAGGATCGTAACTTGTGAGTTCGCATATATGAATGGTTAACCCAACATGAAACATGTGGCGGTCGACAAAGTTATGAAGAAAACCCAGAAATTCAAGACGTAGGTTAGGTCAAACGATGAGTAAGACAGGAGGAAGTATGCAAGAGCCAAGACCCAAGCAAAGTCAGAGTGCAGAAGGGCTGAAAGGGAATTCCAGAGGCTGGTTGCGAGCGCGGTCAAATCAAACCCAAAGGCGTTTTACCGCTATACAAAGTCGAAATTAGAAACGCAAGTAGGAGTGGGTTTTTTTGCGGAAATAGCCTAACCGGGCACAGGTCGAACGGCCCACAACGGGGCCTAGGGGGGCGAAAAAATAAGAACAGTAAGAAATTAAAAATAGAGAGGAAAAAGGTTATACTGTGTTATTCTACACCATGAAGATGCCGGAAAAGCCGCTTTTTAAAGTGAGACAGATTGTATAAGTATGGAAACACAGAAGAAGACAGAGCGTTCCACAGTTTGGTTGTGTACGGAAAGAAGGATGTACTATAAAGGGTTGTTCTAGTGTGGTCGACATCCACAGAGAAACGGTGGGCACCGCGGGCAAGACGTGTGTTATTAGCCCACGGCCTTGCCGGCGGTACACAGGATGTCAAATCCACCGAATATTGCCCGTTAAAGTACCTGTATAAGAGAGAGACTGAAGCAACATTGCGGCGAAGAGAAAGGGAAGAAAGATTGTCAACTAAAGGAGGAGAGTTAATAAGACGAAATGTCTTTGATTCTACCCTATCAAACAGTTGGGCAGAAGAAGAGCCACTCCAGATATGAGAGCAGTACTCCAAGTTAGGACGAATGAATCCCTTATATACTTAGCCAAATGCTCAGGAGTGAAGTAGCTATGGCATCTGTACAGCATTCCCAACTTTCGGGAGTCAGCTTTAGCTATGTTAAGGATGTGTGACTTCCATGACAGATTGAAGGAAATTGTGAGGCCTATCACATATATTTCAGAATTTTGCAGAATGATAGCGTCCTGAAATGTAATTGGTGGGAGATCATCAAATTTAGAAAGTGTAATTGGTAAATACTGACTTTTTTTACTACAGGGTATTGAATTTAACCAAGTTTCTACCTCCCCATTCAGAGATGCTGCACAAATCCGCATTGATAGAAGTAATGTTATCAGCCCTAGAAACAGATCTAGTTCGAGAGTTAGGAGGAAGGGGAAAATGTGAAGAGTAGAATCATCAGCGTAAGAATGAATAGAATTAGTTGTAGTGTGAAGTAAATCTATATACAGGTATATATATATATATTTTTATATATATATATATATATATATATATATATATATATATATATATATATATATAGAGATAGATATAGAGAGATATAGAGAGAGAGAGAGAGAGAGAGAGAGAGAGAGAGAGAGCAAAGAAGTATGTCTGTGTGTTTGTGTGTCCGCACGAGAATCTCGGAAACTACTTTACCGATCTGTTGTGATGGTGGATGGTGTTATATGTAGTGACGGTGGATGGTATTATATGTAGTGATGGTGGATGGTGTTATACGTAGTGTTGATGGATGATGTTATATGTAGTGATGATGGATGTTGTTATATGTAGTGATGTTGGGTGGTGATATATGTAGTGATGATGGATGGTGTTATATGTAGTGATGTTGGATGGTGTTATATGTAGTGATGATGGATGGTGTTATATGTAGTGATGGTGGATGGTGTTATATGTAGTGATGATGAGTGGTGTTATATGTAGTGATGACTAGACATTAAAATAATAAAAGTTTAATGCTAAAAAAATATACTTTGCTGTACCGTTGAAGTGAAAAACATAGTGGAACTTGCATACACCGTTAATGAACTATTGATGGAAGAAAGAGTTTTGGGAATGGAACTTTCCCTGTTGATTCAGAAGGACAAATAATCATTCCTCACGGATGTGGAAATGTTGTAAAGTACTCAATTGAGCTCACTAACATGGTCTACCCAAACATTATCCACCACTACAAGGATCACAAGTGGCTGCGTGAACGCGCAATTCTGGCACCAAAGAATGAAACAGTGGATGAAATCAACATGACTCTACTCACACAGCTTCCAGGCAGTGAGACCTCATTCAAATCTATTGATACAGTAATCGACCAGGACCAAGCAGTCCAGTACCCTGCAGAATTCCTTAATTCTTTGGAGCCCGCTGGAATGCCTCCTCACCACCTCACTCTCAAGATTGGAACTTCTATAATGAATGCTCTTAAGAAATCTTGAACTACCAATCCTCTGCAATGGCACAAGACTGGTGGTGAAGAACATGATGCCACATATATTGGAAGCTACAATACTGACAGGAAAAGCTAAAGGAGAGGACGTTTTTATAGCAAGGATACCTCTCATCACCACTGACCTGCCATTTGAGTTCAAGCGACTTCAGTTCCCGGTTAAAGTGAGCTTTGCCATGACCATCTACAAAAGTCAGGAACAGTTCCTATGGATGGTTGGCCCAAACCTGGTGTTTCCTTGCTTCTCTCATGGACCAAAAATGTGGTCTACCTTATTGCACTACAGTGAGACAATATGGAGCCTCCCGGAGGGTGGCGTCCTACCGTGACCTAGCGAAAGAGCCACCCGGAGGGCGGCGGTTCCGCTAGTTATTGATAAAAAAAAGGAAGAGAGTAGGTGAAATAACAGAACCCTGTGGGACACCACTATTGATAGAGAAGGAGCGAGAGATCAATCCCTCGACAACAATTGCCATGGATTGGTTGTCAAGGAAGCTAGAGATTATAAAAGAAAGTGGGGGAGAGACACCATAAGTGGAAAGTTTGGAAATCAAAGACTTGTTCCATACCCTGTCAAATGCCTTGGAGATGTCGAGTGCCACGACAAAAGTTTCCCCATAATCTCTAAGAGGGGATGACCAAAGATGGGTGCAACAGGAGAGCAGATCACCAGTAGGTCTCGCCTGGAGAAAGCTATACTGGTGATCCGACAAAAGAGAATGGCGTTCAAGGTGACGGAGAAAATGGGAGTTCAAGTTAGTTTCGAAAATCTTAGAGAGGGATGAAGTTAGGGCAATGGGCCATTGTTAGAGGGATTAGAATGGTCACCCTTCTTTGGGATGGGCTGAACCAAGGCATGTTTCCAAGAAGAAGAAAAGATTTATGTTTTGAGGCAGAGGCGAAAGAGGCGAGCAAGCACAGGGGCCAGAACTTCAGCACACTCCCTCGGAACACGAGGGGGTATTCCGTCTGGTCCATACGCCTTACTCACATCCAACCTGGATAACACACCGGCAACTCTGCGAGTGGAGATAATAGGAAAGTGCATTAGTTCAGTAGGAGAAGCAGGGGTAGGAGGGATAGAGTAGGAATCGTCTAAGATGGAATTAGAGGAGAATAAGGAGCCAAAGAGATTGGCTTTGTGAGGGGTAGAGTTGGCTATAGAGGTATCAGGTCAGAAGAGAGGAGGAAAATGAGTGCAGGAGTTATTACAGATGTTTTTGGTAAGGTGTAATGACTACGGTCATACACGTCAGTTAATGCCAAAATCAGACGATTCATATTAGTATGCTCAATAGCCCACAAAACATGTAGCCCTGCCTTAGTTTGAGTCTCCCATCGGAGGAGGCCGTTTTCTCATTGTTTCAAGACGCCTCAGTCCTCCGTTATCCCATTTTCTCTGACTCACTGAAACCAACCTCTATAAAATGAACCTGAATGTGAGAGAGAACACCCTTGTTTTGAGTCAACTTAGGTATGTTTGATTATAGTTAAAGCATAGAAGATCCTTTGAGAGTGATGTTGAAAGCTTTAACTGTCTTTATTGTCAGTAACATTGGTTAGGTAAGTGAGTGTTGAGTCTGCCAGTACAAACGATACCCGCGGTATCGTCCCTAAGAATAACCATGAGTTTCCAATTGCTACTGAAGTCAGATTATTTTGTTGCCCAAACATCAGAGAATCTGATGGTTGTAGTTTAGAGTTTATCAGTTGTCTATTTAAGAAAGTCATTAATCTCCTGAACTATTCTGTCAACCTGTATAATCTCCAAGAACTAACGTCTCCCAGTGAATAGTTCCTTGTTCGCAGCAGCCCTGAGCTCGCAGAATTAATGTTATCAACGTGTATAGTCCACTTTTCCTGGCAAGCTCAACCTCTGAATAGATTATATGAATAGACATAGGAAATTACCCTGATCAGGAACACTGAAGTTCATAACTAAGTATACAGCGATCCAAAACGGTAGAGAAGATCTGTTGTTGGTGAGATCAACCTTTCTGGTAGAATGCGTAGGCCGGAGCTGCTTCCCGGACGCACGTATATACCAATGTATGAGGAGGAATCACACATTCGTGATTCTTCCTCAACTCATCTCCAGGTATGTGTGTAAGATTTCCCACCGCCATATTAATTCAGCTTAACTTAGTCAATTTTGTGAATATCAGTGTTCATGTTGTAACTGTGAAATTGTCATTTACCCAGTGAAAGGATTAATATAAAGTAAGTGTCGTCTGTATCGTTGCCAGACGTATGTTTTGTATAGTTGAAGTTAGGCATTTACGCATTCGTGATTCTTCCTCAACGCATCTCCAGGGTGTTGAGCTAAATACCCATCTGCTACCTATCCACGGTAGCCGGGTTGGACGATGCCGTTAATTCGACAGGATTAAACTATGAAGCCTGTATCCTGCAAATTGGGCCCCAACTCCCTCGCCGAGTCGCCGTGTGTCGGTCTATACTGTTAGAAAATTCAGTATTTTTTACATGTTTCTTCTGTATTTCCGACCAGGAAAACGTAGTAATTTGAATTACGTTTTTTGTTCTGTAAAATATTTCAGACACTCTCTTTCTGTTTCAATTTGTTTAATTATCAATATAAACTGACATTTTATCATACTATATACACTTCATGATGCAAAGAAAATTTAAAATTGCATGTTAATGCTGTTATTTCTATATGTAATTACTGAATATGCGGTTGGCGGTTGTTTGTGCTTCACGTTCGTCATATGTCTGTGTTTGTTTACATTATTTCAAAGAGCGCCACATCATCACATGACAGGGGGGGGGGGGGGGTCGCTGGTGGAGTGGTACCGCTCTTGCCTCACAAGCAAGATGTCACGGGTTCGATTCCTGGGCCGGCGGAAGTTGTTTGGACACTCTTCCAAGTCCCCTTGGTCCCTGTTCACCTAGCAGCAAAGTAGATACCTGCTGTAAATCGAAAGTTGCGAATTCGTATTCAGGGACAAGTTGTTGGAGATTCCAATAACTTAAAACAATCTGTTAATTCAACAGATATTATATGTAAAAATATATACAGAATCTCTGTGAATTATACAGAAAATGTTTGGCAACAATATAACCAGTGAATTTTCTGTAAATTTTACAAGATTTTTTAACAGTGTACAACCGACCCCTAACAGCGACCTTTGTTTGTTGTGGGGACATCAGTGTTATATACCCTGGGGCACTTCTCACAGTTATATGGGCCTAAGTATTATTGTATCTTGATTGAGGGATTAGCTAACAGAAATATGGAAATCCCAGGTTAAGTAGTGAACCCATAACTATTAATAGTACCAGGAAATATGTTATGTGAGTTGAGTACACGAACTGAAGGAAAAGCACCATGTTGTTCATGCCGATAGAACATGATGTTATAAGTTTATGGGTCATTGTCAAGTGTCATATAACCATCTGTAGTGACAATGGAATAATATAATGATTGTTAAATGTTGTAACCAAGAATTGAAGATGAAATTTGCTACTTATAAAAGTAAGACCTGAGGGTCCAGTATTATCTGACCGTTTGTAATAATTACTGAATCTTACTTGTCAAAGAAATAATACAGAAGTTGTCTAATGAAGTAATGAGTAATTGAAGTTGTTTAATGATATAATAAGTACCTGGAGCTGTTTAATGATATAATAAGTACTTGAAGTGTTTACTGAATTAATAAGTAATTGTGGATCTATTTTATCAATGATACAGTAAGACCTGAGGGTCCAGTTTTGTCTGAGTGAATTTAAGTAACATCTTATTCACTCTCTGTGTTAATAAATATTGAATTGGTAAGTTACGAGTATCATCACTCTATTCCTTCTAAACAGTGGTTCCCAGAAAATAATACTTACTCATGTGCATATAAACACTCTACCACACTACCCAAAAGCTTTCCATGAGTTATGTTATATTGTAATAAAAGTCTGGGTGGTGGCAGGCTACCCTTGTAAGTATAATAAGTGTTGTACTAAGAATAACATGGTTCCCCAGACTAATCCATGTATGAGAATATAAAAAAACACAGTATACTTCAGCAAGGTAAGGACATATAAATTCATAGAATATAATATACATTATATAAAAAGAAATGAAAGACTTGGAAACTATAAGCAGAGAAATATCAGAATTACTTATAAGAATATAAGCAAGAATATAAGGTATATATACATAAATAATTGGAGAATAAAAACAGAAAAGAATATCTGGATGATAAATTATAAAGTGAAAGAACTCGGCCCATCACAAAAGACCAGCAGGATTTACTAGAGGAAGAATTAGTCAGGACAGCGGTCTTTCCTTTTATAAAATTCCGTTTGGCCTTACAACGATTCCTAGAAGTAATGAAAGAGGTGTGGGTAATAGGAAAAGGAGATAGTTTCATTGCTTGATATGCCCTATCACTCACACTGCATGCAAGAGAGCAGGAGCGATCAAACTTTGATTGCAAAGTGAAAAATTTGGTATAAGATGGGATAAATGCACTCATACCGCCCTGTATAACCCCAGCAATGCTGTCAGCACATACCGAGGCATCCCGAGTGGAAAAGCAAGATTCATCCCTAGGAAAGTCGGTGAAGAATTCGCGCAAGGATTGCCAGCTTGTCCTCCAAAAGTGCCATAGTTGACGTTTAGAGGGGGGTGGGGGAGGTGGTCGTGCCCAGTTTGATTTAATAGAAATAAGGTTGTGATCAGAAGACCCACAGGGGGCAAAAATTGAGTATGACTAGTGTGAGGGGTTAGAGGTAAAACAAAGATCAAGAATGTTAGCAAGTTAATCGTGTCGATCAGGAACGCGTGTAGAATGTTTGATTATTTGTTCCAAATCATTAAGTAGTTAAAAAGAGAATGCCTCAGCTCCACCTGGGTCATCCCTTGCAGAGCCAAGCCACTCTCTGTGATGTACAATGAAATCTCCTAGGTAAAGGATCTCGGTGTGTGTGGATAGCAACGACTCATGGCAAGAAGTGAGATAATCAAAGAGTTCGAAATTGTTGGTAAAGTTGGGAGAACAGTATAGGAAACAAAGAAAAATAGTCACAGTTAGTACAGATATTTTGAGCCAGATGACATCATAAAGGGAAGATTCAAGATCCGTGAGTCGAGCTATAGGTGTACGTGTGTTGCAGTAGGCGCATACACCTCCCTTAAATCGGAAGGAGGTATAAAGGTTGTAGTTGGAGACTTGAAAAGGCTTGGGTGAAGCTGCTTTGGTCAGTTGAAGTTCAGAAAATAGTAAGAAGCGCTTGGGAACTTCGTGTTTTCTTTTTTCCTTGTGGTTATCAGCACACACACACGCACACACACACACATACACACACACACACACACATATATATATATATATATATATATATATATATATATGTAATATTCAGAAATTTCAGAGTAATTTCGAATGCCCCGCCATTGGCAACACTGAGCGTTCAAGGTCGGGGGAGGGAAGAGAGCCCTCCCTGCTCATAGAGAGAGAGAGATGGTGGAACTAGGCCTATATGATATTAAATGTAATTTACCGAATTAATAACGATGCGATTCATGAAGTAAGGGACTATTATTGAATTTGAAATTATTATAGATCGTTTATCAGTCTGAATAATGTTACGGGTGTCCCAAGGAGTTATTAGTTAGGCGGAAATTATGTCACGTAGGCCTAAGCTAACGCCTTGAGAGACGTGACGCGGGCCCTCCCGCAGTCACTGAGAAGCATTCATATATAAGACGTCCCTGCGCGTCCGTCACAGAAATAGTCACGTGGCCTAGTCACCTGTGCTGCGCTATTGCAGTATAACAAGTAAGTCTCATTCAATCTCAGACAGGGTTTAGATAGGGCAGTGGTAAAGTTAACTAGAGCTAACAGTGAGTTCATTTCAGGGTTTCCGTCAGAACCCACTTGACCGGAGTTGACCGGAGTTGACTGCGAGAGATTGACTGCCGTTTGAGACTGCCATTGATGATTGAGGGTGGCGATTGTCGCCATTGGACCGATCAGTGTAGGCCTGTCACTGTTTAGTGGGGTAGCAAAGGATCTCTTGAGTGAATGAGTGCTCCCGACAACTAAAACGACACGGGACCAGCACCAGCAGTGGGTGATCAGTTCTTACCACTCGGGTGCACAACACCACATGTCCCGAGCAGCTTAGTGAAACCCTCTTGCAAACGGGAAGCTAAAGCTTCTCTCAACTGTACAAGGTCTGATTGGCTCACTCCCTTCCGCTTTATGGACGCACTGGGAGTACACTGAGGCTATCTGAGTAAACTAATGGTCACACGCTGAGACCGTGAGTCTAGGTCTCTAGGAGATACCTAGAGGAACATTTTCCCTCCCTTATTACGGGTGTAGTTAATACCATTCCTCAGACTGATATTATCTTGACGTGTGTAGTTTAATAGTTCCTAAATAATTTTGATAGTATTGTTTTTGAATGTTTGTGTCATTAAGTGGAACCAGAGTGATACTGTGATTTGATTCTTTTAATGCATCTAATTTTTCTTCATAATTCTGATCTCAGGTATAACCTTGTTCCCCAGAGTAGTGGTTAAGTTAGGTTAGGAAGTGTGCATCTGTTGGGGTGATATAATTTTGTTGAGTGCCCTTAAGGCCTATTCATTGTAGAGTATTTAATTTCTTATTTTTTATTACCATTTCCTCAGTGACTGATATTATTTTGTTGAAAGCCCTTAAGGCCTATTCATTGTAGAGTAGTTAATTTCTTATTTTTTAATACCATTTCCTAAGTGACTGATTTTATTTTGTGAAAGCCCTTAAGGCCTGTTTCATGTGTGCAAGCAACATTTCTTAATACTTCAAATTTATTGTTGCCTGAGCTTCTAATAATTTCTATGTCATGTATAACTTTTATTTCCCAGAGTAGTGTTTTAAGTTCAAGTTAAGAGGTGCGCATATTGGTGTACCATTATTTGATTGTGTTTGTAGTGTTGGAGGGAATATAAGTGTCTAAATTTTACAGTGTGTCTCATTCATCCCAGTCACAGACGCTATCCTTCCACCGGTCACGGACAATTCATTTTGTTTAGTAGATTTATGTGTTCTTGTGCTGGTTCGGGATTTTTCTCAAGGGGCGCTTCCATTGCCATTACCATCTTATAATCATTAATAAACCCCAAGTCAAGTGAGAAAATAAAGTCCAGTAAATTCCGACCGGTTACAAATGGTAGCAAAGCGTAGTTATTTTATTTCGTGACTGATAGTTCTGTGGTTGGGATAATGAGCGTAATCATGGAGTGGATGGAAACGGTAGAGAGTGTGATCCCAACTCTACTCATGCTCGCCGTGGGAATGGGTTTGTTGTGGTTGACGGTGCGGGGTTACTCGGAGAAAAGGAGAGACAGCCCGGATAAATTCAGGGATTATTTGGCAGGGAAACATTTCACAGTCTATACAGATAACAACCCACTCAGTCACCGCGAGAAGGCTAAACTAGGTGCCGTAGAAAGTACGTGGAATGCAGATCTCGAGCAGTTTAACTTTACTATAGAGTACAAGCCGGGGAAGAACAACATTGTGGCGGATACTCTATCTAGAATCCCGGCGGAACAGGAGGAAGATAGTGAAGAAGAGTATACAGCGATGCATGTACTAGAGGAGAACGGGGCAGGAAGGAAGGAACTGTGGACGATGGATGGGCTGCGTAAGGAGCAAGAAGGCATGGACTATATGACAAAACTGCGAAGATGGTTGGTGGGAGAGCTGCCGGAGGATGAGGTACAGGTAGAGCTCCAAAATGATGATTTCCGCAAGATGTACCGAGCTAGGAAATCCCTGATCGTAAGAGAAGATGTTGTCTGGCATAGAAGACCCGAAGATAAGAATCTATGGTAGGAGGTGCCAGTGTTATCTCCAAAATTGCAGGAGGCTTTGACTAGAGCCTGCCACGACGAGTTTGGGCATCAGGGGCGAGATCGCACCCTGTCGCTGGTGCAGGAGCGAGGTTTCTGGTCAGGCATGAGAGAAACAGTGCGAGACTACATAGCCAGCTGCGAGAGGTGTGGAGTAGCAAAAGATGAAGTGCCGAAACCCCAACTGCATTTAGGGACGATTGAATCGGCCAAATCATTAGAGACACTAGCCGCAGATTTCACCTTGCTGGACAAGGGGCAAGGATTGGAGAATGTCCTGATAATGGTTGACATATACAGTCGTTACACTTGGGCCTTTCCCACCAAAGACCAGAAAGCCTCGACGATTGCAAAGATCCTGGTGAATCGGATCTTCCTGGCAGTGGGTGCACCTGAGCGACTGTTGACCGACCAGGGAAGGAATTTTGGCAGTGCATTGGTCAGACAAACTTGTGCCACCTTTGGGGTGAAGAAAATAAGGACATCAGCATATCACCCACAGGGAAATGGTATGGTGGAACGGTTCAATCGAACCCTGCACGGTCTGCTGGCCACCCTCGAGGAAGAGGAAAAAAATAGGTGGCCAGAGCATCTGCAGGCAGTGGTGTCACAATATAACGCGACTCCGCATGCCACAACAGGGTTTTCCCCATTCCTGTTGTTTTACGGGAGAGAACCAAACCTGCCCTTTGACCTTAGGCCGGAAGTAGACCCAGAGCCGGTAGATGAGTGGGTGATGGTGATTAGAGACCGGCAACGAAGATTGCAGGAAGCAGTGGAGATCAATGTTCGGAGACGTAAGGAAATAAACAGAAGGAAAAGAGAAGAGAAAGCCCACGAGAGTAGCTGGGAAGTGGGCCAGGAGGTTTTGCTGAGGGACAATGTAAAAATAGGCCGGTGTAAGCTGCAAAACCATTGGTTTGATACGAGATGGCACATTATTGAGGTCCTAAATCCAAGGCCTGGTTTATATGGCATTGAGCCCAGTGGAGGAGAAGACCTGGAAGCGAGAGTGGAAAACCGGAGCAACATGAAGGCTGCTCCAACCCTAAGGCATCCGGGAGACCCAGCGATGGATGAATCTGAGGATGAAGACGAGGAGCCCCCACCCCAGATGAGCAAGATGAAGAGAAGTAGTTCAGAGAGGTCGATCGAGCCTCCAACTGAAAGACGAAGCCGACAAATTACAGTTCAGGGTGCATGGTAATGAGAAAAGGCAGGTTGTAGAGGGTGAGTTGGAGGAGTTGTGAGTAGGGCAGAGGGGATTGGAGAGATGGTTAGGTCAGAGATGTGTGTTGAGTAGTGGTTGCTGTCATGAGCGGGATTGAGAGTACGGTTGCAATGTCCAGGGCCTCACTAATATGGACTGGTACATTGTCAGAGGGTTGGTCTGCCGGCATGAGGTTCGGAGACGTGGACTGAGTATTGTTTTGACACTGGTTCCTCTTAGCTCAAGGGCCAGGCAAAGGAGAGCATGTTTGAAATGGACTGAGTAGTGTTTTGACACTGGTTCCTCTTAGCTCAAGGGCCAGGCAAAGGAGAGCATGTTTGAGATGGACTGAGTATTGTTTTGACACTGGTTCCTCTTAGTTCAAAGGCCAGGCAAAGGACAGCATGTTTGTTTTGGACTGTGTATTGTTTTGACATTGGTTCTCTAGTTAAGGGCCAGGCAAAAGGGGAGCGTGATGTTCTGGTTGGTTTTGAGTTGGGCTAGGAAGAAATGGAAAAGAAATGGAGTTGCTGGCTGCGAGTGGAATAGTACAGAGTTGAAGGTGGGTTCTAAGTTGTTCTCTCAGCACATGAGGGCAGTGCTGTTTTCTTTTAGGGGGGTTGAGTGTTAGCGGGAGAGAAAAGGAGAGAAGAGAAGACAAATGCTGCGTTTAGCACATTAAAGGGGTGAGATGCAGTCCTTAGAACAAATTTTTTGGGGGGTTGTATGTATGTTTTTCTCAGCACATGAGGACAGTGCTGTCTTTTTTTAGGGGGGTCGATTGAAATATTCAGAAATTTCAGAGTAATTTCGAATGCCCCGCCATTGGCAACACTGAGCGCTCAAGGTTGCGGGAGGGAAGAGAGCGCTCCCTGCTCATAGCGAGAGATGGTGGAACTAGGCCTATATGATATTAAATGTAATTTACCGAATTAATAATGATGTGATTCATGAAGTAAAGGACTATAATTGAGTTTGAAATTATTATAGATCGTTTATCAGTCTGAATAATGTTACGGGTGTCCCAAGGAGTTATTAGTTAGGCGGAAAATATTTCACTTAGGCCTAAGCTAACGCCTTGAGAGACGTGACGCCGGCCCTCCAGCAGTCACGGAGAAGCATTCAGACATACAAGACTTCCCTGCGCGTCCGTCACAGAAATAGTCATGTGGCCTAGTCACCTGTGCTGCGCTATTGCAGTATAACAAGTAAGTCTCATTCAATCTCAGACAGGGTTTAGATAGGGCAGTGATAAAGTTAACTAGAGCTAACAGTGACTTCATTTCAGGGTTTCCATCAGAACCCACTTGACCGGAGTTGACCGGAGTTGACTGGGAGAGATTGACTGCCGTTTGAAACTGCCATTGATGATTGAGGGTGGCGATTGTCGCCATTGGACCGATCAGTGTAGGCCTGTCACTGCTTAGCGGGGTAGCAAAGGATCTCTTGAGTGAATGAGTGCTCCCGACAACTAAAACGACACGGGACCAGCATCGGCAGTGGGTGATCAGTTCTTACCACTCGGGTGCACAACACCACATGTCCCGAGCAGCTTAGTGAAACCCTCTTGCTAACGGGAAGCTAAAGCTTCTCTCAACGGTACAAGGTCTGATTGGCTCACTCCCTTCTGCTTTATGGACGCACTGGGAGTACACTGAGGCTATCTGAGTAAACTAATGGTCACACACTGAGACCGTGAGTCTACTGTAGGTCTCTAGGAGATACCTAGAGGAACATTTTCCCTCCCTTATTACGGGTGTAGTTAATACCATTCCTCAGACTGATATTATCTTGATGTGTGTAGTTTAATGGTTCCTAAATAATTTTGATAGTATTGTTTTTGAATGTTTGTGTCATTAAGTGGAACCAGGGTGATACGTGATTTGATTCTTTTAATGCATCTAATTTTTCTTCATAATTCTGATCTCAGGTATAACCTTGTTCCCCAGAGTAGTGGTTAAGTTAGGTTAGGAAGTGTGCATCTGTTGGGGTGATATAATTTTGTTGAGTGCCCTTAAGGCCTATTCATTGTAGAGTATTTAATTTCTTATTTTTTATTACCATTTCCTCAGTGACTGATATTATTTTGTTGAAAGCCCTTAAGGCCTCTTCATTGTAGAGTAGTTAATTTCTTATTTTTTAATACCATTTCCTAAGTGACTGATATTATTTTGTGAAAGCCCTTAAGGCCTGTTTCATGTGTGCAAGCAACATTTCTTAAAACTTCAAATTTATTGTTGCCTGAGCTTCTAATAATTTCTATGTCATGTATAACTTTTATTTCCCAGAGTAGTGTTTTAAGTTCAAGTTAAGAGGTGCACATATTGGTGTACCATTATTTGATTGTGTTTGTAGTGTTGGAGGGAATATAAGTGTCTAAATTTTACAGTGTGTCTCATTCATCCCAGTCACAGACGCTATCCTTCCACGGGTCACGGACAATTCATTTTGTTTAGTAGATATAGGTGTTCTTGTGCTGGCTCGGGATTTTTCTCAAGGGGCGCTTCCACTGCCGTTACCATCTTATAATCTTTAATAAACCCCAAGTCAAGTGAGAAAATAAAGTCCAGTAAATTCCGACTGGTTAAAAATGGTAGCAGAGCGTAGTTATTTTATTTCGTGACTGCTAGTTCTGTGGTTGGGATAATGAGCGTAATCATGGAGTGGATGGAAACGGTAGAGAGTGTGACCCCAACTCTACTCACGCTCGCCGTGGGAATGGGTTTGTTGTGGTTGACTGTGCGGGGTTACTCGGAGAAAAGGAGAGACAGCCCGGATAAATTCAGGGATTATTTGGCAGGGAAACATTTCACAGTCTATACAGATAACAACCCACTCAGTCACCGTGAGAAGGCTAAACTAGGTGCCGTGGAAAGTAGGTGGAATGCAGATCTCGAGCAGTTTAACTTTACTATAGAGTACAAGCCGGGGAAGAACAACATTGTGGCGGATACTCTATCTAGAATCCCGGCGGAACAGGAGGAAGATAGTGAAGAAGAGTATACAGCGATGCATGTACTAGAGGAGAACTGGGCAGGAAGGAAGGAACTGTGGACGATGGATGGGCTGCATAAGGAGCAAGAAGGCATGGACTACATGACAAAACTGCGAAGATGGTTGGTGGGAGAGCTGCCGGAGGATAAGGTACAGGTAGAGCTCCAAAATGATGATTTCCGCAAGATGTACCGAGCTAGGAAGTCCCTGATCGTAAGAGAAGATGTTGTCTGGCATAGAAGACCTGAAGGGAAGAATCTATGGAGGGAGGTGCCAGTGTTATCTCCAAACTTGCAGGAGGCTTTGACTAGAGCCTGCTGTATGTATATTATGTATGCTGGATTATATGTCATGTATGTATATTATGCATGTGCTCCATTTATGTATTATTTATTCAGCCTAGCTAGCAGCGTGTGGCAATGTTATTACCATATCCCACACGCTTAATTAATGTGCCTGGCGACGTATGGAAGCTGCTAATGTATCACTTGCCATACGTCGCCTATAGCAGTTGACAAGGAGCCTAGCCAAGGGAGAGTGCTGCTTCCCTCTGTGTACATACTCTTATCCAGTAAACCGAACCTACAAAACTATACAGGTGTTTGTGTTCTCTCCTGTATATAGAACTTATTATTCAGAACCTAACATGGCGCAGTGAGTAGGATTATTGGATAATTACGAGTGATAGTGCAAAGTTTGTGGAAAGCCGGCTCTCGCTTGGGTCAACTCCCGCGCGTTACCTCTCCTCGAAGAATTTAGCAACTTTGAGCAGTGTCAGTGATTTTCTGTGAAGTGTTTAGTGCATTGTGTGTTCGTGCCATTCATGTGTGACCTTGTTCTAAATGATTCCCACGGTATACGGCACGGTAACTGGACTGACTGGGAGTCGCCGCGCCTCTCCCTCCACCCCCTCACAGCGCCGCCTCCACCCCCCCTCACAGCTGGGGCGAGACGCTTTGCCCGCCCGGGACACACACTCACGCACATGCATGTACTAACACTCGCTGACCGCGCGGATTACTTATATATATTTTATATATATAACCTACTTATCTGTGTATTTAATTAATATTTTGTCTGAAATCTTGTTGATATGACGGGCTGACCGGTCAACACTGATTTAAGACATAGTATACAGAGGAAGTAGTTATGTCTCATGCCTTACGTAGCCGTGGACCCAGCGCCTGGATGAGTCAGGCGGGTTATAGCCCCGCAGAGATGGATGACCAGGCCGGCCACGACGCTCCAGCCCCCACATCGCGCAGTCCCTCACCTCAATATTCAGCGTTGTCTCCAGAGATAATTGCTTTACTGAAGTTTATGAGAGATGAGAAACGCGAGGATGAAGCCCACAGACGTTTGGCGGATGAGCACAGAAGGCAAGCAGAGGCAGAACGAGACCACCAACGGAGATTGGAAGACAGTGAACGGTTTGAAGCCTTGATATCTCGCCTCACTGTTAACCAAGCCCCTGGCTGTAACACTGCCTCGGTACTGACTGGTTCAGATACCTCATCCATGCTTCCTTCACGCCCCCCAGCCCCATCTAAAGCAGCAGCTCAAACGCCGCCCATCTTGAAGCCTGATGAGACTTTCCAGACTTTTCGTGAATGGCGGCGACGGTGGACTGATTATTCTACAATGGTGGATCTCCAGAGTTTGTCACAGCCTAAACAACTCATCCAGCTGCGTATGTGCCTGTCCTTGGAAATTCAGCGTGTCTTGGAACATACGTTGCAGGTACCCCCAACCTCTTCGCTATCTGTAGAGGAGGTACTGGACGCTCTACAACGGCACATCAAAGGACAGCAGAATGAAGCTCTGCGCAGGAGGGAATTGTTTAGCTGCAGACAGATGGAGGGTGAGTCTTTTGATGCCTTTTACGTGCGTCTTAAGAGAGCCTCGGAAGAGGTAGATATATGTCCAGGCCACCACCAGCAGTGCGAGGAGACTCAGTTGAGGCAGGTGATCCTGATGGGTGTTAAGGACGAGGAACTTGTCCAACGCCTCACCTCCCTCGACTCTTCCTCTTCTCTTAAGGATGTGTTGACGATATGTCGCTCCTATGAGGCTGCCAGGTGTGCCACCTCTGCCATCCGTGCTCCCCCTACAGCTGTACGCGCTGTGTCCCGGTACAAGAAGGACAAGAAGTCTGTTCCTACGCCTTCGCCCACCACGTCCACGCCCGGTTTATTTTGCAACAACTGTGGTAAGCAGCACGGAACACAGGTGTGTCCAGCTGCTCAGTCTACCTGCAACAGTTGTGACCGTAAGGGCCACTGGTCACTCACAGTACGGTGCCCAGCCAAACGCGTCCAGTGCAATGTGTGTGGTCGTCTGGGCCACTATGACAAGTGTTGCCCTTCCAACATACCCAAGAGACCGCGTCGGCGGAAGCTTCAGCCCCCTTCCACCAGAGAGGGCCGCCCACAGCCTTCCAATCAGAGGCACGACGACTCCTGACAACGCTCGAGCCACATTAGGAATGTGTGCTCCCCCCCCGCGTCCCAGGACCAAAGTTCCCCAGTACATCAGCGTTATCGTGACCTACGGCGGTGTGTCATCCCGTCTTCAGATGTTGCCCGACACCAGCGCTGATGCTACAGACATCGGTCCCCAGCATTTGCAATGCTTGGGGCTCTCTCCAAGTGATCTAGGACCGCCCCCCAAGGATCTCCGCTTTATGGCAGATGGTTCACAGATGACCCCGGCCCTAGGTTCACTCTATGCACACGTCACCTTTGGCAACAGGTCGTGTCAAGCCTGGATTGATGTGCATAATGGCGTCCCGACTCCTTTGCTGTCCTCCAGACATTGCCAAGAGTTGGCCATCATCTCCCAGGACTTCCCAACACCGATTCCCGAGGTAAAACACGCCAACAGGGTGCACGAAGGGAGCAGCAACTACCCTGCTGCCGCCCTACCCCTACCTCTGGCCAGTGACACCTCTCCTTCGGTAGTTGTCCCTGCTGCTTCAAGTCTCCACGCCTTGGCTCGCCTCCACGACAGTCACTGTGGAGCCGAGGCCACCAAACGGCGTGCAAGACAGACTGTGTTCCGGCCTGGCATCGACCCCGACATCTCCAATGCTGTCCAGGTGTGTAAGCCCCGCCGCGTATTACAACCCAGCCAGCAGCAGGAATCCTTTATGAGTGACGACAACCCCACCCGCCCCTTTGAGTCTGTGTCGGCCGACTTTTTCTGTGTGTCAGGAAAGTCCTTCCTCGTTATCGTCGACCGTCTCTCTGGTTGGCCGGTTGTCATCAAGTGCGGGAATGACACGACGTCTGCCGCCACCATCAGCAAGTTCCGCCACTACTTCCGTGACGTGGGCGTTCCTGCACGCCTGCGAACCGACGGAGGGCCTCAGTTCACAAGCCGGGACTTTGCTGTGTTCCTTGACCGATGGGGAGTCCGGCATGTGTTGTCATCGCCCCATTACCCGCAGTCCAACGGCCACGCTGAGGCTGCTGTCAAATCCCTGAAGCACCTCATCCTTAAGGTGGCCCCTTCTGGGAACATTGACTGCGAGGCCTTCGACAGGGGTCTTCTTGAACTCCGCAACACACCTAACTACACCGGACGCTCCCCTGCCCAGGTCTTGTATGGACGCCCCCTTCGTTCTTGTGTCCCTGCTCACCCTCAATCCTTCTCCAAGGAGTGGCAGGCCAAGACAGAGGATTGTGATCGCCGAGCCGCCGAACGTGTTCAGGACGTCGTCGCCCGCTACAATGACCACGCCCGTTCTCTCCCCAGGTTGAGTGTCGGCACCCAAGTCCGTGTTCAGGACCCGACCTCCCTACGTTGGGACAAAGTAGGCGTAGTCATGGGTCTCGGCAGGTCACGGGACTACCAGGTGCGGTTACCCAGTGGTCGTGTGTGGTGGAGGAACCGCCGTTTCCTCCGACCCGTAACAATGCCGTCTGCTGGCCCCGCCACCAGTGTTGAGTCCCATACCCTTCCCAGTGATGAAGTCCCTCGACGCTCAGAACGGATCCAAAAGAAAAGGTCCGATCAAGACTTTGCTATGAGCGTATAGGGGGGAGGGAGGTGTATGTATATTATGTATGCTGGATTATATGTCATGTACGTATATTATGTATGTGCTCCATTTATGTATTATTTATTCAGCCTAGCTAGCAGCGTGTGGCAATGTTATTACCATATCCCACACGCTTAATTAATGTGCCTGGCGACGTATGGAAGCTGCTAATGTATCACTTGCCATACGTCGCCTATAGCAGTTGACAAGGAGCCTAGCCAAGGGAGAGTGCTGCTTCCCTCTGTGTACATACTCTTATCCAGTAAACCGAACCTACAAAACTATACAGGTGTTTGTGTTCTCTCCTGTATATAGAACTTATTATTCAGAACCTAACACCTGCCACGACGAGTTTGGGCATCAGGGGCGAGATCGCACCCTGTCGCTGGTGCAGGAGCGAGGTTTCTGGTCAGGCTTGGGAGAAACAGTGCCAGACTACATAGCCAGCTGCGAGATGTGTGGAGTAGCAAAAGATGAAGTGCCGAAACCCCAACTGCATTTAGGGATGATTGAAGCGGCCAAACCATTAGAGACACTGGCCGCAGATTTCACCTTGCTGGACAAGGGGCAAGGATTGGAGAATATCCTGATAATGGTTGACATATACAGTCGTTACACTTGGGCCTTTCCCACCAAAGACCAGAAAGCCTCGACGATTGCAAAGATCCTGGTGAATCGGATCTTCCTGGCAGTGGGTGCACCTGAGCGACTGTTGACCGACCAGGGAAGGAATTTTGGCAGTGCATTGGTCAGACAAACTTGTGCCACCTTTGGGGTGAAGAAAATAAGGACGTCAGCATATCACCCACAGGGAAATGGTATGGTGGAACGGTTCAATCGAACCCTGCACGGTCTGCTGGCCACCCTCGAGGAAGAGGAAAAGAATAGGTGGCCAGAGCATCTGCAGGCAGTGGTGTCACAATATAACGCAACTCCGCATGCCACGACATGGTTTTCCCCATTCCTGTTGTTTTACGGGAGAGAACCGAACCTGCCCTTTGACCTTAGGCCGGAAGTAGACCCAGAGCCGGTAGATGAGTGGGTGATGGTGATTAGAGACCGGCAACGAAGATTGCAGGAAGCAGTGGAGATCAATGTTCGGAGACGTAAGGAAATAAACAGAAGGAAAAGAGAAGAGAAAGCCCACGAGAGTAGCTGGGAAGTGGGCCAGGAGGTTTTGCTGAGGAACAATGTAAAAATAGGCCGGTGTAAGCTGCAAAACCATTGGCTTGATACGAGATGGCACATTGTTGAGGTCCTAAATCCAAGGCCTGGTTTATATCGCATTGAACCCAGTGGGGGAGAAGACCTGGAAGCGAGAGTGGAAAACCGGAGCAACTTGAAGGCTGCTCCAACCCTAAGGCATCCGGGAGACCCAGCGATTGATGAATCTGAGGATGAAGACGAGGAGCCCCCACCCCAGATGAGCAAGATGAAGAGAAGTAGTTCAGAGAGGTCGATCGAGCCTCCAACTGAAAGACGAAGCCGACAAATTACAGTTCAGGGTGCATGGTAATGAGAAAAGGCAGGTTGTAGAGGGTGAGTTGGAGGAGTTGTGAGTAGGGCAGAGGGGATTGGAGAGATGGTTAGGTCAGAGATGTGCGTTGAGTAGTGGTTGCTGTCATGAGCGGGATTGAGAGTACGGTTGCAATGTCCAGGGCCTCACTAATATGGACTGGTACATTGTCAGAGGGTTGGTCTGCCGGCATGAGGTTCGGAGACGTGGACTGAGTATTGTTTTGACACTGGTTCCTCTTAGCTCAAGGGCCAGGCAAAGGAGAGCATGTTTGAAATGGACTGAGTTGTGTTTTGACACTGGTTCCTCTTAGCTCAAGGGCCAGGCAAAGGGGAGCATGTTTGAGATGGACTGAGTATTGTTTTGACACTGGTTCCTCTTAGTTCAAGGGCCAGGCAAAGGACAGCATGTTTGTTTTGGACTGTGTATTGTTTTGACATTGGTTCTCTAGTTAAGGGCCAGGCAAAAGGGGAGCGTGATGTTCTGGTTGGTTTTGAGTTGGGCTAGGAAGAAATGGAAAAGAAATGGAGTTGCTGGCTGCGAGTGGAATAGTACAGAGTTGAAGGTGGGTTCTAAGTTGTTCTCTCAGCACATGAGGGCAGTGCTGTTTTCTTTTAGGGGGGTCGAGTGTTAGCGGGAGAGAAAAGGAGAAAAGAGAAGACAAATGCTGCGTTTAGCACGTTAAAGGGGTGAGATGCAGTCCTTAGAACAAATTTTTTGGGGGGTTGTATGTATGTTTTTCTCAGCACATGAGGACAGTGCTGTCTTTTTTTAGGTGGGTCGATTGAAATATTCAGAAATTTCAGAGTAATTTCGAATGCCCGGCCATTGGCAACACTGAGCGTTCAAGGTTGCGGGAGGGAAGAGAGCGCTCCCTGCTCATAGCGAGAGATGGTGGAACTAGGCCTATATGATATTAAATGTAATTTACCGAATTAATAATGATGTGATTCATGAAGTAAGGGACTATAATTGAATTTGAAATTATTATAGATCGTTTATCAGTCTGAATAATGTTACGGGTGTCCCAAGGAGTTATTAGTTAGGCGGAAAATATGTCACGTAGGCCTAAGCTAACGCCTTGAGAGACGCGACGCGGGCCCTCCCACAGTCACGGAGAATCATTCAGACATACAAGACGTCCCTGCGCGTCCGTCACAGAAATAGTCACGTGGCCTAGTCACTTTGGTGTGTCAATTTTGTCAACATGTTAAAAATCAAATTTGGTAGTCAAAATATTGTGCCTCTTTATGTCTAAACTTGAGATTAGCAAACAAAAATGAATTGAAATAACCCTCACCTACATCAATTATACCTTAAAGTTTCAAATATCAGTATTTCAACAAATTAATGAGACTTGATTAGAATTATTCACTTGATATTAACTAATCTCATGTAAGCATATGGATTATGGAGTATTTTATGGTTCTATAGCTTGTGTACAATATGCATGTCAGAACATGAACATGAACAGGCTCTCCGTGTGGGACAGTTTAATTCTTGTTTTGACTTGTACCAAGCGTGAGGATAAGGCGCCCGGCTCACTCTCCTTCTAGATATCATAGACGGTGGTTTGCTCTCATTGCGCTTGCACCTACTCTACCAGACGAATTCTACATTTTAATTATTGTAAGTAGGGCATATTGATTGTCGCAGTTACTTATATCATTGTATAAAACATTATGTTCTAAGAAATTATTATGTTATTTCTGTTACAGCATTTTTGATAAACAAATTGATATTTTTTGAAACAACACTTGAATTATGAAACATTGAAATATTTTTCTATTTGTCAGATAGTGTGAAGATGTCAAAATTGAAGACAAGAAGTCAGTTGTCAACCCACTTGAGCCTGCTAGTTGGTAAAGGGAAGGAGCTTCCTGTATCAGAACTTCCAACAGTGAGAGACATGCTATGATTAGGGTTACTCCTTCGAGAAAAAAATGCAAAGGACAGAAGGAACTATACAGATAAAGAACTCATAAATGACATGATAGTCCCTCTTCTGCATCAATGGACAAAAGCTAATGCACTATTCAAACCACCTGTGATTAATCAGTGTCGAACTATTGAGCTAAAACTAACGAAATTATGGCACAAAGCAGTTGAAACATCACTTGGTAAAGGAAACTTGGCCAGGAAAAATGAATTTCTCCACACACTTGATGCTCTGTTTGACATTTTGACCTGCAAGTGCTCCATACAATTATGTTCTGAATCCAACTGTTCTCACTCAGGTAAGAGAGAAAATATTTCCCACATTGATTGTGGTTGTCCTCGTGAAAAGAAGATCCCTGTTTTAGAGCTTGAATTTATAAAGGCACAGAGGACAAAGGCAGAAGGCCAAGGAAGTATGCAAATGGGTTCAATAGATTATTCAGAAACAAAGAAGCAGATTGCTAATGCCAAGAAGAGAGAACAAATCCGAGAGAGGGAACAAAAGAAGAAAATGAAGAGTGAAGAAGCCATCCAAAGAGAGGAAGAGCTGTGTCAAGATGTTTATCACTTCTTTGATAGTTCTTCTGATGAACAGGAAGCAACATCAGATGATAGTTCCAAAGAGCCATCTGAACCTTTACCAAAGAAAATGAAATACAACACAGGAAATATTTCAAACATTGCTTTAGCTAGTATTCGCCACCATGCTGGACTTCGTGAGGCTGCAGAAATTGCAACTGCCGCTTGGATAGATGCAGGCCTCATCAGCCGAGAGGATGTATCTTTGGTGATAGATCATAATAAAATTAGAAGAGCACAAGAAAAAATAATGAAGGAAATATCTGATCAGCATGAAAAAGATTTAAGCGAGGGAGGGCTCTCCTGTCTTTTGTTTGATGGAAGAATAGATGACACAAAAGTTTTGCTAGAAGTAGAGGGAGTGAACAGAAAGTTTCCAGGTCTCATCAAAGAAGAACACTACTCTGTCTGTTCTGAGCCTGGTGGTCGGTTTTTGTTTCACTTTGCTCCCGAAACTGAAGTAGAAGGGAAGAAATATGCAGAGGTCATTGCTGATCATATTTTATGTTGGGTTCAGGAGAGAGGACTTGGCAGTTCACTGCAGGCTGTTGGTGGAGATTCAACTGCAGTGAACACCGGATGGCAGTGGGGTGTAATGACGCATTTAGAGAAAAAACTAGGAAGAAGACTTGTTTGGATTGTATGTGATTTACATACAGGCGAGCTACCTCTTCGTCATCTCATCCAGGAACTTGATGGTCCTACAAAGAGCAACAACAAGTGGTCAGGTCTTCTTGGCATCATGCTGGATGAAGCAACACAACTAGAAATAAATACAACCTTTCCAAAGGTCGAAGTTGGCCCTCCCCTTCCGGCGTTGTCTGAAGGAGTCATCAAAGATCTCAGCACAGATCAATCCTATGCTTATCGTATTGCCCAAGCAATAAGATCAGGAGAAGTGCCTCAGTCATTGGCTCTCTTGGAGATTGGACCTGTCAGTCACAGCCGTTGGTTAACTACAGCTCTTCGTTTCTGCAGGATTTGGATTTCCAAACACTAATTGAAGGGCAAAGTGCTGAAGAATTTGAGGTTAATTGTTGAATTTATTATTGGAGTTTATCTTCCCCAGTGGTTTAGTGTGAAACTTAATCCTATGTGGGTGGATGGGCCCAATCACCTTTTGTTTCAATTGAAGCTAGTAAGAACACAGAGGAAGGTAGTGAGGGACATCGTGTTACCTGTGGCAAGAAGGTCCGCTTGGTATGCTCGATCAGAAGCAGTTTTGCAAGCAATGCTTTGCAGTCAATGTACCAATCTCCGAACCGAGGCTGTAAAGTCATTCTAAAGATTAGAGGAACGCTAATAGATGACGACCAGTTGGGAGACTGTTCGTTTCATTCAAGAAAAGTTCCCCCAATAAACGTCAATGCCACCAAATTGTCAGAATTGGTTGACTTGAGTTTGGAAGTCTTAGAGCCACCATTGACAACAAGTCTAACTAGCCAAGAATTGAGAAACCTTAAAGAGACTCCAATGCAGGTGCAGAAGTGGCCTTCCCACACTCAAAGTGTGGAGAGATGTGTGAAAATGGTCACAGAAGCAGCGGGCCATGTTTACAGCCACGAGAGGCGAGAAGGTTACATCAAAGCACAAATAGCAAGCAGACTACTGATGACAAGAAACCAAAGCAAAGAGAGTATGAAGGCATTGGTTACTTTCAAATAGACTACGGATAATAAAATATAATAATTTGAAACTTGAAACAGTAACATGTGTGCAAACGCTGGTTATGTTATAAATTCACAAATATGTACATTTAAAAATCCATTTGATGTAGGTAGGACTTATTATAAAAAAAAATTTATGCCAGAATATTGTTTTGCATGCTTAAAGACTACAATAAATTGCTACCAAATTACTCGATTTTCAATTTAGCCAGTTCACCCCCTAAATTGACACACCCAACTAGTCACCCGTGCTGCGCTATTGCAGTATAACAAGTAAGTCTCATTCAATCTCAGACAGGGTTTAGATAGGGCAGTGGTAAAGTTAACTAGAGCTAACAGTGAGTTCATTTCAGGGTTTCCGTCAGAACCCACTTGACCGGAGTTGACCGGAGTTGACTGCGAGAGATTGACTGCCGTTTGAGACTGCCATTGATGATTGAGGGTGGCGATTGTCGCCATTGGACCGATCAGTGTAGGCCTGTCACTGTTTAGCGGAGTAGCAAAGGATCTCTTGAGTGAATGAGTGCTCCCGACAACTAAAACGACACGGGACCAGCATCAGCAGTGGGTGATCAGTTCTTACCACTCGGGTGCACAACACCACATGTCCCGAACAGCTTAGTGAAACCCTCTTGCTAACGGGAAGCTAAAGCTTCTCTCAACTGTACAAGGTCTGATTGGCTCACTCCCTTCCACTTTATGGACGCACTGGGAGTACACTGAGGCTATCTGAGTAAACTAATGGTCACACACTGAGACCGTGAGTCTAGGTCTCTAGGAGATACCTAGAGGAACATTTTCCCTCCCTTATTACGGGTGTAGTTAATACCATTCCTCAGTCTGATATTATCTTGACATGTGTAGTTTAATAGTTCCTAAATAATTTTGATAGTATTGTTTTTGAATGTTTGTGTCAATAAGTGGAACCAGAGTGATACTGTGATTTGATTCTTTTAATGCATCTAATTTTTGTTCATAATTCTGATCTCAGGTATAACCTTGTTCCCCAGAGTAGTGGTTAAGTTAGGTTAGGAAGTGTGCATCTGTTGGGGTGATATAATTTTGTTGAGTGCCCTTAAGGCCTATTCATTGTAGAGTATTTCATTTCTTATTTTTTATTACCATTTCCTAAGTGACTGATATTATTTTGTGAAAGCCCTTAAGGCCTGTTTCATGTGTGCAAGCAACATTTCTTAATACTTCAAATTTATTGTTGCCTGAGCTTCTAATAATTTCTATGTCATGTATAACTTTTATTTCCCAGATTAGTGTTTTAAGTTCAAGTTAAGAGGTGCTCATATTGGTGTACCATTATTTGATTGTGTTTGTAGTGTTGGAGGGAATATAAGTGTCTAAATTTTACAGTGTGTCTCATTCATCCCAGTCACAGACGCTATCCTTCCACGGGTCACGGACAATTCATTTTGTTTAGTAGATTTAAGTGTTCTTGTGCTGGTTCGGGATTTTTCTCAAGGGGCGCTTCCACTGCCATTACCATCTTATAATCTTTAATAAACCCCAAGTCAAGTGAGAAAATAAAGTTCAGTAAATTCCGACCGGTTACATATATATATATGTATATATATATATATATATATATATATATATATATATATATATATATATATATATATATATATATATATATATATATATATATATATATGCAAGTAAATCACTGTATGTGCGCGTGATCTAGGTATATGCTGATAACGACAAGGAAAGAAGAAAACACGAAGTTCCCGAGCGCTTTCGTGTAATTCACATCTTCAGGGGTGAGTACAGACTAGTCTGTACTCACCCCTGAAGATGTGAATTGCACGAAAGCGCTCGGGAACTTCGTGTTTTCTTCTTTCCTTGTGTTTATCAGCATATATATATATATATATATATATATATATATATATATATATATATATATATATATACGTATATATATATATATATATATATATATATATATATATATATATACTATATATATATATATATATATATATATATATATATATATATATATATATATATATATATATATATATATACATACACATACATATATACATATAAATTACAGTGGAATTGAAAAACATAAGTATAATGGGGGAGCAGTACAACATGGGTTGTACAGTAATAAAGTTGAACAAGAGGACAGAGCTGTCAGGATTATGTCTAGTTGGCAATTATATTTATTGCAATGGTATTTACTTGTCTATTTACATGATAATTTACGATAAAACGGTTTTGATGGTACAATAAAAGCAGGTACTGTAAATATAGTAAGTGTTACAAGAAATATTAATACCTTGACAATAGATATTTTTTAAGAGATGATTTAAAGGAAGGGAGCATAGTCTTTGCTCGGATGGGTAGGGGTAAGTTGTTCCACACCTTCACACCATGATATTTTATGGAGGTATGGGACTGAGAGGAATGCATTGGGGGGGGGGGGGGCTTAGGAGCTCTGGGTGCCTTAAGTTGTATCTCTGATTATTCCGGAACTGGAAATAATTATTGTCAAGCAAGTGATTGATAGATTTGTAAACAAAGAGGGCACAGCAGTAGGTGTTAATATTTTAATATAGCATATTTTTAGTTTGTGTGATCTGTTTTTTCAAGTAGGTTCATTGTCCGTACAACTCTCTTTTGTACAGTAACCAGAGATTGTGTTTTGAAGAGCTAGAGGCCCCCCATAGTGTGTGACAGTGTATCAGGTGTTGGTAAACAAGATCATAATAGATTTTTTTCATTGCTGTGAGAGTTAGCGACTGTCGAGTATGATACATGATACCGCATTGTTTATTGATTTTACTGTGAATGGCGTGTTTGTGGTTTCTCCAGTTAAATTTCTCATCAACAATAACCCCGAGGAATTTAGTATTTTGTTCGCGTTTGAGGACTATATTACCAAGGTACAGGGGGTCCAGGTCTGGGGGTAAGTTTTTCCTTCTGTGAAAGATCGTGTAGTGGGTTTTCTCAAGGTTTAAGGTCAGTTTATTACGTATTACCCAGGTCCCGACTTTAGTCAATTCAGTGTTCATAGTTCTCATCAAGGAATGGAGGTCTGAGTTGCTGGCATAGAGATTACTATCGTCTGCAAATAAGTTCTATTTTATGAGTGAGCTGGCGTGGACTATGTCGTTTATGTACAACAAAAACAGTACTGGACCGAGAATGGAACCTTGGGGGACTCCATACAAGATTGGCGAGGAGTCAGATTGGTGATTATTATAGCAGACATACTGCATCCTGTTGGACAAATATGAGGTAAACCAATTGTGGGACAGGTCCCTAACGCCGTAGTATTCAAGCTTTGAAAGGAGGATGTTATGTTTGACAGTATCGAAGGCTTTAGAGAGGTCCAAGATTATACCGACTGTGAACTGACTGTCATCAAAGGAATAAAAGATGTCATTTGTAAAGGATAGCAGAGCACTCTCAGTCGACCTTCTAGCTCTAAATCCAAACTGGGAGTCTTTAAAGATGTTTTTGGCATTGCAGAAGGAATTTAGTCTATTACATGCTAGCTTTTCCAGTATCTTACTCAAGGCTGGGAGGACTGATATAGGGCGGTAATTCTTGAAGAGACCTTTGTCCCCAGATATTTCATATGCCGGGTGAACTTTAGCAATTTTCAGTTTATCAGGAAAGACACCACTAGTGAAGGAGGAGTTACAAATGTGGAGAACAGGTAGTAATAACTGGGCTACTTTCTTAATGATGCTCATTAGTATATTGTCTTCTCCTGCTGTTGCATCTATGGACATTTTTATGATGGTCCAGTAATTCATCTCCTGTGACAGGGGATAAGAACAGCTCATTTTGCTGTCTGTTTTGCTGGTAGGCTCTAAATTCCTCATGGTGATCAGGGATGCTCTCTGCAAGATTCTTGCCAACATTAATAAAATATTCATTGAAGTGGTTGGCAATGGGAGAGGGTTCCGTTGCAACTGAATCGATTATCATAAAAGCTGAGTGGGGGGCCGAAGGCTGAGTGTTCCTGTTCTGGATAGAATTTATGACATTCCAGGTTTTCTTACTGTCGCCTGATGCTGACTGGAGCTTATTTGTATAATAGTTATGTCTGGCATTTCTATCTGCTTGAGTTACTCTATTTCTGACACTTCGGTAAGCATCACCGAAAGTTATGGGTCTCTTTGCAAATTTCCTTTGGAGTTTGTGTTTTTTCTTTATCATTATCTTAATTTCGCTTGTGATATAGGGTTTGGAAATGGATACAGTTTTCACTGACTTAGTCTTGAGCGGGAAGCATTTATCAAAGCAAGCATTGAAGATGCAAGAGAAGTTACAGCTGTTCACGTTAGGGTTGTTGGAGGCATAGACAAGATCCCAGTTAGCATTCATTAGGTTATTTTCAAAAAGGAGCATGTTGTCGGTGCAGTAGTCTCTGTATTGGATTGAGACTCTACTAGACCTTTCAGGTCTTGTGGCTGTTTTATACATGGCAAAAACTGGAAAGTGATCTGAGACATTGTTATAAATAATTCCACTTGCAAGATTGTTAAGAGTGTTGTTAGTCCAGATATGATCTATCACAGTGGCAGAGGTGGCAGTTACTCTAGTGGGTTTGGTTATAGTGTTGAAGAAGAGTTTATAATGACATGTAGCAAGAAGGTCTAATACTGAGGTGTCGGTTTCTGATTTTAATAGATCAAGGTTGAAATATCCTGTAATGTAGCAGTCTTTCCTCTCTGCACTTATGATAGTGATAAGCTCCGAAAATTTATCAAGAAAATTCCTTACATTAGTGTGGGGTCTTCTGTAGATTACTCCTACTAGGATATTTCGTGTATCGTTACGTAATTCAATGAAAACACTATCCATGTACTTCTCCTGAACCTTTAATCATCTCTTACAGAACTGTTATACTTGATATCAACATATAGGGCGACATCACCACTGTGTCGTGACGTGTTGATGCAGTGTCTATTATAATTAGGAATGTTATACAAATGGTCAATATCGTTAGTGAGTTTGGTCTCACAGAATCCAAGTACATCAAATTTGTGGGCAATAGAAGATAAACACTGATCTAAAAAGGTATCTAGATGAAGGGGAATACTGCTGATGTTATGGCTAATCAAAGAGAAGGAATGGGGTAGTAGGAGACCAGAACTAAACTCGGGGGAGTCAGGAAAGTAATAGGTACAGTTTGGGTTGGTGTAACCAAGTGAGTGTTGTAGAAAGACATCAGGATCGATATGAGGGAGTATTGTGTCGACACCATGGGTAAATGGGGTGTAACACATACGATCTAGCACATCTAAGAGAATGACACTAGCATCATCATTGTGGGAACATTGATACTGATTAAGGAACAGTAAAAACTCAAGGTCACTGAGGTGTGAAAAAGGAAGATCTAAGAACATTATAATAGGGGGGGGGGACTGCAACGTACTCACAAGTGCTACAACGAACAGAATTAAGATGACCGGTACTGCTGAGGGTGATTCCAAGATGGAGTGGGAGGTGCTCCTGTCACTCGGTTTTGAGGGTTGCTGGTTTCCACCACAGAGGGTAGACGTGTAGTACTTGAGTTGGCCGACAGGGGGGGGGGGGGGAAACTCCGCAGGTGACAATGGCTGGGGGGGTTCTCGGGGGGCTTGGGGGGGGGTGGACAGCGGGTGGGTGAGTGGGCCGGTTTCCACTTGCCCATTCCCTCACAACTAGGGTTTTACGACTGAACGTCACGTGTTTCCCTTGTTTCCTGGCTTCTTTAAACTGGTCCATTTTCTGAAGACTGGCTTTAGTCGTACCTGGGCAAAGATCCTCGTTGACGAAGATGGTGGTGCCTTTCAGTTTACTGCGTTGATAAAACACTTTGTTAAGGTCAGAGAGGGACGAGAATTTTGTTATGATGTCGCGGGGGTGGGATGAGTTGGGTTCCCGATACGTTGAACACGGTCAATCTTTACTTCAGGAAGTTTTAAATGTTCATTCAGCAGGCATGAAATTTTGCGTTGGGATGACTCCCAGTTCTCGTGGATGTCTTCAGGGATACCGGCAATCCTGAGGTTGTTTCGCCGCCCTATTATCATCCACACAATCCACCCGGTCTGCTGTTGTCGCTAGTTCCGTTTTGAGCTTGGAATTTTCCTCACTCAGCTGTTGAACTTGGGTCTTGAGTGTTCGGTTCTCTTTAGCTTCAACGTTCAACATTGCTTTTAAGTCACTTATTTCCCCTAGCGAGAATTCCAAGTTTTTTTTAAAGTCACATAGCTGGTCAGTGAGACGCCGGTCAGCTTCTTCTAGCTTCCTCATGGTCTCCTTATTCATTTGTTGTATGATGTCCTGTATGAGAGTCCGTTGGACTTCCATTATCACATCAGTCAGCTGCTGTTTCGTGAAGTTTGAATTTTTGATACTAGCAGCCAACTTAGACATAGTGGAGCTAGTAAGGGCTGAATAGCTGGCAGTGTGGAGACGGTTGAGTTGTGGTCAGCTGGGTGGCTAAGTGGGACGGTGGGGGTGGACAGGGCTCAGATTACAAGCCCTGGCACTGAGGGGAGTTTGGCGGGCCTACACGTGGTAGTCACAGATTCACCAGTAAATTGACAAATATATCTACTTAGGGGGATCACAGATAGATATTGTACTGGTCACGACACTCACTATTAGTCACTCAAGAATCAGATAAGCACTGGAGCAGGTTCAGATACATTCAGTAGCCAGTGTACGCCCACTATTTGCCAACTGTAAGTAACAGAGACGTAACCGATCGCCCAAGTGGCTAACGAGCCGATCAGTGGTGAAGTGGATAAAAGTAAAAAGCAAAAGTAACACTGAGGAGGTTGTTCACACTGCATAATTCTTGATTGTTTTTACATCTTCGGGTGTTATATCTCCTTTACCAGGGGAGGTTCAACTGCAACAGGACATCAAGACTGCCTGGCGTCCTTTGTTAATACACTGGAGGACCTGGGGTTGTGTTTGATACCAAACATAATATTATATATATATATATATATATATATATATATATCCAGGCCCCCGTCCTTTAGGGGAGGGCGAACAGGGGCGACCGCCCGGAGCCCCGCGCGTGTGGGGGCCCCGCGGGGCCCAGCACTGGACCCAGTGACCTCGGACACATTACCTGTTGACTGGTTAATCTGACCTGACGGCGTACGCCACGATCGCAACCGTGACCTGGTCATCGACGTTATGGCGCCATGAACTTCCAAATTGGGGACTACCCATTCCTCTTAGGTGGTCAGAGTAACGTTTTACCAAATCCGGCTTCGAAACAATGGGCTAATGTTATATATATATATATATATATATACTGTACATATCACTCTCCTCTCTACCTATTCGGTATCGTTGGAATCGTCTTGACCAACAGATGGTTCTTAACTTCGTTTGATATCAGAACTTTGAGTTTTGGGGTGTTGGGACCTCTTCTCTCATCTCCAAGAACCTGTGGTTGATGGAGTCTCCGCGAACATCAGAAATTATCTTCTTGGACAAGTGTTGGTAAAACCCTAAAATTAAGTTTTTATTGCTCTAAATCAACGTAAATTAATTCGTATATGGTAAAGAAAATTATGTTATATTTTAGGCGTCGATTACTATTATAATATAGCAAATTTATAGCTATAGTAGGTTTGGCAACGTTAGGCTGCCCGGTAGGTTAGGTTTGCTTACATTAGGTTAGGTCAGGTTTGGTTTGTAACATGTGTGGGGGTCAGACCTCCACAATTGCAATGTGTAAATAAAAATTAAAACAAGTGATCCATACATCCCCCCCTCTAGGTAAGATTTGGCTGGAGGTGGACAATGAGACGATATATTACAATGTTTGTTGTGGTGTAAGGGAGCCTGGTCACCGTATTGACTCGCTTAACCTGTCACACGTCTACTGTACGAACGTTCTGTCCAGTGAACCTAACATTCCATTTACTCTAATTATTGATGGATTGAGTATTCTTGTAACGAACATAGAGGTTGCAGATGTAGATAATGCTGCATAGAGAGATTTACAGAGTGTTGGTGGTGGTGGTGGTGGGAGGGAGGCCACAGTTGCCTACCCACCCCCCCACCCACCCACACTCCCACCCACCTACCCAGGCGGCACTGGTGTTTATTAAGTATTCAAATGGGCAAAAAGTGCATGTGTCAAAGTAACCTTTTTTTTATTTTAGACTGATGGCAATGAGTCTTGTATGTGTTAAATAACCAATTGTCCTCCATAGAAACTAGACACAATAGAAGGACGTAAACCCTAACTAAATACTGGACAATTCCAACCTTATGACCATAGCCCACAACGTTTAAAATAATATGCTTAGAAGAGACATGGTTTCAAGGTAAGCTACAGCCTGCCCCCCCCCCCCCCCCACACACACGCACACACTGAATTTTATCGGTAACAGATGGAAGATTTTGTGACTTATATTTGAAATGATTGAAACATATAATAGGTATGAAATAAATGTATTGAGATAACATGTGATCGAAAACACGGCGGAGCATATTTTCATCGTATGCGGGAAATCTGAAATGAGAGAGTGAGGGGGGGGGGGTTCGATAGGGAGGAGAAGGTGAGAGTGAAAGATGACATAGAATATCATAGTACTGTAGTGGGAGTATTGGTGAGGAAGGGAGGGGAAAGAGCAAGGGAAGAGGCTAGGTGGAGGAGGAGGTGAGATATGGGCCAGGGTAGACTGGAAGGTGATAGAGAGAGAGGAGTTGGAACAAAAATATTAGTGCATAGAAAATTGGTGGGAATTAATTCATTAATTACCGTTGTCTTTAGCCCATATAAAGTATATTGAAATACGTGTTGTCTAATGACCAAGGCCATACTCTTCCATTTTATTCAGAATAGCAGTCTTCCCTGAGACTTTCAGTATCATGCCTGGAGAGACAAGTCGACCGTGACAACATTAAAGGAAGAGTTAGCGTCAGTAACAATGTTGCTTTCCTGGCTACGCTTCATACTTTTATGAATAATGTTCTAACATGGAGGATCCAAGAATACTATTTATTTCATTTGTTACAGAAAAAAGTGAAAGTATGGTAACAAATAGGCATAAATGTTCAATACCAAAAATTATACATATTCCAAACCAATCATAAACTAGAGTTTAGTATCCCGTCCAGCCTCCTCCAACCCCAACGACTTCATGAATCCGCCTGGGCGTGGCGTCAATAAGGTTGAGACAGAGGATGGGTCCACGACGGACGCTCTCCCACACTTCCTGCGCCTTGTCTTCCACTGCTCGCCTGGTCCGCTCCACCCCCCCCCCCCCCACATCCCGCTCCCAATACATCTTGAACAGCTCACTGGGGCCGTATGCCCACATCCACCCCGAGAACGACATGCTGACCCTACCACTCTTACATCTATGTGCTGCGGCTAGTAGCATGTGTTGCGTCGACGAAGATCGTGCTCCTCCAAAACTCCACATCACAGGGAAGGTAATGGAGGGCAAAGCGGAGCCGGGACTCCATGCTTACTGGCGTCATCTTCCCTTTGTATGCCGTCACATAGCAGTGAATGCTGCAGTTCCGCAGGCCACTTCTGGGGGTCCCAGGATGGTAATGCAGTCGAAGATCTCGTGTGAGCTGCACTGCTGAGTGTTGACGTGAACGATTGTTCCTGTGCAGCGGCCACGATCTTGTCATCCATCCTGAGAGTGGTTACACGAGGCCTACCGCTTCGCAACCTCGTCTCCACCGAGCCCTTAGCTTGCCACTTCTTCACCATTGTCTTGCTCCGTCCTATCTGATCAGCAATATCACTCACTGACATCCCTATCCCCCACATCCCGACAATCCTGCCTCGCTCAGTCACAATCTGAGGCGCACTAGCCGTCCTTGAGCCATTGTGTGATGGAAATTCATTGTATACAGAAGGAAACAAATTTATTGCTTCATAACCTTTAAATTTACATCTTTTTACCAACTTGTTTATTTCTTGGCTTATTACATACTGTATACGAGAATTATATAAATTATTATTTTATTAATTTACTTAAAGGTCAATTTGAGGTGAAGGACATAATTAGATATACTTTTTAATGATTATTTCAGACGTAAAGAAGACGAATATCTTGTATGGCAATTTTAGCGCATTTTACCATAACCGAGAAATGACTCGAAAATCAGAAAACTACTAGAAAAGATATTATTGCATTTGTTGGCACCAACCAACAACACTTAGGTAATTCTATGGTTTGTCCCTCGCAACGACCTAGAACCGAGATATTTAATCGAGATAGGCTTTAGTCGAGGTAGTTTTCAACCCTTTGGCTGCCATGAATGAAATCGTCAGGAGGTAGCTAGAGTAAAGATGGTAAGTGCGGGAATCGCAGCGAAAATGTTAATCAAGATATGTTTTAATATGCTGGGTTCTGGGTCCACCCTAACTTTCTGACCGGGTTGGGGGGGGGCAAGGGCCCCCAGGCATATTAAATATCTCGGTTCTAGATCGTTTGCGTGGTAAACGTCACAGAAGAAACGTATCTTAGAGTTATCTAAAGTATATAGTTCCCGAGATTCGGTTGGTGGCAACAAATTAAAAAATACCTTTGCTAGTAGTTTTCTGATATTTAACTCACCACATCTAGGTAATAGGCAAAATGCGCTAAGCGTGTCATAAAAGAAAATCGTCTTGTTTTTGTCAGAAATTTTTATCAAAGACAAAAAACTATATACCTATTTATGTTCTCTACTACAAATTGACCAACACAATAAGCCATCCACTATACTGTACCTTGTCCTTGAGTAGGAATTGTGAGTGACAGGAGAGGCCGACGTCAGTATAGATAAAAAAATTTGATCTCGTGTGTAAGGTGCTATACTCTCAGGGCGGTGCGGCAGGTAGTGAGCAGTAATATTTTTAATGTATTGTTGCTACTTAACGTCCACGAAGAATTATGTTCAGAATGGAATGTTAAGGGATATATGCATAACGTCCTCAGGTAAGGGACATAATAACCAAGACTGTTCACTGGTGTATGTAGTTCATGGTCTCGGCACACCTGAGTCACTTGGTGGGGGGGGGGGGGGAGGGAGGCCCACTTTTTGAGGTAACTGTGCAGAGCTGTTATTTTTATGTCAAAGTAAAACGGAGTAGTTTTCACTTTGTTTATTTATGTCCTGTATCCATTTATGTGAAGCAATGGAGAAAATGAAATGACACGAAGCGACTTACACTTCAAACAACTATGCAAGAACAACAAAAAATCATTCAAATTCCAGAATTACATTTTCACACAGCTGGACGATAAACATCTTTTATAACTGGGTGAAATTCACTTACATTAACCAATGTTGTACACGGGTAAGCAGCGTTAGTGCTGAAGTAAACCAAAATTATTGTTGTTTGGTTACGTTAAATTGGCCTATCGTTAGTTTCGTTGAAATCAGGAGCTGTTAAATATGCTCATTTACTGTAATGTTAACTGGTGCTAATTTTATGGTTTACGCCGAGTGCTTGTGAACAGTCAGATCCCAGGCCTCGTCTTGTGGATATAACACCATTTTTATTTTCTTACGGAGATTACCTCACCTGGGCACAGGTCACTGAACTACATCGGGGTCTGGGGGCGAAAATATAGTAATAATAATAATAATAATAATAATAATAATAATAATAATAATAATAATAAAGAACCATAAAGAAATGTAAAAACGAAAAAAAAGATTAAAGGTGAGAAACAATATATATATGCAGTGTTGTCAATAGTAAGAGAAACAATTGATTCCCTACAATTGTGTGTAAATGAAGCAGAAAGTCAGATTAGGAACCTGGTACTTGGTCAGGATTTCGTGATGCCATATGGCATCATGCTTCCAATATCTTCCCAGGCGGTAGTACCTCCGTGTTTGACAGCTGCCTACTACCTAAATGAACTACTCCCCAAGATACCGAAGAGTTCGACCCTGTATCAAGGCTAATCATTATACTAGCATCCGATCCACTGATCCACAAATATTCATAACAATAATTACTGCTGGGAAGACGGAAAATAGGGCAAAGGAACTTAACCATATTTCTTTCTTGCCTGGAGATCGAACCCAAGGCCATTTGCACAAGAAGCAAGTGTAATGACCATAAATATACTAAATGATGAACATATGGCTGAATAGGAAGACCATGGAGGACACAGAGTGAAATATGTACTGACACAATTTACAATAAATGATTATGATCACCTGTCCGTGGCCATTGTTGTGTTTATCATTACAGATAGAAAGTTATTGAACCATCAAATATTAAGGGATTATCTTTTTGGCTTTCCTATTTCTTGTCCGCACCTTTGTTGTTTATAATTTGTGGCTGCTTGAAGAATGCTGGCCAGCCATGAAACATTATTAGGACACAGAAAATTTATGATACCTGTACAAAGAGCTATTGTTGGGTCCTCCCAAGCAACCCTTGCAGAGTATGATATATAACGCACTTGGTTCAGTCCAGTGATGAGTTACAACTTGTTAGAACGTTCGCCTAATTAACTTTTTCATCGGCAAGTGTTTTTGTCAGCTACTCATTAACTTTTTTTCATGACAAGTACGGGTGTCAATTTTGTTTTTTACAGTTTCAAATAACGCCAAATGCTTTGCTTTGAAAAGAGTAATTAAATAATATGTTCTATCAGGCAGGAGAGTTCAGCAATTTATTCAATAACCGATAATATGACTCAGGCCACGAGTATCCCTCCAGGTACCGGTGAAGGGTCAGTACCTGGCCTGGATGGCAGGTACGAGAGTTCCAACATCAAAGTGAAGGTATACAGTCTCCAGGAGGATGTGTGGACACCCCCCAGCACTGAGGTCTTCCTCCGCTACAACCTCTCTCTCAAGGTAATGTCCTGAATTACAGTACTTCCCCCCCAAGGGCGAGGATAAGGTAGAGCCTCTCTTTCAGTTCTTAGTTTAACATTGCTTTCGTGGTAATGCTGAGTACAAACTCCTATACCTTAGTGTTACTGTGAGCGCTTCTCTCAGAGCCTTTCCCTTAATGCCATGTATCATTGGTGTACAGTGAGTCATATCACGGAGATGTTCCTACTGTAGTATTCACACACAAAATCTGTTGAAAACGGACACATACAGGTTTAACTTAGAGTAGTGATAAATTTGGTTTTACCGCTTGTTCTTATTTAGAGGAACTAAAATTGTTTATGGATTTCTCTGACATTTGCAAAGTATTTCAGTACAGTATAGTACTGTACTTTGAAGCCTTTAAAAAAGTGTACATTTATAATTTCAAGCAAAATACAAAACTGTTTGAATTATATAATTTTACATATATTGTACTGTACAGTACTATGTTGTACTGTACTGTACTGTACTTTGATATATTTTTCTTTAGTCAGGCCATTGTAATCCCTTTTTATTTTATTTTTTAATTTAAATGCTGTTTCAGGTTGCACTGTGATCATGTTTGGAGGAAATAAAATGTGTTATTTAATGCTCCCATTTACCGTTACACTTGCTCTACTTTAAAAAAAACTACAGTATACAAATCAAAACCATTTATCAACTACACGCCTTTCTACATCGATGTAGTTCAGCTGTGTTCCCTCCAGGGCTTCTAATAGGGATATGAGACCCATCAATGCAACCAAATACACCAGACATCCTGCGATGGTGTGAAATTCATCTATAAGGCTTTGTATGGGTCAAAATAGTTGCAAAGCTTCTGACTAACTTGAAAACTGATGAGAGATAAATCTTGAAGCAGTCTGCTACACTAATTTGGAAGCTGCCACTGCTAAAGTATCTTAATGCAGTTATGAGTTGCAGATGTGTGGAATACTGCATCCTGTAGGATAGATTTTTTCTTATTTACTGTTTTGTCCAATATTGCTTATCCCGATTATGGTAAACAACAGGGCTCCTATGATGATATGTATTACTGTGTTACATATCAACTTCTTCAGAGAATAACCCTCTATAAAGTTCAACATACAGGTGATATCCCCGTTAGCCGGAATAATGGGTACAGAGCTCTTCCTGGGACTCTCAAACCCTGCAAAATACCACATCCCTAGAATTCTTTCATCATTCATCATTGGAGACCAGGGAAAAAACTTGAGAGTTTCAGGAAGTTTTCATAAAAATTTCCAGAAAATGTGCTTGATATTTAACCTCGGAATTTGATCCAAGGACTGGAGTTAAATTGTTTAGGATATCTTTCGGAATTTTCAAAAAAAATGAACCCGATTTTCAACCTTTAAACTCGTTCACAGACGCGGATTGTTGAACATTTTCCCGGAAAAACTCTGAGCTAATTTGAAGCTATATGAGGATGATTGTAGGAATGCAATGCTTGATAAAATTGGAAAAGGGCGAAGGAGAGACGACAAATAATCGGAGTTGGGGGTAAAACGTCACGGGGTACACGGCGGTCTCTTTAAAATATATACATTTCCGTTGGAACCGGTTATTATGACATTTAAATATTTGTTTTCTTTATTACCTCAACTTAATTTACTTATATTGTATTTCAGAGACTTTTCTATTCACATTTAAATAGTTTGAACATTCGGGATAAGTTTTTCGGGTGCTTACCTAAACCCCAGGACTTATCCCGAACTTTCCAATAATATTGTCGGACTACCAAATTGTAACCCGACAAAACTTGGTTTCAAGAAATGAATTACGGCTCGGAGGCTGCTTTCGGGATACTAATTATTAACCGGAATGTTTAAAAAAAAATGGCTGTCCATGTCACGAACGAATGCTTTGGCCGTGGGTTCATACTCCCGTGGTTCACAACTGTCGGAGACGAGGTTTGACAACTCTGACTGTAGCTGGTGGAAATGTGGGAGGCTGTACATAAGTGAATGGGATCCAAGCATAGTTAACATTATTGTATTTTTGTCTGTTCAGGGGCACCCAGACTCTGGGGAGGTTAGCGTGTGTTACCGCCTCAGGTCCTCCAGCTTCACCAGATTGGAGCCCCACATCTCCTTGGCCGTCAATGACTACGACACTAACTCCCTCTTCATCTGTGAGTAACAATTTGCCAAAATTATGATAATACCTACTATAAAACACAGTGAAATTGCAGCATTTTTAAATTCGTTTCCTTTGAAAAATAGGCAGTGCGTCCAGTAGTCAAAAATTACCCATATCTGCATCTAATTTTGCTGTTGGGAGTTGTAGGGTTGGTACAGCCCATGGATACAGTGGTATACTTTTTATTGGTGAGACTTTTAACTGCACTTTATTTACTCTGTACTCAAGTCTGTAATCACTTTCTTTGCAGTGGAGAGAACACACATGGGCAAATTTGGTGTTTATTTTATCGGGGCGCTTGTAGGCATTTATCCATTTCTCACAAGTTTTATTATCTCTGGGAAATCTATAATACTTGATGTGCTCTCTGCTTCAGATTTGAGCTTTGCTGGTGCACCCGTATGTTGCACAAATAACCGTGATTGTTGATACACTTGTCCCGGGAGCAGACGTGGGCACACACGGAGCTCACCAGATGACGTGTTTACAGCAGTGACGTCGAAAATTTGTGCATTGTGGGTAAAATAAGTGCTTGAGTAAGAGAGCATTAGTTGCTGTACAATTTTTTTTTGCACACAGCATATGTAGCATCCTCAGGCCACAGTTAGGTGCTTCATATGCTATCTCCCTTCACCCCTTCCCTACGGGAAAGCCAATTTTACTTAATAGAGAAGGGACGCCGTACACAAGTGGTTCATTTATACTCATGTGCTGTCTTATTCTTTTAATTTAAGCTGACGGTGCTTTTATAATTATCTTAATTTAAAAAGTTCACGTTGTTGAGCACGATGATGTTGCTGAAGTATGATCTCTCTTCGAGAATCCGTTTTAGTGGCCACTGCCCTTGCATTCTCTAACGGCCATTTTTTAAACACTTTGGGCAGCAAGCCCGAAGAGCAATCCCGAACATCGGGTTACTATTTAGTAACACGAACGCCATAACTCGAGAGGGTTGGTACGACTTATCAAAGATAAACCAGGTCGATCTGCACGCCAAAATTGAAGCAGAAACATGAGTTGTGGAGATAAAAGTTCGTCTTCAAGGGAGAAGGCAGACACCAATTATGACAACGTCTGCACCAGCGGGAACAATCGTCACTCGGATCAACTGATCCAACTTCAGGATCACCCGTGCCACCACCAGCAACAGCAGCATCAACATCCAGTAGGGGGGAAGAAAAGCAAGCAGGTGAACAAGAGGAATGAATGCTTCATTGATATTATTAAGGACAGTACATAAGAACTGAATGGTGCTATATTGAAGGCTTTAAAAGCCTTCACTAGTATGCATAATAGATTATCAGCCCAATCTGTGTGTAATGTATTTAGAGCAAGCATTAGAGTTGATGCCCAGTGGCATATGTCAAGAGTGCAGCCATAATTCCACCTCTAGCTGTGGGCAATCCAGTTAAATTATGGAGACTTTGCCATCCGTGTCGTAATTGATAATGCATAAACTGTGATTTTTGTCTATCTCTCTCTGTTTACTAATTTTTCTTTGTACTTAATGGAGAATATGAAATAATTTTTCATGTTCCAACATTTATGATTTTTTTTTCTTTTGTGAAAAAAATAGATTCTTTCAACTAAATTTTTGATGCAATACTGTGTATTGTACAGTCATTCTTATTGGAGAATTTTAAGTGTGTTTTTTTTATCTTTGTTCAATATATTTTTTTTGCACATAACGGAGACGTGAAATCATATTTTTTATGTTCAAATATTTGTTATGATTTTTGATTCTCTTATTTCTTGTGAATGCAAATAGATTCAACATAATTTTTGCTGGCATTTATACTGTGATACTATGTATTATAAACTCATACTTATTTGGGAATTTTAATCATTATTGTATTTCACATTTCTTTTACTTTAATTACAATTTCAATATAGGTATAGTACAGTACTTCTAAAATCTTTCAAGAATGATAATTGCTATTACTGTATTAGCGATTTCAAACTAAGTATGATTTCTATTAATTTATACACCTGTACCAGTGTACATATACACTGTACAGGTACTGTGATAAATTTGGTTTTACTGCTTGTTATTATTTAGAGGAACTAAAATTGCATATGGATTTCTCTGACACTTGCAAAGTATTTCAGTACAGTATAGTACTGTACTTTGAAGCCTATAAAAATGTGTACATTTATTATTTCAAGCAATATACTAAACTGATAGAATGACATAATTTTACATATACCGGGTACTGTACTGTACTGTACTGTACTGTACTGCTCTGTGATATACATTGTAATCCCTTTCTAGTTTTGTTTGAATTGAAATACTGTTTCAAGTTGTACTGTGATAATGTTTGGGGGAAATAAAATGTGTTATTTAAAGCCAAAATTTTTTTTTGGAAAATAACCTTGATAATAAAATCTATTATCTAAAACAATTTTTTTACCAAACCAATAGAGCTTCCATTTGCCCTTACACATGGTATACTTTCAAACAAAATATAATATACAAATCAAAACCATGTATTAATTACACCCCTTTCTACATTGGTGCACTTCAGCTGTATCCCCCCCCCCCCCCCAACCAAATAACATCAGACATCCCTGCAATGGTGTGAAATTCCTCTACAAGATTTTATATGTTGCCTGATTCTGGAAAGTGGATGTCCTCTTTTGTATAGTTGGTAGTTAGCAAATGTTAAACACCGATGTGATGAGATGTATCACACTAGAAACTATTAACAGACACATATAGAGTATTAAATCAAGCTAATGTTATGCTTTTACTGATGGTTCTGTGCAGACAAACACAGGTAGAACAGACTGTGCAATTGTAATATATAAAGAAAAAGAGATGATAGTGTCAAACAAGCAAAGGTTGATCAACTGGGCCAGCACAACACAAACTGAACTAACTGGAATCTACTTAGCTACAGACTACCTTAAAGAAAATATGGTAGGGTGATATTCTGTGACTCTCAAAGTGCTTTGAAATCAATGAACAGCCCGTCAGGTTCTATGTCTAAAGTTGTATGTGATATTAAAAGAAATGTGATAACTGCCAATGCGAACAACTCTCGTATCGAATTTGTGTGAATTCCGTCCCATGTTGGAATTAAATATCATGACCGTGCTGATAGACTGGCCAATGAGGCATGTAAGAAAGAAAATGTTGACCTTGGCCTGTCCAACGCTGTACGTACTCAAAAACATCCAAATCAGAATCATGAACTCTGATCTAGAAGAACTGAGAAATGCACAGAGACCTGGCAGTTGTAGCATTAGTAAATATGTCAAATTTTGTGACGAGAGGTACCGGTATGGCCAGCTTAAGGACAGAACTAGACAATGTTGATGTAGTCGTTGCCAAAATTAGGCTAGGATACAGACACATCTGGCAAGTTAGTAACTGTGTAGCCATACCGGAACACTCAGCATGTAAACTTTGTGATAAACCTTTAAAGCATACACTTGAACACTATATTATTGAATGTGACCCTGTCAAAGACTTCAGTTCACCTGGCTTATTGTTTCATGAACTTTGTAATTACTACATTGAATAGGGGGTGCATGGGGACATTCTTGCTGCTCATCCCAAATTTGCTAGCCCACACTGATTAGTCTTCAATTAGAATATGACGTCCAATGAATATGAACCACTGTCTTGCATGGCAGCGAACAGTGACATCACCCACATGACTCTGACCTATATATACACTGCTAATGAATATGATGCATTTCTTTATGTACGAACCCTCTGTCCTGCATGTCAGTGAACAGTGACATTACCTACATGAATCTGACCTATATATGCTGTCAATGAATATAATGTATTTCTTTGTGTACGAACCACTGTCCTGCATGGCAGTGAACAGTGACATCACCCACATAAATCGATATATATATATATATATATCTTGATAAAATCACACGTTTTCATTGTAGGTGCGCGTGATCTAGGTATATGCTGATAACCACCAGGAAAGAAGAAAACACGAAGTTTTCTTCTTTCCTGGTGGTTATCAGCATATATATATGTATATATATATATATATATATATATATATATATATTATATATATATATATATATATATATATATATATATATATATATATATATATATATATATAATCAACGACCTCACCAGCAAGGAATCGAACCCTCGACCTACTGGGTGTGACTAGGGAACGCTTACCGGCTAGGCCACAAGGACACTAAAAGCAGTTCTAGACTCTGTTATATTTCACACAAAGCCTGTTCATCGAGCTGATGGCGCCGTGAACCTCATTGGGAAACTGCCCGTGCCTCGTATGTGGTGTCAGTAGCATTTTACCGAATCCAGCTGGTATGAAACGCGAGGTACATATATATACTTCATTTTTAGTCCATTTAACACGCGGACTTTGAACATACAATCAACGACCTCACCAGCAAGGAATCGAACCCTCGACCTACTGGGTGTGACTAGGGAACGCTTACCGGCTAGGCCACAAGGACACTAAAAGCAGTTCTAGACTCTGTTATATTTCACACAAAGCCTGTTCATCAAGCTGATGGCGCCGTGAACCTCATTGGGAAACTGCCCGTGCCTCGTATGTGGTGTCAGTAGCATTTTACCGAATCCAGCTGGTATGAAACGCGAGGTACATATATATACTTCATTTTTAGTCCATTTAACACGCGGACTTTGAACATACAATCAACGACCTCACCAGCAAGGAATCGAACCCTCGACCTACTGGGTGTGACTAGGGAACGCTTACCGGCTAGGCCACAAGGACACTAAAAGCAGTTCTAGACTCTGTTATATTTCACACAAAGCCTGTTCATCGAGCTGATGGCGCCGTGAACCTCATTGGGAAACTGCCCGTGCCTCGTATGTGGTGTCAGTAGCATTTTACCGAATCCAGCTGGTATGAAACGCGAGGTACATATATATACTTCATTTTTAGTCCATTTAACACGCGGACTTTGAATATACAATCAACGACCTCACCAGCAAGGAATCGAACCCTCGACCTACTGGGTGTGACTAGGGAACGCTTACCGGCTAGGCCACAAGGACACTAAAAGCAGTTCTAGACTCTGTTATATTTCACACAAAGCCTGTTCATCGAGCTGATGGCGCCGTGAACCTCATTGGGAAACTGCCCGTGCCTCGTATGTGGTGTCAGTAGCATTTTACCGAATCCAGCTGGTATGAAACGCGAGGTACATATATATACTTCATTTTTAGTCCATTTAACACGCGGACTTTGAACATACAATCAACGACCTCACCAGCAAGGAATCGAACCCTCGACCTACTGGGTGTGACTAGGGAACGCTTACCGGCTAGGCCACAAGGACACTAAAAGCAGTTCTAGACTCTGTTATATTTCACACAAAGCCTGTTCATCGAGCTGATGGCGCCGTGAACCTCATTGGGAAACTGCCCGTGCCTCGTATGTGGTGTCAGTAGCATTTTACCGAATCCAGCTGGTATGAAACGCGAGGTACATATATATACTTCATTTTTAGTCCATTTAACACGCGGACTTTGAACATACAATCAACGACCTCACCAGCAAGGAATCGAACCCTCGACCTACTGGGTGTGACTAGGGAACGCTTACCGGCTAGGCCACAAGGACACTAAAAGCAGTTCTAGACTCTGTTATATTTCACACAAAGCCTGTTCATCGAGCTGATGGCGCCGTGAACCTCATTGGGAAACTGCCCGTGCCTCGTATGTGGTGTCAGTAGCATTTTACCGAATCCAGCTGGTATGAAACGCGAGGTACATATATATACTTCATTTTTAGTCCGCGTGTTAAATGGACTAAAAATGAAGTATATATATGTACCTCGCGTTTCATACCAGCTGGATTCGGTAAAATGCTACTGACACCACATACGAGGCACGGGCAGTTTCCCAATGAGGTTCACGGCGCCATCAGCTCGATGAACAGGCTTTGTGTGAAATATAACAGAGTCTAGAACTGCTTTTAGTGTCCTTGTGGCCTAGCCGGTAAGCGTTCCCTAGTCACACCCAGTAGGTCGAGGGTTCGATTCCTTGCTGGTGAGGTCGTTGATTGTATGTTCAAAGTCCGCGTGTTAAATGGACTAAAAATGAAGTATATATATGTACCTCGCGTTTCGTACCAGCTGGATTCGGTAAAATGCTACTGACACCACATACGAGGCACGGGCAGTTTCCCAATGAGGTTCACGGCGCCATCAGCTCGATGAACAGGCTTTGTGTGAAATATAACAGAGTCTAGAACTGCTTTTAGTGTCCTTGTGGCCTAGCCGGTAAGCGTTCCCTAGTCACACCCAGTAGGTCGAGGGTTCGATTCCTTGCTGGTGAGGTCGTTGATTGTATGTTCAAAGTCCGCGTGTTAAATGGACTAAAAATGAAGTATATATATGTACCTCGCGTTTCGTACCAGCTGGATTCGGTAAAATGCTACTGACACCACATACGAGGCACGGGCAGTTTCCCAATGAGGTTCACGGCGCCATCAGCTCGATGAACAGGCTTTGTGTGAAATATAACAGAGTCTAGAACTGCTTTTAGTGTCCTTGTGGCCTAGCCGGTAAGCGTTCCCTAGTCACACCCAGTAGGTCGAGGGTTCGATTCCTTGCTGGTGAGGTCGTTGATTGTATGTTCAAAGTCCGCGTGTTAAATGGACTAAAAATGAAGTATATATATGTACCTCGCGTTTCATACCAGCTGGATTCGGTAAAATGCTACTGACACCACATACGAGGCACGGGCAGTTTCCCAATGAGGTTCACGGCGCCATCAGCTCGATGAACAGGCTTTGTGTGAAATATAACAGAGTCTAGAACTGCTTTTAGTGTCCTTGTGGCCTAGCCGGTAAGCGTTCCCTAGTCACACCCAGTAGGTCGAGGGTTCGATTCCTTGCTGGTGAGGTCGTTGATTGTATGTTCAAAGTCCGCGTGTTAAATGGACTAAAAATGAAGTATATATATGTACCTCGCGTTTCATACCAGCTGGATTCGGTAAAATGCTACTGACACCACATACGAGGCACGGGCAGTTTCCCAATGAGGTTCACGGCGCCATCAGCTCGATGAACAGGCTTTGTGTGAAATATAACAGAGTCTAGAACTGCTTTTAGTGTCCTTGTGGCCTAGCCGGTAAGCGTTCCCTAGTCACACCCAGTAGGTCGAGGGTTCGATTCCTTGCTGGTGAGGTCGTTGATTGTATGTTCAAAGTCCGCGTGTTAAATGGACTAAAAATGAAGTATATATATGTACCTCGCGTTTCATACCAGCTGGATTCGGTAAAATGCTACTGACACCACATACGAGGCACGGGCAGTTTCCCAATGAGGTTCACGGCGCCATCAGCTCGATGAACAGGCTTTGTGTGAAATATAACAGAGTCTAGAACTGCTTTTAGTGTCCTTGTGGCCTAGCCGGTAAGCGTTCCCTAGTCACACCCAGTAGGTCGAGGGTTCGATTCCTTGCTGGTGAGGTCGTTGATTGTATGTTCAAAGTCCGCGTGTTAAATGGACTAAAAAATGAAGTATATATATATGTACCTCGCGTTTCATACCAGCTGGATTCGGTAAAATGCTACTGACACCACATACGAGGCACGGGCAGTTTCCCAATGAGGTTCACGGCGCCATCAGCTCGATGAACAGGCTTTGTGTGAAATATAACAGAGTCTAGAACTGCTTTTAGTGTCCTTGTGGCCTAGCCGGTAAGCGTTCCCTAGTCACACCCAGTAGGTCGAGGGTTCGATTCCTTGCTGGTGAGGTCGTTGATTGTATGTTCAAAGTCCGCGTGTTAAATGGACTAAAAATGAAGTATATATATGTACCTCGCGTTTCATACCAGCTGGATTCGGTAAAATGCTACTGACACCACATACGAGGCACGGGCAGTTTCCCAATGAGGTTCACGGCGCCATCAGCTCGATGAACAGGCTTTGTGTGAAATATAACAGTCTAGAACTGCTTTTAGTGTCCTTGTGGCCTAGCCGGTAAGCGTTCCCTAGTCACACCCAGTAGGTCGAGGGTTCGATTCCTTGCTGGTGAGGTCGTTGATTGTATGTTCAAAGTCCGCGTGTTAAATGGACTAAAAATGAAGTATATATATGTACCTCGCGTTTCATACCAGCTGGATTCGGTAAAATGCTACTGACACCACATACGAGGCACGGGCAGTTTCCCAATGAGGTTCACGGCGCCATCAGCTCGATGAACAGGCTTTGTGTGAAATATAACAGAGTCTAGAACTGCTTTTAGTGTCCTTGTGGCCTAGCCGGTAAGCGTTCCCTAGTCACACCCAGTAGGTCGAGGGTTCGATTCCTTGCTGGTGAGGTCGTTGATTGTATGTTCAAAGTCCGCATGTTAAATGGACTAAAAATGAAGTATATATATGTACCTCGCGTTTCATACCAGCTGGATTCGGTAAAATGCTACTGACACCACATACGAGGCACGGGCAGTTTCCCAATGAGGTTCACGGCGCCATCAGCTCGATGAACAGGCTTTGTGTGAAATATAACAGAGTCTAGAACTGCTTTTAGTGTCCTTGTGGCCTAGCCGGTAAGCGTTCCCTAGTCACACCCAGTAGGTCGAGGGTTCGATTCCTTGCTGGTGAGGTCGTTGATTGTATGTTCAAAGTCCGCGTGTTAAATGGACTAAAAATGAAGTATATATATGTACCTCGCGTTTCATACCAGCTGGATTCGGTAAAATGCTACTGACACCACATACGAGGCACGGGCAGTTTCCCAATGAGGTTCACGGCGCCATCAGCTCGATGAACAGGCTTTGTGTGAAATATAACAGAGTCTAGAACTGCTTTTAGTGTCCTTGTGGCCTAGCCGGTAAGCGTTCCCTAGTCACACCCAGTAGGTCGAGGGTTCGATTCCTTGCTGGTGAGGTCGTTGATTGTATGTTCAAAGTCCGCGTGTTAAATGGACTAAAAATGAAGTATATATATGTACCTCGCGTTTCATACCAGCTGGATTCGGTAAAATGCTACTGACACCACATACGAGGCACGGGCAGTTTCCCAATGAGGTTCACGGCGCCATCAGCTCGATGAACAGGCTTTGTGTGAAATATAACAGAGTCTAGAACTGCTTTTAGTGTCCTTGTGGCCTAGCCGGTAAGCGTTCCCTAGTCACACCCAGTAGGTCGAGGGTTCGATTCCTTGCTGGTGAGGTCGTTGATTGTATGTTCAAAGTCCGCGTGTTAAATGGACTAAAAATGAAGTATATATATGTACCTCGCGTTTCATACCAGCTGGATTCGGTAAAATGCTACTGACACCACATACGAGGCACGGGCAGTTTCCCAATGAGGTTCACGGCGCCATCAGCTCGATGAACAGGCTTTGTGTGAAATATAACAGAGTCTAGAACTGCTTTTAGTGTCCTTGTGGCCTAGCCGGTAAGCGTTCCCTAGTCACACCCAGTAGGTCGAGGGTTCGATTCCTTGCTGGTGAGGTCGTTGATTGTATGTTCAAAGTCCGCGTGTTAAATGGACTAAAAATGAAGTATATATATATATATATATATATATATATATATATATAAAACAGGTCGGAATTCTCTCACTTAAATAGTTGGGTTTTTTTGTGTAAGTGGATGGTAATGCAGTGGGAACGCCCCTCAAAAAAATACCAGAACCAGCACAAACACTATTAATTTAAAAAAAAATATTCTCCGTGACCCGTGGAAAGTTAGCACCTGTGATTGGGGTAAATGAGACGCACTGTAAAAGAGTGACACTTCTATTCCCTCCAACACTACAAACACAATCAATAATGGTACACCAACATTTGCGCACCACTTAGCATGGCTTAAAAACACTACACTAGGGAACAAAGGTTATGCATGATATCAAAAATAAGTAGAAATATTAAATGCCTTATGAGAAACTACTAAGGTAACAGTGCTATTTACACCAGAATGAGGAGCTCACCTGAAAACAGTTCCTCGTTATCTTACATCACTTAGTGGCACATAAGCATTAGAAAGCATCACGTGCACCAATGAACATGTCTTAAGGGCATCCAATAAAATAATATCAGTCACTGAGAAATAGCATCAAAAATATTAAGAAATATTAACTACACACATGAACATGCCTTAAGGGCACCCAACAAAATAATATCAGTCACTGAGAAATAGTATCAAAAATATTAAGAAATACTAATTACACACATGGATCAATCACAGCCTGTCTGGGATGGCCCACAAAGTACTACAATCCTAGCTGTCCAAAGGTGTAACTACTAACCTGCCAAATCACTCATGACCCACCAGGCAGGCGGGTGCTCCGCTGTTTTTATCAGTACTTTCTCTAAATTTCAGGAGTCATGAATTTTTTTCTCCCCCAATTCCCGTAAACATGCGTGACAATAGGTTCCGAATGCACCCGTACTTTTAAGGCACTACAGTATGTCAACAGGCTTGAAGAATAACCCCTACGTCCCCCGTGTGCAACCAACCATGAGCGTTGATTTTACACCTGGACTTGGTTAAATTTATCACATACAACCAACATGGGGAGCTAAATTTCTCTCTGTACCCACTAGACTCCTGGTCTCAGTGTGTGACCGTTCCTTCACTCAGGCTGCCTCAGTTTTACTCTCAGTACATCCATGAACCGGAAGAGAGCGACCGTCAGCAGGTGAACTCTGTCCAGCTGAGGGAGGGGTTCAATTTTCCCATTAGTAAGTTTTCACTAAACTGACTGAAGATATGTGGTGTCGTGAACCAAGGGGGGGGGGGGGGGAGATTTGATGACCCAGAACGATCGTCAACCAAGGGCGGACGCTGGTCCCACGGAGTTAGTTGTCAGGGACACTCGTTCCTTTGGGCTGTCCGAGCTAAAATCTCGCTAACTAGTGGTCAACACAGACAGCTCACACCGCTCTACCCCTCAAAACTAAAACCAGACCACGTGGGCTCTTCAGAAACCCTGCAATAAACCCTGTTAGCTATTGTTAACTTATTCTCCGCCCTATCTAAACCATGTCTGAGATCGAATAAACTTACTTGCAACACTGATGAACTGTGTACGCAATGAGACCAGGCCACATGATCATTTTTCCTGCCAGACGTGCAGAGAACGTCCTGACTGCACCACCGTCCGCTCTTTACTGAGGCCCGGGCCGCGGCGGAATGCCCCAAGGCAAGCCTGCCTAGTGACGTCATCTTTCGCAAACTAAATAGCTTCTTTGGGACACACGTAACATATTTAGACTGAGAAACTATCTACAATAACTTTGAATTTAATAATAATCCCTTAATTTCATGAATCGCGTCCATTAATTCGATAAAGTACATTTAATGTTATATAGGCCTAGTTCAAAATGCTCCCACTACACTTGGGGTAGGCGTTTTTTTAGGAAAGTCTTCGAGGTAGTAGATAATGACGAAAATTACGATGTTATTTACTTAAACTTTAGCAAAGCATTTGACAGAGTACCGCATCAGAGGCTTCTGAGAAAAATTAAGGCTTATGGTATCGAGGGGAAAGTTTTAAATTGGATAAAATCATGTCTCACCGATAGAACGCAGAGGGTCAGCGTGGATGGTGTTAAATCTGAGTGGGGCCATGTAACCAGTGGGGTTCCCCAGGGGTCAGTACTAGGCCCACTCTTGTTCATAATCTACATAAACGATCTAGATACTGGGATCAGCAGTGACCTAAGCAAGTTTGCGGATGACACCAAAATAGGGCGGCAGATTAATTCGGGGCAGGATGCAAATGCATTACAGGAGGATCGAAATAAACTGCAGGGGTGGTCTGAAAAATGGCAAATGAAATTCAACACCAGCAAGTGCAGCGTACTTAATATTGGAAGAACAAATACTGATAATGTTTACAGCCTTAACAACATCAACCTAGAGAAGTCGACTTGTGAAAGAGACCTAGGGGTACTTGTAAGCCCGGACCTATGGCCTAGAAAACAGTGCGTTAATGTTCGAAATAAGGCAAACAGACTATTGGGTTTTATATCTAGAAGTGTAAGTGTATGTATATTATGTATGCTGGATTATATATCATGTATGTATATTATGTATGTGCTCCATTTATGTATTATTTATTCAGCCTAGCTAGCAGCGTGTGGCAATGTTATTACCATATCCCACATGCTTAATTAATGTGCCTGGCGACGTATGGAAGCTGCTAATGTATCACTTGCCATACGTCGCCTATAGCAGTTGACAAGGAGCCTAGCCAAGGGAGAGTGCTGCTTCCCTCTGTGTACATACTCTTATCCAGTAAACCGAACCTACAAAACTATACAGGTGTTTGTGTTCTCTCCTGTATATAGAACTTATTATTCAGAACCTAACATGGCGCAGTGATCCGATCTTACTGGATAATTACGAGTGATAGCGCAAACTTTGTGGAAAGCCGGCTATGGCCTCTATGGACTCTCGCTTGGGTCAACTCCCGCGCCATCTCTCCTCGAAGAATTTCAGCAACTTTGAGCAGTGTCAGTGACAGTGATTTTCTGTGAAGTGTTTAGCGCATTGTGTGTTTCGTGCCATTCATGTGTGACCTTGTTCTAAAGGATTCCCAAGGTATACGGCACGTTCTGGGCATTTGTAAGGAGTAGAGTTCAGTGCACCCGTCTCTGACCGCGTCCTGAGGGTACTGGGCTGACTGGGAGTCGCCGCGCCTCTCCCTCCACCCCCTCACAGCGCCGCCTCCACCCCCCCCTCACAGCTGGGGCGAGACTCTCTACCCGCCCGGGACACCACACACACACGTACTAACACTCGCTGACCGCGCGGCTTCTTATATATATTTTATATATATAACCTACTTATCTGTGTATTTAATTAATTTTTGTCTGAAATCTTGTTGATGCGACGGGCTGACCGGTCAACACTGATTTAAGACATAGTACACAGAGGAAGTAGTTATGTCTCACGCCTTACGTAGCCGTGGACCCAGCATCTGGATGAGCCAGGCGGGTGATAGCCCCGCAGAGATGGATGACCAGGCCGGCCACGACGCTCCAGCCCCCACATCGCGCAGCCCCTCACCTCAATATTCAGCGTTGTCTCCAGAGATAATTGCCTTACTGAAGTTTATGAGAGATGAGAAACGCGAGGATGAAGCCCACAGACGTTTGGCGGATGATCACAGAAGGCAAGCAGAGGCAGAACGAGACAACCAACGGAGATTGGAAGACAGTGAACGGTTTGAAGCCTTGATATCTCGCCTCACTGTTAACCAAGCCCCTGGCTCTAACACTGCCTCGGTACTGACTGGTTCAGATACCTCATCCATGCTTCCTTCACACCCCCCAGCCCCACCTAAAGCAGCAGCTCAAACACCGCCCATCTTGAAGCCTGATGTGAATTTCCAGACTTTTCGTGAATGTCGGCGACGGTGGACTAATTATTCTACAATGGTGGATCTCCAGAGTTTGTCACAGCCTAAACAACTCATCCAGCTGCGTATGTGCCTGTCCTTGGAAATTCAGCGTGTCTTGGAACATACGTTGCAGGTACCCCCAACCTCTTCGCTGTCTGTAGAGGAGGTACTGGACGTTCTACAACGGCACATCAAAGGACAGCAGAATGAAGCTCTGCGCAGGAGGGAATTGTTTAGCTGTAGACAGATGGAGGGTGAGTCTTTTGATGCCTTTTACGTACGACTCAAGAGCGCCTCGGAAGAGGTAGATATATGTCCAGGCCACCACCAGCAGTGCGAGGAGACCCAGTTGAGGCAGGTGATCCTGATGGGTGTTAAGGACGAGGAACTTGTCCAACGCCTCACCTCCCTCGACTCTTCCTCTTCTCTTAAGGATGTGTTGACGATATGTCGCTCCTATGAGGCTGCCAGGTGTGCCACCTCTGCCATCCGCGCTCCCCCTACAGCTGTACGCGCTGTGTCCCGGTACAAGAAGGACAAGAAGTCTGTTCCTACGCCTTCGCCCACCACGTCCACGCCCGGTTTATTTTGCAACAACTGTGGTAAGCAGCACGGAACACAGGTGTGTCCAGCTGCTCAGTCTACCTGCAACAGTTGTGACCGTAAGGGCCACTGGTCACTCACAGTACGGTGCCCAGCCAAACGCGTCCAGTGCAATGTGTGTGGTCGTCTGGGCCACTATGACAAGTGTTGCCCTTCCAACATACCCAAGGGACCGCGTCGGCGGAAGCTTCAGCCCCCTTCCACCAGAGAGGGCCGCCCACAGTCTTCCAATCAGAGGTACGACGACTCTTGACAACGCTCGAGCCACATTAGGAATGTGTGCTCCCCCCAGCGTCCCAGGACCAAAGTCCCCCAGTACATCAGTGTCATTGTGACCTACCGCAGTGTGTCATCCCGTCTTCAGATGTTGCCCGACACCGGCGCTGATGCTACAGTCATCGGTCCCCAGCATTTGCAATGCTTGGGGCTCTCTCCAAGTGATCTAGGACCGCCCCCCATGGATCTCCGCTTTATGGCAGATGGTTCACAGATGACCCCGGCCCTGGGTTCACTCCAAGCACAAGTCACCTTTGGCAACAGGTCGTGTCAAGCCTGGATTGATGTGCATAACGGTGTCCAGACTCCTTTGCTGTCCTACAGACATTGTCAGGAGTTGGCCATCATCTCCCAGGACTTCCCCAAACCTATTCTTAAGGTAAAACACGCCAACAGGGTGCAAAAAGGGAGCAGCAACGACCCTGCTGCCGCCCTACCCCTGCCTCTTGCCAGTGACACCTCTCCTTCGGATGCTCGGAAGTACTTCCTGAAGGAATTCAGCGACGTTCTGGTGACCAAGTCCGCTCTGGAATCCAAGCCTCTCAAAAAGATGGCAGGCCCCCCCATGAGGATCCACCTGAGGGACGACGTGAAGCCATTCGCTATTTACACCCCTCGACTGGTTCCCCTGGCCTTCCGCGAGGCGGTCAAAAACGAGCTGGACTCCATGGTCGCCCAAGAAATTATCGTACCAACCGGCGATGACCCGTCTCCATGGTGTCACCCGATGGTTGTTGTCGCAAAACCTAAAGGTGGTGTTCGGATCACCACTGACCTTTCCAAGCTCAACAACCAGGTGTCTCGTCCTGCGCACCCTTCTCCCACGCCCTTTGCAGCCATACGCAGCGTGAACCCGAAGGCGCGCTTCTTCATGACGATGGACGCCATGTGTGGATACTGGCAGATAGAGCTTGCCGAAGAAGACCGACCACTCACAACGTTCATCACCCCGCATGGACGTTACAGTTATTGACGTGGCCCCATGGGATTCGCCGCTACAGGAGACGCTTTCTGTCTTCGAGGTGATATGGCTCTACAGGGTCTGGCAAACTGCGTGAAAGTGGTCGACGACATACTCGTGTACGACGAGGATAATATGGATCACCTCTGCCGTATCTACGAGGTACTCAACAGGTGCCGGAAGCACGGCATTACCCTAAATGCCGACAAGTTTGTTCTGGCCAGCTCTTCAGTTGACTTTTGTGGGTACACCCTCTCAGGGAATGGTATCGCAGCTGACCCGGAAAAGGTCCGCGCCATTACGGATTTTCGCACCCCTGCTAACCTGACCGACTTGAGGTCCTTCATCGGTCTCGTCAACCAGTTAGCAGAGTTTTCGTCGGACATCTCCGCAGCTGCTCAACCACTTCGCCCCCTGATGAGCCCCAAGAGGACATTCCTGTGGACCCCCGACCACGACAAGGCCTTCCAGCAAGTGAAACAGGCCCTGTCTCGTCCACCTGTCCTCGCCACGTTTGACCCAACCTTGCCGACAGTTCTGCAGACAGATGCCTCACGCTTGTATGGCGTGGGATACGCCCTACTGCAGGATCATGGTGGAGGGCAGTTCCGGCTCGTCCAGTGTGGCTCGCGTTTCCTCTCTGACACTGAGACGCGTTACGCCACCATTGAGTTGGAGCTGTTGGCTGTGGTTTGGGCGATGTCCAAGTGCAGGTTTTACCTCATAGGCCTGCAATACTTTCACCTAGTGACCGACCATCGCCCGCTTGTCCCAATCCTCAACCACTACACGCTAGACGCCGTTGAGAACCCTCGCCTCCAGCGTCTGAAAGAGAAGCTCTCGGCGTACATCTTCACTGCAGTGTGGCGTGCTGGTAAGGAGCTCTGCATCCCTGATGCCTTATCCCGCTCTCCTGTCAGCCGCCCTACTCCAGAAGACCATGTACTCGACGCCGACCTCGCTCTTTCCGTCAGGACTGTGGTCACTCTCCATGCCGTCCAATCCCTTCGTTCGGACCCGTCACCAGATGACGACAAGGCAATGGAGGACCTTCGAACAGCGGCCCGAGATGACCCTTCCTATGTCCGACTCGTCGAGTGTGTGAGGAATGGATTTCCTAGCAACCGCTACGACCTTCACAACACCCTGCTCCCGTATTGGAAACTCCGCGATGAACTCTACTGCGACGGAGACCTTGTTCTGTACGGAGCACGTGTAGTATCACGTCCCCACGCCTTGGCCCGCCTTCACGACAGTCACCGTGGAGCTGAGACCACCAAACGACGTGCACGACAGACTGTGTTCTGGCCCGGCATCAACTCCGACATCTCCAATGTTGTCCGTGCGTGTGAGCCCTGCCAAGTATTACAACCCAGCCAGCAGCAGGAACCCTTCATGAGTGACGACAACCCCACCCGCCCCTTTGAGTCTGTGTCGGCCGACTTTTTCTGTGTGTCAGGAAAGTCCTTCCTCGTTATCGTCGACCGTCTCTCTGGTTGGCCGGTTGTCATCAAGTGCGGTAATGACACGACGTCTGCCGCCACCATCAGCAAGTTCCGCCACTACTTCCGTGACGTGGGCGTTCCTGTACGCCTGCGAACCGACGGAGGGCCTCAGTTCACAAGCCGGGACTTTGCTGTGTTCCTTGACCGATGGGGAGTCCGGCATGTGTTGTCATCGCCCCATTACCCGCAGTCCAACGGCCACGCTGAGGCTGCTGTCAAATCCCTGAAGCACCTCATCCTTAAGGTGGCCCCTTCTGGGAACATTGACTGCGAGGCCTTCGACAGGGGTCTTCTTGAACTCCGCAACACACCTAACTACACCGGACGCTCCCCTGCCCAGGTTTTGTATGGACGCACCCTTCGTTCTTGTGTCCCTGCTCACCCTCAATCCTTCTCCAAGGAGTGGCAGGCCAAGACAGAGGATTGTGATCGCCGAGCCGCCGAACGTGTTCAGGACGTCGTCGCCCGCTACAATGACCACGCCCGTTCTCTCCCCAGGTTGAGTGTCGGCACCCAAGTCCGTGTTCAGGACCCGACCTCCCTACGTTGGGACAAAGTAGGCGTAGTCATGGGTCTCGGCAGGTCACGGGACTACCAGGTGCGGTTACCCAGTGGTCGTGTGTGGTGGAGGAACCGCCGTTTCCTCCGACCCGTAACAATGCCGTCTGCTGGCCCCGCCACCAGTGTTGAGTCCCATACCCTTCCCAGTGATGAAGTCCCTCGACGCTCAGAACGGATCCAAAAGAAAAGGTCCGCTCAAGACTTTGCTATGAGCGTATAGGGGGGAGGGAGGTGTATGTATATTATGTATGCTGGATTATATATCATGTATGTACATTATGTATGTGCTCCATTTATGTATTATTTATTCAGCCTAGCTAGCAGCGTGTGGCAATGTTATTACCATATCCCACATGCTTAATTAATGTGCCTGGCGACGTATGGAAGCTGCTAATGTATCACTTGCCATACGTCGCCTATAGCAGTTGACAAGGAGCCTAGCCAAGGGAGAGTGCTGCTTCCCTCTGTGTACATACTCTTATCCAGTAAACCGAACCTACAAAACTATACAGGTGTTTGTGTTCTCTCCTGTATATAGAACTTATTATTCAGAACCTAACAGTAAGTAACAAGAGTGCAGAGGTCTTATTGTAACTATATCTTGCCCTGGTCAGGCCGCACCTAGATTATGCGGTTCAGTTTTGGTGTCCTTATTATAGATTGGATATCAATTCACTAGAGTCGGTGCAGCGAAGAATGACAAAAATGATTCCGGGACTTAGAAACCTTCCATATCAGGATAGGTTAAAGAAACTTGCATTAACTAGAAAGACGAAGAGTGCGGGGAGATATGATAGAAGTATTTAAGTGGGTGAAAGGAATCAATAAAGGGGATATAGATAAAGTAGCATTTTACCGAATCTAGCTGGTATGAAACACAAGGTACCATGTATACTTCATTTTTAGTCCATATAACACGCGGACTTTGAACATATAATCAACGACCTCACCAGCCAGGACTCGAACCCTCGACCTAATGTATGGGACCAGGGAACGTTACCGACCATACCGACCGCGTGTTATATGGACTAAAAATGAAGTATACATGGTACCTCGTGTTTCATACCAGCTGGATTAAGTAAAATGCTAATGACATCCACACAAGCAGCACGGGCAGTTCCCAATGAGAGGTTCACGGCGCCATCAGCTCGATGAACAGGCTTTGTGTGAAATATCACATAGTCTAGAACTGCTTTTAGTGCTCTTGTGGTATGGTCGGTAACGTTCCCTGGTCCCATGCATTAGGTCGAGGGTTTGAGTCCTGGCACACAGAGCACACCCAGCCTCACAGACCGCACCAACCTTCATAGGGAGCGGACGTGCTACTCGTTGCTCCCTGCTCAGTTCAAATCACTGACCGTTACGACTGTCTGCCTTGTTTTTCACATTGGGTTCGCTCTGACTGCGTTATCATGTAGTTGTACATGGATATTATTATTCTTGTACACTGCGCTTCTTCCCTATCCTATCCTTTCGCCTAGAGTCCCTGCTGTTTGGTAACGACGCGAACCCTGCGGGCAGAGCCTCAAGGAGGACCCTTAGAGGGCTGCTGAGTCGAGACAGTAAGGGTGGCAACATTTTCTGTTAGGGATTCGACAGTGCTTCATAACCTGTCACTGTTAGGTGTTAGGGCTTGGCTAGGCCGCCGTCAGGGTATTGTCTGTTCACCCTACCCCTAGACCCGTCTTTACTTGTCCAGCAAGTGGACAGAAGGAGCGGCATCCATGGGGTCTAGCTGAGGTGGATAGATTAGGTAGAATTTTCATTCAATCACTCATGTATGTTGCTGACCATGGCCAAAGTGAGAGTGAAGATCTCCGGAACCCCGACCCAGGGGTCTCGGATAGGGCTAAAAAGGCTATTGAGCGACCTCAGGGTGAGAATAAATAGATTTGTGGATCTGAGAGATGGTTACATCATCCTCACAGAAACAGATGAAGATGCTGATAAACTACTTAAGTCTAGTGCCATGGACAAAATGAAAACCAACGGTTACGAGGTCATTGTCCCACGAGAATACGGCGCCAAGCTCACCCTTGTATGTAAGAAGTTAGACAAAGATGTAGTGGAAAATATCGCAGAAGAAATAAGAGATGAAATACAAAAGCAAAACAATGTCAAGGTTGTGGAGGTGTATCCTATGTATTAGGGTGTGTCAATTTTGTCAACATGTTAAAAATCAAATTTGGTAGTCAAAATATTGTGCCTCTTTATGTCTAAACTTGAGATTAGCAAACAAAAATGAATTGAAATAACCCTCACCTACATCAATTATACCTTTAAGTTTCAAATATCAGTATTTCAACAAATTAATGAGACTTGATTAGAATTATTCACTTGATATTAACTAATCTCATGTAAGCATATGGATTATGGAGTATTTTATGGTTCTATAGCTTGTGTACAATATGCATGTCAGAACATGAACATGAACAGGCTCTCCGTGTGGGACAGTTTAATTCTTGTTTTGACTTGTACCAAGCGTGAGGATAAGGCGCCCGGCTCACTCTCCTTCTAGATATCATAGACGGTGGTTTGCTCTCATTGCACTTGCACCTACTGTACCAGACGAATTCTACATTTTAATTATTGTAAGTAGGGCATATTGATTGTCGCAGTTACTTATATCATTGTATAAAACATAATGTTCTTAGAAATTATTATGTTATTTCTGTTACAGCATTTTTGATAAACAAATTGATATTTTTTGAAACAACAATTGAATTATGAAACATTGAAATATTTTTCTATTTGTCAGATAGTGTGAAGATGTCAAAATTGAAGACAAGAAGTCAGTTGTCAACCCACTTGAGCCTGCTAGTTGGTAAAGGGAAGGAGCTTCCTGTATCAGAACTTCCAACAGTGAGAGACATGCTAAGATTAGGGTTACTCCTTCGAGAAAAAATGCAAAGGACAGAAGGAACTATACAGATAAAGAACTCATAAATGACATGATAGTCCCTCTTCTGCATCAATGGACAAAAGCTAATGCACTATTCAAACCACCTGTGATTAATCAGTGTCGAACTATTGAGCTAAAACTAACGAAATTATGGCACAAAGCAGTTGAAACATCACTTGGTAAAGGAAACTTGGCCAGGAAAAATGAATTTCTCCACACACTTGATACTCTGTTTGACATTTTGACCTGCAAGTGCTCCATACAATTATGTTCTGAATCCAACTGTTCTCACTCAGGTAAGAGAGAAAATAATTCTCACATTGATTGTGGTTGTCCTCGTGAAAAGAAGATCCCTGTTTTAGAGCTTGAATTTATAAAGGCACAGAGGACAAAGGTAGAAGGCCAAGGAAGTATGCAAATGGGTTCAATAGATTATTCAGAAACAAAGAAGCAGATTGCTAATGCCAAGAAGAGAGAACAAATCCGAGAGAGGGAACAAAAGAAGAAAATGAAGAGTGAAGAAGCCATCCAAAGAGAGGAAGAGCTGTGTCAAGATGTTTATCACTTCTTTGATAGTTCTTCTGATGAACAGGAAGCAACATCAGATGATAGTTCCAAAGAGCCATCTAAACCTTTACCAAAGAAAATGAAATACAACACAAGAAATATTTCAAACATTGCTTTAGCTAGTATTCGCCATCATGCTGGACTTCGTGAGGCTGCAGAAATTGCAACTGCCGCTTGGATAGATGCAGGCCTCATCAGCCGAGAGGATGTATCTTTGGTGATAGATCATAATAAAATTAGAAGAGCACAAGAAAAAATAATGAAGGAAATATCTGATCAGCATGAAAAAGATTTAAGCGAGGGAGGGCTCTCCTGTCTTTTGTTTGATGGAAGAATAGATGACACAAATGTTTTGCTAGAAGTAGAGGGAGTGAACAGAAAGTTTCCAGGTCTCATCAAAGAAGAACACTACTCTGTCTGTTCTGAGCCTGGTGGTCGGTTTTTGTTTCACTTTGCTCCCGAAACTGAAGTAGAAGGGAAGAAACATGCAGAGGTCATTGCTGATCATATTTTATGTTGGGTTCAGGAGAGAGGACTTGGCAGTTCACTGCAGGCTGTTGGTGGAGATTCAACTGCAGTGAACACCGGATGGCAGGGGGGTGTAATGACGCATTTAGAGAAAAAACTCGGAAGAAGACTTGTTTGGAATGTATGTGATTTACATACAGGCGAGCTACCTCTTCGTCATCTCATCCAGGAACTTGATGGTCCTACAAAGAGCAACAACAAGTGGTCAGGTCCCCTTGGCATCATGCTGGATGAAGCAACACAACTAGAAATAAATACAACCTTTCCAAAGGTCGAAGTTGGCCCTCCCCTTCCGGCGTTGTCTGAAGGAGTCATCAAAGATCTCAGCACAGATCAATCCTATGCTTATCGTATTGCCCAAGCAATAAGATCAGGAGAAGTGCCTCAGTCATTGGCTCTCTTGGAGATTGGACCTGTCAGTCACAGCCGTTGGTTAACTACAGCTCTTCGTTTCTGCAGGATTTGGATTTCCAAACACGAATTGAAGGGCAAAGTGCTGAAGAATTTGAGGTTAATTGTTGAATTTATTATTGGAGTTTATCTTCCCCAGTGGTTTAGTGTGAAACTTAATCCTATGTGGGTGGATGGGCCCAATCACCTTTTGTTTCAATTGAAGCTAGTAAGAACACAGAGGAAGGTAGTGAGGGACATCGTGTTACCTGTGGCAAGAAGGTCCGCTTGGTATGCTCGATCAGAAGCAGTTTTGCAAGCAATGCTTTGCAGTCAATGTACCAATCTCCGAACCGAGGCTGTAGAAGTCATTCTAAAGATTAGAGGAACGCTAATAGATGACGACCAGTTGGGAGACTGTTCGTTTCATTCAAGAAAAGTTCCCCCAATAAACGTCAATGCCACCAAATTGTCAGAATTGGTTGACTTGAGTTTGGAAGTCTTAGAGCCACCATTGACAACAAGTCTAACTAGCCAAGAATTGAGAAACCTTAAAGAGACTCCAATGCAGGTGCCGAAGTGGCCTTCCCACACTCAAAGTGTAGAGAGATGTGTGAAAATGGTCACAGAAGCAGCGGGCCATGTTTACAGCCACGAGAGGCGAGAAGGTTACATCAAAGCACAAATAGCAAGCAGACTACTGATGACAAGAAACCAAAGCAAAGAGAGTATGAAGGCATTGGTTACTTTCAAATAGACTACGGATAATAAAATATAATAATTTGAAACTTGAAACAGTAACATGTGTGCAAACGCTGGTTATGTTATAAATTCACAAATATGTACATTTAAAAATCCATTTGATGTAGGTAGGACTTATTATAAAAACAAATTTATGCCAGAATATTGTTTTGCATGCTTAAAGACTACAATAAATTGCTACCAAATTACTCGATTTTCAATTTAGCCAGTTCACCCCCTAAATTGACACACCCTACTATGTATGCCCATAATATAATCAAGGTTCGCTTTGCAGACACAACGGATGCAAAAATAATGAAGGAGAAGGGGATCTATGCATATGACACTTCCATCTCATCACACCAAATAGAATATGAAAAGTATAGGCTCATCCAACAGTGTATGAAGTGCTATAAATACAATGACCACATGACCAAGAACTGCCCCATGCAAGGGGTCATATGCTCTGAGTGTTCATCTGATCAGCACTTCTACAAAGACTGCCGTAGCACCATAAAAAAGTGTGTCGTCTGCGAGGGTGACCACAGGATCTTCTCTGCCACCTGCCTGGTCATGAAACAGGTACTTCAAGAAACAGAGAAGAAACTGACCGAATTAACCAAACAAAGAGAAACCAGGGAAATTTCTAACACCATAGAAAGGACCACTCAGTAGACAATCATGGCTTACAGCCAAACCCTAAAAGACGCTCTAAAAGAAACTTAAGCAGACTCCCAAAAGCTCAACATTGTCAGCGAGACCATGGAAGTCCTGCAATCAGAGATAAGAACCATCAAGGACTCAATAAAACAGGCAGTTACTGAGTCACTGGGCGCCATAAGGGACGCAGTGGCCCAGAGCATCAGGAGCGTCTCCTCTCCACAGCTGGACGAGTCCAAAGTCACCACTATATACTTGTCTTACCTGCATGCCCATCACATGAACATGGTTCATCCAGGTTCATTCTCTAAACACCTCAACGAGACACTAACCAGGAACAACATTGCACCTGTTGAAATAAGCAACAAAGTTCCTTCAAAATAAATCCTGAAGGCAGGAACCCACTCAACGACTTATCGACGATCTCAACCCACGCCAGAAATAGACCATGACCTCCTTGACTTAGGCAAAAGTCAGTATAACCGCAATCCCGACGTGGCCAGTCAGTCCCCCTAGGATCACAGCTCCAACGACACCGTAAATGCCCGCGATCCCATTACATGCACTCCCAGCGACGACAGTGACCATCGGACTGCAACCACAGTCAATGGTTGCGATCAGATGATGACGACTCACTCCACAGAGGAACAAGACCCTCGAGCTGCAACGCAAGTTGATTACTACGACACGCAGGCCCAGGACCTGAACACCTTCCTGTACACGGGTGACGAGAAGTTCGAGGGCCCGCCATTGACTGACAAGCAGATGTCCGAAGGTTATCCTAAGAAGTTCCGTCCCCATAGAAATGGCAGAAGCCGAGCAAACACTCCAAGCGACGCCCCAAGTTACAGTCTCCGAAATGGCAGTCGTTAGCAGGATGAAAATTGTCCAACATAATGTCCTACACTGGTCCCGTAATAGATGTAACGAACTGTCTAACTTATACTATCAATTCTGTTAAACAGTACTGGCATAAAGTATGAAAATAAGCTGAAAATTTTTGGCTACACTGTATACCAGAGGAAAATGACGGGTGAGCTGAACGATGGTGTTGCTGTGGCCATCAGGTCACGGCTGAGTCAAAGAGTGTTGCCAGACTTCGAGGACTCAGTTCTGGGAGTGCAGGTGGAGACAACTAGGGGACCTGTTATCATATGCACAATGTACCTACCTCCCAGACGTCCTTACTTACCCGAACAAGACCTAAACAAGTTGCTACGCCACAGAAAACCAACCTACATCATAGGGGACTTAAATGCGCGCCACGCCATACTAGGACACGGTAATGAGAACAACGTCGGTGTGGCGCTGTATGACAACATCAAAAGGGGAAAACTGCATCACCTCGGGCCAGATTTCCCGACATTGATCAGACGTGCCAGTGCCACAACACCCGACATAATCCTCTCTAACAACAAGGCCGGACCCATCAGTACCAGCGATCACCTGCCAGTCGTCGTGACGCTCTCATCCAATCCCATTATGATCCCGCCAACATCAGGTGAAACCTCAAACGGGCAGACTGGGACTCCTTCAAGGAGTCTCTCAGTCTCAAGCAGGGTAAAAACCTGGAAGAAGCCAGCCCCAATGACATCGACGACTCGGTTGAACAATGGTATACGGATGTGAAGACGGAGATGGACAACAACATCCCGACCACCAGTTACAGGACCATTCCCCATCCTCACACTAGTCACCAGCTGAGGCAGCTCAGTGTCCAGTACGCTCACGTGAGACAGCTAGCCAGTATCTGCCGGTGGACGCAAGACCTGAGAGACCGGTACCGAGAGCTACAGACGGACATCGAGCACGAGAGCAAACGTCTACATGAACAAAAGTGGGCCGCCTTGGTGTGGGAGGCAGTCAACAATTACCTCGATTCTGCTGCATTCTGGAAAGGGATCAAGCGACTGATGGGTTCCACCTCTAGCACGGTCCCTTACCTGCTCGACCAAAACAACGTGAAAATATTCGAGGAAGAAAACCAAGAACAACTACATCGAGATATTTTCGAAAGATCTTTACCATTAGTGAACAGGAGAACTAGGGCTTCGACAGGGAGTTTGAGGAGGACATTTTAGGTCAGTTGCAGGACCATCAGCACCTACTCCAGCCTCTCCCACGGACTGACTTCACTAGACTGGTGGACGGAAGCTACCTGACGGAGCGCATAGTTCCTGCAAATGTGTCAGCCGTCATAAAAGGGTTTAAAAACAAATCACCTGGTCAAAGTCACATTAACAAGAAGATCCTGGCTCTACTCCCCGACAACATGATAGAGAGGCCTTGCTCATATATGCAACGCCTGCCTCGACTCTGGATATTTCCCTAAGATGTTCAAAATCGCCGTTATTCGCCTCATACCAAAAGCAGGGAAGCCTCCAAACAAAGTCGAAAACTTTCGACCAATATCGCTGCCTGAGATACCTGCCAAAATCTTCGAAAAAATAGTTAACAAGCGATTGCGGATGTATCTGGAGGACGAAGACGTGCATGATACCCGCCAGTTCGGCTTCGGCCAGTACCGAGGCTCATTCACCGCCATAGCTCAGGCCTACGAGAAGATCGCCAATCCCATGACTGGCCGCCTGCAGTGCAATATAGTACTGAGGGACGTCAGCAAGGCGTTTGACAAAGTTTGGCACGCAGGGCTGCAGTATAAGATCATACAATTGGGGCTACCCGAAAATCTGAAGCGCCTGCTGTGCAACTTCATTATGGACCGCAGAGCCAAAATCAAGATGCAAGAACATTTTGGAGAAGAATTCTCACTATGGAGCGGCTTGCCTCAGGGCTCTTGTCTCTCACCAACCCTTTACACACTCTACATGGCCGACCTGCCACCCCCAATCGTCGGCAGCGAGTACGTCATGTATGCCGACTATGTAACACAGATCGTCACCTGCTTAGGAAGGTCCACAGCAAGGATGGCGCGACTCACTGCTCGGGCAATAGAGGATATCTCGGAGAATGAAAATAAATGGAAAATAAAAACAAACAAAACGAAATTTGAGGTCATACCCATAGCCAAATTCAAGCCGGCCCCATTGATGATCGACGACGAAGAGATTGAGTACTCTAAACCAGGCAGGTTGCTCGGCCTCATCATCTCTCGGACGGGCATCATTCCCGATGTGAAGGACAGACTAAATAAAGCCAAAGTCGCCGCAGCCAAATTAAAGCGTTTTACCAAATCCGGCTTCGAAACATGAGGATCCATATATATTTCATTAGCCCAATAAACACGCGGACTTCTACATGCAATCAACACCTCGTGTTTCGAAGCCGGATTTGGTAAAACGTTACTCTGACCACCGACGTGATACGGGTAGTCCTCATTAGAGGTTCACGGCGCCATATGCTCGTTGAACAGGCTTTGTGTGAAATATAACAGAGTCTAGGACTGCTTTTAGTATCCTGGTGGTCCAGCGGTTAGCGTTCCCCGGTCACACTCCTGGGCTCGTGGGCCGTGGGTTCGAATCCTGGCGGGTTGAGGTGTTGATTGTATGTAGAAGTCCGCGTGTTTATTGGGTTAATGAAATATATATAAATGTAGATCCACAATGAAAACGTGGATAAGGTAAATCTTGATAAAATCGCACAGAGAAAAGGGAAATAATTGAGAACCTTAGCTTTCGTCTTTATTCAAGACGAAATATATATATATATATATATATATATATACAGTATATATTGGTAATGAATATGATGTATTTCTTTGTGTATGAACCTCTGTCCTGCGTGGCAGTGAGAAGTGATACCACCTTCATTGTCAAAACCTGACTGAATTATTACTCAAAATAGGCAAACTGTACTCCAAACTTTGTTAATAAATTTGTTAAACTAACTAAATTGGATAAAGTGATCCAACATCAGGATCACCCGTGCCACCACCAGCAACATCAGCCTCAACTTCCAGTCACGGGGGCAAGAAAAGGAAGCAGGTGAACAAGAGGAATGAATGCTTGAATGCCATTATGAAGGGTAGTACACAAAAACTGAATGGTGCATTTTTATCAGCGGACGAATGACGGTTGTAATGATTGATTGTCAGACCAAACCTTACAGCCCAGAATTATGCAGCATATAACAGCAAGTACACCACAGACCTCTTGGTACCACCACATTCCGGGTTCACACACCTCAGGTCGACCCAAAGGACTTGACCTCGCCCGCTAATGACGTGAGCCGGGTGACCTACTTACCAAGACGCCTGGGCAGGACCACACCTGCACACAGCTATCCAGATCAAACCAGTTTAGTGTTAATTGTTAGAGGTCAGAAGCCGGCTGGGCCGACCCCATATAAAGGCCCTACAGTCCCGTCCACGGGCATTGCATTACGATTATCATTATCGTTCTGGTCATACTGATTCTCATTCTGGCTGCTGTCACCTCTCTCCCGTTCGGGTCGTCACTCGGTTCACTAAGCAGAGTCACACACGTCCCCTCCCCAGGTCGGGAGGGAGACCTCCCGACCAGACCACGGCATCGCCAGCTAAGCAGATTCTCCCATAGGAGGCAGCCCAGCCAGCACTCATTGGGCCTACGTCAGGGTACACGTGAGTCTTGTCAGAACGTCCTAGGGTGAGTTACCTACTGTGGGAAGTGTATTCATTCAGGTGTGTCCGAGAGTCAGTGTCAAGTAACGTAAAGCATAATGTGTTAGTACCCCGATATAATAGTGATATTGATGTGTTCATGTCATTGAGTGAAGTAATAAATAGTTGTATCAAAGAGGTGTTTAACAAGTTGTCCCTTTAAGAAGTGATGTATGTGTATTGACATACGAGATAAGATAAGCGTAGTGACGCTGAGCAAATAACATACAGGCCACGCTACCAAGTTTCCTATCTTTACATTCCTACTCTCTATACTTCCTACTATATATGTAATTCTCTTCTTGTGAGATTTGTCTCATTACACGGTCAGGAATCGCCGCCACCTCCACCCTTTAACGCTCACCGCCGCGCCCCCGCGCCTGAAGCCACCCTACGTCAAAACAGCACCCACGCCATCCGCAGAAAGACCCATGCCGTCAAGGCGCACTCCTAGGCACCTTCAGGATTATGTCTCTTAGACGAGGACTGCCCCCATATATCACTTGTGTGTCAGCATTTGGTCATAATTGATCGACTTTTAGTATGTATCAGTTGTATATTGAAAAGAGCCTTCACTCATTTTGTATGTATTCAATTTGCAACTTTGTTACTTTTCCTTCATTTTGCTGGGTTTTGGACGGGTTATTTGTGATAGAGGGCAGGAGGGGGAGGGGTGTTGGGCTATGTGCCGGTTTGGCAACAGTGTATAAGGTTTGTCAACGGTGGGAGTTATAGACAGTTAGTTTCGGCTCAGATGCCAAGCTGTGTGGACATGTCTGTCCCCCCTTGTCACCTTCGCTAATAAACAGATTATGGACGCAGCCTTTAATTATCACCTGGGTTGGCACCCTAACGATGTTCTAACATTTATGTTTTGTTTTTTCTTGTAAAAACAAATAGATTCTTTCAACTTATTTTGTGATATAATGTCAGACCCAATATAGTGTGATAGTGTGCATTGTACACTCATACTTATTGGAGAATTTTTCATATTTTTTTTTTATCTCTCCCTGTTAACTGGGTTTTTTTTTTTGCAGTTAATGGGGATGCGAAATCATATTTTTTATGTTCTAACTTTTGTTATGATTTTTTCTTTGTTGTTTTAGTTCTTGTGAAAACTATTCAACATATTGTTTGCTAGAATTTCTTATACAATATACTGTGATATTGTGTATTATATACTCACACTTATTGGGGAATAGTAGTCATTATTTTATTTTGCATTTCTTTTGTACTTTAATTATAATTTCAACACAGGTATAGTACTTATTAAATCATTCAGGGCTGATAATTGCTATTACTGTTTTGCAATTTCAAACTAAGTATGATTACTGTTAAATTATATACAGCACTGTATATTGTACGGGTACAGTGATACAATTTGGATTGCTGCCTGTTCTTATTTTGAGGAACTAAAATTGTTTTGCTTACAGATTTTTCTGACACTTGCAAAATATTTCAGTTTAGCACTTTGAAGCCATTAAAAATGTTTACATTTATTATTTCAAGCAAAATACTATACTGTTTGAATGATATAATTTTACATATACCCCTGTACTGTACTGTACTGTACTGTACTGTGATATATTTTTCTTTAATCATGCCAGTTTAATCCCTTTTTAATTTTGTTTGAATTGAATTGCTGTTTCAAGTTGAACTGTGATAATGTTTGGGGGAAATAAAATGTGTTATTTAAGGCCCCCCAAAATATTGGAAAATAACCTTGATAATAAAATCTATTATCTAAAACAATTTTTATTTACCAAACCAATAATGCTTCCATTTACTGTTACACTTGCTCAACTTTCAAACAAACTACAGTATACAAATCAAAACCATTTATCAATTACACCCCTTTCCACATCGATATAGTTCAGCTGTGTTCCCTCCAGGGCTTCTAATAGGGATATGAGACCCATCAATGCAACCAAATACACCAGACATCTACAAGGTCAAAATAGTTGTAAAGCTTCTGACTAACAGATGAGAGAACTCTTCAAGCAGTCTGCCATACTAATTTGGAGGTTGCCACTGCTAAAGTATCTCAATGCAGTTAGGAGTTACAGGTATGCTGGAATACTGCATCCTGTAGGATAGATTAATTTTTCTTATTTACTGTTTTGTCTAACATTGCTTATCCTGTGTATAGTAAACAACCGGGCTCCTATGATGACAAACATGACTGTATTACATTTTAGGTTCTTGAAAGAATTATCCTCTATACAGGTGACCCGGGAAAAAACACTTGGAGAGTTTCAGCAAGTTTAAAAAAAAACAAAAATCCAGAAAATGTGCCTGATATTTAACACCGGAATTTGCTCCAAGGTCTAGAAATAAATTGTTTCAGAGATTTTTCGGATTTTCTCTGTAAATAAACCCGATTTTCAACCTCGGAAACTCATTAAAAGACCCGGAATGGAGAGAGTTTTCCCGGAAAAACTCCTAGCCAATTTCAATTCTGAGTACGATTGGAGAATTCTGGGTAATGAAGATATTACTGCACTGTAGTTATGGCCTGGTGGTATTATTGTACATGGTATATGGATTAGGGGTTTTCTTGGGTGCTATGTACTGTACAGTGGTGATGTCCCCCCCCCCCCTTTTGTGCACCACTGCATAAAATTCAATAAATACCTAATACACTTCTAAACAAAGACCAAAATTCTAGGTTTAGAATTTCAGTATGCAAAGATATCTTTAGTCTAACCAAACCAAACCAAACCTAACCAAACCAAACCAAACCAAACCCTCCCAAACCAAACCAAACCAAACCAAACTAAACCAAACCAAACCTGACCTGACCTGACCTGACCTGACCTGATCTAACCTAAGTTAACTTAACCCAATTATCTTGTAGACCGCACGCTATAGAAACACAAGAATTTCTTGCCTTGTACATCTTGAACTCTTAGCAGATGCGGCTCAACTCATTCAAGTAGTTCATGAATGCATTCCTTGGACAGCCTATACCTCTTGACGAACTCCTCCTCAGAGAGATAAGCAAAAGTTTCTAATTACAATCCTTGGTAGCCTCACAGCACCACTAGCTCTGTATACCAGAATACTATGGTGCCAGCCTGAAAAAATAAAACAAAATCTAATATATTGCGGTAACTATTGTATATTAGGTAAATTACTTTTCATAGTAGCTTACAAGCTTAATGCATAGCTATTACACAGAATTTAGTTAAGAAATTTGTCCATAGTATATTTAACTTTTGTTTATTATTGTTCCAGTGAGATAAGATAGGACTGACACAATTTAAATCGAGTGATTGAAAACATCATTAATCAATTATCGCCCTTTATATCCAACCCTGAGTTCGAAAATTTCCTCAAAAGAATATATTACATAACCTACCTAAGCTTACAAACATTACTTGTATCTAAACACAACCGGAACAACAACCCAAACAGTGACATATAGCAGGAGAAATTTTTCCAAGGTGGGTCACAGGTGACACTTGTTGTAAACTATTACCATACCACAAACCTAGTATATTTGGCTCTTCTTAGATCTTCCCTATATAATATATTGGCGAATTGGAAATGGCATTACACCTTTCTATCATAAACAAAGGTGCGTTACTTACCATACTTGAAGCTATAAGAGGATAATTGTAGGCATCAATGCTTGATACAATTGGAGAAGGACGATGGGGAGACGAAAAATCTTCGGAGGTTAAGGTAAATCATCGCGGAGGTACATGGCGGTCTCTTAAAAAAATTATACATTTCTTTCGAAATCGGTTATTAGTACATTTAAATATTTGTTTCATTTATTATCTCATATTATTTTACATATATTGTATTTCAGAGACCTTTTCTATTCACATATAAGTAATTTGAACATTCGGGATAAGTCTTTCGGATGCCTACCCACTCCCGAGGACTTATCCCGAAATTCCAATAATATTGTCTGATTACATTTTTATGGAAAATTTGGTTTAAAAACATTATGTACGGCTCGGAGGGCGCTTTCGGGATACTAATAAGTAACTCGAATCAGGGCCGGATTAAGCTTAATAGGGGCCTGAGGCACAGATCAACTTGGGGCCCCCTACCCTCAAGGTATATATATATATATATAGCAAGAACAAAATATACCAAAATTTATCAATGATTTCATCAAAATTAAGCTTCTGCAAAATAACACATTCAATGTTCATAAGAGACAGAAAATTGAGACGTTGCTAGGACATCGTTGAACGAAGTTCATGTTTTATACGATTCAACTTCGAGAATGTTTGGATTTGGGGGCTCCTTAGAGTCGGGGGGCCTGAGGCCACTGCCTCAAGTGCCTCATGGTTAATCCGGCACTGACTCGAATATTAAAAAAAAAAATGACTGTAGAGTTTGTCGGTAGAAGTATCTAATATAAATGATTTAACGTTATAATTCTCTAGTTAAACATATATTAAATGTATACTGCCAGACTGGGGGTCACTAATTCTAAGGGGGGGAATACTAAACTCTAATCTTAATTTCTAAGGGTCGCTGCCACCAGACCCCCTCTGGACAGTATGTAACTCGTTAGGTAGCGTGCAGAGTGGACTAGGCATTGGGTTAGGTTTTCCAGTGACCAGATCGATAAGGGGAAAGATGGGTGAAACCATAACATGTCTTAATTAATTTATTCCTTATAAAGCATACTGGTAAAAACCATACAAATGAATTGGCCTTCCTCAGAAGAACAACGGAAATGTTGGTTACCCGGATCGACACCAGACGTCTTACATTAATGGCGTGTCATCCACATACTTATTGCATAACAATCTGTGACCACCTTACCTCGGTCATTCCTTCTTACACTACCCCTTAACACATCAGACTGCTCCACCTGTATGGAATATAGCACCGTCGGTTATCATACATAGTAGCACCATCTCAACACACCTGTTACACTCCACCCCGGCAGGTATGGGACTCCTTGGAACTTTTAGGTATACATAACAGGCACCTCGTTCGCTCACCGTCCTCGGTGGGTAAAGACGAGGGCTTCATCAAGAGACATACCAGTACTATTTCTACGCCTGGTATTTATAGGTCGCTCCAAGTGACGACCGCAGAGTTTCTCACGGTCTCCTTATTTGTTACTACTCATTTGGAGTGGTGTGCTGGGAATCCACAGGTTCACAGTGGATTGGCATAGCTGGGAGTATTCACCACCTGGTGGGACGCTCATAGGGATAATGGCTGCCGCTCAGCAAGGCACTCCGACCGCATGGGACCTGAAGTGACGGTAGAACGGAGGGTACTGAGAAATAATGCCTGACGGGCGGTTATCACACACCTTAACACATTACTATTACACTTATACATCAAGCAAAGCCTTAAACTGTAATAACTTCTATATAAGCCTTGATTATAGGGCGGGATATAGCCCGATAGGACACTGATCTGAGGTGACGGTAGAACGGAGGGTACTGAGTGCAGTGCCCTGCCGCTCGTCACCGCGTAGGCCTACAGTTTCCAATCTTTAATTTTTACTTATATTTGTTACGGTTCTCACCTGAACACTTTCCGGTATATTGTCACTCATGCCTTATAAACACATATTTTAATCCTAAATTACACACTAAGGTAAGGTCTTGGTTTGCTAGTTCATTGGGCTATAATATCAACGCCGCACTCTCGAGGCGGGTACAGGACGCTCCCCAAACAAAGGCCGAATGTTCATGGCGTGGATATATCCACTTCACTTAAACTGTAATTAGGGATCTTCCTCTCACCCATTGCACTATTTGAACACAGACATTAGATTCTCTGATCACTGTACATGTCGTGGGTATATGTCACGTGAGGATACGAGGATTATTAAGTTCACACCGATGCATACAAGATGTTTCCTTTCAAGTATAGTTTCTGGATCACTTCCAACACTTCACATAGTACTGCTGCATTTATCCTTTTTCCAGATCATTGTTCTCATGTATTTTCATATGATATTTGTGGAAGTTATGTTCGCTACACGTTCACAGACGTAAATAGTATGACCCTCAAACCATGATCCACACTTAGTCCTACAGTACACTTGTCCGGCTCAACTGGACTTTAACATTCATCTTTTGGATACCCTGAGTTCTCCTTAATGCTATGAATACATACAATTAATATTATATAACTGTACCTGGGTATAATACAACACACGGTCTATTAACTTTGAGTAGGTGAGTTACCCTTTATCAATGTTTCCCGTTCTCTGAGATTCTACAAGCGCGGTGGATTTGAATGTTATGTAGCGTAATATGAATTAAATGGGGTTTTTAGGAATGACAATGATGTGCGCAGTACAAATGAAGTTGATAGATCCAACAAGCGAAGTTTAAAAAGCAAATACATTGATTCCTCTTGTACCTGTTACTGAAATCGTGCTGTAGGTACTGTACGGTGTACTGTATAGCCTAGTTACAAACCACGAAAATTAGGTAGACGAAGTCAAGACAAGACAACGATACTACTTTTTCGGAGTGAGAATTGTCAATTCTTGGAACAATCTGTCATACACAGCTATGACGGCACCGACTGTGAGCTCTTTTAAGAACAGAATTGACCAACAATGACACAAGTACATATACATTCAAGAGCCAGTGCATGCCCAATACTTGCCAGCAGTGCGTATGAGAGACGTGACCGACCGCCCAAGCGGCTAACGAGCCGATCAGTGGCGAAGAGGATAAAAGTAAAAGTAGAAGTAATCATAACTGTGCGAGCTGGAGACTGATGAGTTCATTCTAATGCTGAAGTTTGCACAGAACTTCAGACTGAAAGTTCTGTTTGACGTTGGGGTCGCCAATAAAAGAGACTCATAGACATTCAAAGTTTGATTCAGGATGTGGGGAAAGAAATCTTCCAAGTTCTTCCTGCAGTACACGTACTGTACAGCACATGCATTAAGTAGTTGTGATACCACAAGTGTGTTTGTCAGAAAGGGAAAGATTACAGCTGTGAAGATACTCAGACAACACCTCAAGTTTCTTGACACAGTCACACAATTTGGGGATTCTGAAGAAATTCCTGAAATTGTGTTTGCTGGACCTGAATACTTTACGTACCTTCTCTATGGAGGATTATCAACAAGGATAATCAACAAACTGGGGCGAAAGAAATTCCTGGAATGATTTAGTAGGAAACATGGAGCATTGTTGACAAATTGCGATGGAGTGCACATAAGCTTCCTTCCTTCTTGCAGGGATCACCTAAAAATGCACCTCAAAAGGGCTAATTAACAAGCTCTTATATGGAATCAGGCAGCTAAATCAATCGAAGCCATTACTGCACCATAAGCGTATGGCTGGGAGCTTGCAGAAGGAAAATTGGAGTTCAAGTGCCAGTCATGCCACAAGAGCTGGTGGATGTGTTGATGAAGGCCCCAGAGAATACAAAGGAGAATGAAGAAGACCAAGAAGTTCTTAATCTCATGGACTGCATCTTTGAGCAAGATGACTAAATTCTGTGATTTTTTCTGCACTCCCAACTGGTCTTTTGATACTGACTACATTTCCACTGAATATTTGTTAATCTTAAAGATGAACGAAACTCGTAAAAACTGTCAAATGTGAAACAAATTTAAGATCAACTTTAGTAAAAGAGGTCAAGATATTTCTTTGTATGTATAATTTAGTATAATAACTAGATTATGCAAATTTATTTCTCCAGTCTCAACTTTTGAGTAAAGCCATGCCCTTACTGTCGATGTGAAGTACTATTTTTGCCATTACATTTTTATTCAAGTAAAATTGGTCAAGACAGCTTTTTATTGCCTCTGTCAATGCATTTAGCTGTCAGTTGAGAAGTTTTCAACGTAATGTTGCAGTCACTAAGATACTGAAAAGACATGGCCCAGGCAACCCAGGCGGGGATTCCTGGCCCATGGCCTACATGAACTACTTAGTAAAATATATGAGTAAAATGTAAACTAGAAATTTTTCTAATGAACAAATTAGTGTTTTTCCGGTAGGTTTAAGTATCAAAAAAGTAATACCAGCATACACTTAGGGCAAATTCCTACACTAACATGGTTAACACCACTCATACAGCGTACATACTTGTATCTATAATCTCTGCGCACATAAACGTTCTGTAGGATTACACAACCCCCTCCGCTCCCCCCCCACACACCCCCGGTGCACCTCAGTTAGAAGATTGACGGTAATGGAAGGATTCCAAGCGTATACAGAAGAAGTAAAGAAAGAATACTTATGAAATTGTACAATAATTCATAAAAATAATACATAAAAAACAGACTGAGAACAAGTAACACACGCACACAGTTTGTTCTCTAATCTCTAGTTTCCTTGAGAACCGATCCATGGCAGTTGTTGTCGAGGGATCGATCTCTGGCTCTTTCTCTACCAATAGTGGTGTCCCACAGGGTTCTGTTCTTTCACCTACTCTCTTCCTTCTTCTTATCAATGATTTACTTCACACTACGATTAATTATATCCAGTCTTATGCTGATGATTCTACTTTTCACTCTTCTTCACATTTTTCTCTTCTCCCTAAGTCTCAAACTAGATCTGTTTCTAGAGCTGATATCATTTCAACTGTCAATGCGGATCTGTGGAGCATCTCCGAATGGGGAGGTAGAAACTTGGTTTATTCAATAGTCAATAAAACTCAGTATTTACCAATGACACATTCCAAATTAGATGATCTCCCACCAATCACATTTCAGGAAGCAATCATTCTGCTAAGTTCTAAAATAGATATGCTAGGCCTCATCATTTCCTCTAATATGCCATGGAAGCTACACATCCACAACATTGCTAAAGCTGTTTACCCGAAAGCTGGGAGTGATGTACATATGCCGTACCTACTTCACTCCTGCTCTCACATCTAGGATGGCTCTTCTGTCCAACTGTTAGATAGTTACTTTTACTTTACTTTTATTCTCTTCACCACTGATCGTCTCTTTAACCGCTTGGGCAATCTGTTGTGTCTCTGTTACGCACTGTTGGCAAGTACTGGGCATGCACTGGCTCATGAATGTATCTGAACCTGCCCCAGTGTTGGTCATGTCTGGTCTTGAAAGAGCTCACACTCGGTGCCGTCACAACATAAGTTTACAACTCTCACTCTGTAAAGTTACCCCTCACAGTTTTGTGGGCTTGCCGCTTCTTCAACCTTGAGCTGTGACCCCTTGTGGGGCGAGAGTCCGCCAGTTCCAGGTAAAGGCACTCTACTGAGTAGTGCCATTTGAGATGCTTGTAAACCTCATTTAGATCTCCCCTTGCCCATCTGTAGCATAAGCTAAGCAATTTCGGGCTCTCTAATCTAAGACGGTAGCTGAGGTGCCGCAGTGCAGGCACCTGTCTGGTGGCCCTTCTTTGGATATTTTCAATCAACTGACAGTCCCTAGCATATCTGGGGGACCAGACGGGGTGACAGTATTCCAGACGGGGAAGCACTTCACTATTAAGGATCTGAACCTCCTTCTTATAAGACCTAATAATTTAAATGCATGATATACCTTTTCGCAATTGGCCGAGACCTTTAGATCATTGTCAACGTACACACCTAGCTAGGTCCTTTTCACATTCAGTCTCAATTAATACAGTTTCTTCGTCCCGTTGGGACATATGATACGCTTCCTTACCGTTGGTAAGTCCCAGGTGCAGCCTCATACACTTCGTGACCGTGAATCTCAGCAGCCATTTCTTCAACCATTCTAGAAGCTGACAGAGATCCTTCTGCAGCTCTTCACAGTCTGCCTGGTTCTTAATCTCCCGAAATAACTTGGCGTCATCCGCAAACATTTGTCTGGAGGAATGTACAGCTTCAGGTATGTCATTTATGAAGCAAACAAACAACAGAGGGCCCAATTCACTGCCCTGTGGTACCCTGCTTGTGACAGGTACACATGATGATTTCGTGCCATTACTTACCACACACTGCTTGCGATCATGAAGAAAGTCTTCGATCCACGCGAAGACATTTCCCCGAATCCCGTACTCTTCCAGTTTAATTTTCAGCGTTTCATGGGGTACACTCTCGAAAGTCTTGGAAAATCTAGGTAAATATTATTGATATTACCACCCTATTCCAGAATTTGGGTTCAAATATCCAATACCTTGAGTAATTATGTTAACCAGGAGCGCCCCGGCATAAAACCGTGTTGGCAATCATTTACATGATTGTTTCGTAGTAGATGTTCGATCATGGCATCTCTTATAGTGCTCTCAAGTACTTTACATACTGTACTATGCTGGTTAGGCTCACCGGTCTATAGTTATTCGTGGAGTGCCAATCGCCATTCATACAGATAGGACTCCATAAGCCATTTTCCAACCACTGGGGACCTTTTGCTCTTCTAGGCATTTACTGAACAGGACCTTCAGGGGCTCCGCTAGTCGTTGCAACCAGCCTCTGGAACTCATTTTCAACCCTTTTACACTCTGACTTTGCTCTGTTCCTGGCTCTTGCATACATCCTCCTTTCCTGCTCGTCGTTTGACCTAACCCACGTCTTTAATTTCTGGGTTTTCTTCTTAACTTTGTCGACCGCCACATGGTTCATGTGTAGCGGTCTCCTTGTATTCCTAGAGGAACTGGGTTTGGTCTTGGGTATGCATTTCTCGATCAAATGGTTCACTTTACTAGCTATGATATTTAGCTTAGTGTCCGCATTTTTATGCCATAGTGAGTGACGCCAGTGGATTCCCCTCATCTCCTCCCTCATCCCATCGTAATTCCCCTTGTAATATTTACACCTTGGCCTGGTTTTGTCGTGAACTGAGTAACAGTTAAACCTGAAGGACAGCATTACGTGGTGGCTGGTGTAAACTGAGGCTAGACGTTCCAGTTTGGTCACCATACCCTCCTCGTTTGTTATGATGAGGTCCAGTGGCTTGGGTGTTTGCTCCCCTCTGTAATGCTTCGGGGTTTTCACATGTTGGAACAAAAAAATTATCTCACAGAGTTTCTACAAAAAGAGTAGCGGGGTTATTCAAGTCATTTGGCGTGAACTCATTTCTCCAGTCGATGTCGCCATAGTTAAAATCCCCATGATAAGGAGGTGGCTAGGGTTGAGCCTCGCTGCGTTGTTTATTAAGGCTCTTAAGTTCCTTTGGTTTGGTACTCCAGTTTAGGGATTTGTAGATATATCCAAGTTTCTTGAGAGAGGTGCGTAAATTAGTCATTTCCGTCAATACTGAACTCACATTCCTCTGGGTGGATTATCATATTCTTGTACAACAGTCCTACAAATCCTGCTATATCGGGTTGATGCACCTTCAGTAGTGTTTCAAACTCCTCTCTCTTATCAAGGAACGTGTCAGTATTAGTGTACATGACATTCAAGCCGGAATTTGTTCTCGGTAACGTCTCTGCTCTTGGTAGTAATTCTGGCCACCCTCCATTCTCAGCAGCTAAGGGCATACTAAGCTCTTCCTTTCATTGCTTTAATACTCCGGCAAATATCTCATTGCGACCTGGTGACTTATTAGTCTTTAGTTTATCTATTTGCTTAATAACATCGTTACTAGTTACTACTATCTCGCTTAATATATTTTCTTCACTATCTCTCTGTAGAGTCGATGCCTCGGGTATCATGTTTAAATTTTCGGTGGTGAAAACTGTTGAAAAATATTTATTCAGATTATTGCCCATTTCTCTGTCGTTATCAGTTAGCTCACCGGTATCCGACAGTATTGGTCCAATCTTTTCTCGTGCTTTAGTTTGATACATTTTATAGAAGCCCCTTGGGGTTTGACTTCGCTTCCTTTGCTACCTTCAGTTCATTATTCCTCTTTGATTTTCTTATCTCGGTCTTAACCCTATCGGCCATTACCTTATAATAATCTCGGAGGTAAACTTCACGACGATTTATTCTCCTACCTGTGGTGGGATGTAATCCTAGACAAGGTTCTTCAAACTCCAGAGCACGAGCAGTAGATATATTCCATAAGTAGTACAAGACTTGGCAGGATAACCAACCGATACAAAACAGGAGCCAGCACAAGGAACTCCTCATCGTAACCAGGCCTGGGCCGATCTGAGAGAAGTTAGCTAGCTAGGCAGGGAGAGTTGCTAGACATTACTAGGACATTGAATGAGGTCTTCTAGTTACTTGACTAGCGCGGTACAAACATAGTACATCGGGACATAGTATGTAGACATAGGCATTAGACATAAGCATAGATATCAGACATGCTATAATAATACATAGTAATACAGACATGTGAATAAATGGTACAATGAATGGTAACAGAGTCTTGCCGTCAGGCGTGTTCACATATCTTGGTATTTCCATATCTATACACCTCCTCCCCCCCCCCCCCCCCCTTTACGCTCGTAGTGCAATCTCGAGCGGCTACGGACTCTTTTTTCATGAGTCGGGGGGAGCGGCGAGGGACAATGGGAGGATCAACTGACGACCTTCATTCCTGGTCTGGGCAAGGGGGCACAGGGGACGGGGAGGAAGGTTCGTCACTAGAGGATGGCACTGGGCGGAGATGGCGTCTGTTTCGCCACCGCACACGACCACTGGGGAGGCGGACTTGGTAGGTACGAACGGAACTCGCCACGGCCCATGACGACCCCGATCTTGTCCCAGCGGTGTGACGTCGGGTTCTGGATTCGTACTTGCTGGCCGACAGTCAACCTGGGAAGGGGGCGGGCGTGGGCGTCATAGTGGCTTGTCACTTGGGCCATCCGGGCAGCCTCACGGCGGTCACACTCGTCCGCCTTGATCTGCCATTCATCTAAGAAGGACTGGGGGTGGGCAGGCACACAAGTACGAAGGGGACGGCCATACAATACCTGGGCAGGAGAGCGTCCGACAGGGGTAGGGGTGTTACGGAGTTCCAGTTGGCCCCTGTCGAACTCATCGCAGTCCATGTTCCCCGTTGGTGCTGTCTTGAGGATGAGGTGTTTTGCGGACTTTACTGCTGCCTCGGCGTGGCCATTTGCCTGCGGGTAATGAGGTGAGGTGACGATGTGGTGGACGCCCCAGCGTTCGGCGAAACTCTTGAACTCGTGGCTATTGAACGGGGGCCCACCGTCGGTTTGGAGGCGGAGAGGCACTCCGACTTCCCGGAAGAAGCAACAGAACATCCGGATGACCCTAGAAGAGGTGGTGTCCCGATCACAGGGAACCACCACGGGCCATCCAGAGAGCCTGTCGGCGACCACCAGGAAAGACTTTCCGGCCACATTAAAGAAGTCGGCGGACACGGACTCAAAGGGCCGCTTCGGGAGGACATTGCACAGGTACGGCTCTTGTTGCTGGCTGGGCTGGAGTTGCTGGCAAGGCTCACAGGCCTCCACCGTGCTCTTAATATCGGCGTCAATACCAGGCCAGAAGACGGTCTGACGGGCTCTGCGCCTGGTGGCTTCAACGCCGCGGTAGCTGTCATGGAGGCGGGATAAGGTGTGCCGGCGGAGGGCAGCGGGAACGACGATCGTGGGGCCGTACAACACCAGCTCTCCGTCCGCATAGAGGTTATGCCTTAGCTTCCGGAAGGGGAGGGCGGAGGCGTGAATGTCGTAGCGGTGGGTGGAGAATCCAGCGGAGACGTAGTCGAGGAGTTGGGCGTATGCCCGGTCTTGAGCGGCGGCGATGCGAAGCTCCTGGAGAGTCCTATCGTCTTCGATGGAGGGCGTCGTCGTCGTCTTGTCAGCAAGAGAAGTGGCTGCGTGTGTCACTAAAGGCCGAACGTGAGCCGCGGCCGTGGTACAGTCGACTTCATCTTCAGGTGTGGGGCGACGAACAGGGGCTCGGGAGAGGGCGTCTGGCATGCACAGAAGCTTACCGGCGCGCCACACAGCTGTAAAGACGTAGGGGGCGGTCTTCTCTTTGACACGTTGGAGGCGAGGATTTTCGATGGCGTCCAACGTGTAGTGATTGAGGATGGGTATGAGCGGCCGATGGTCCGTCATGAGGGTGAAATGCCCAAGGCCGAACAGGTAAAGGCGGCACTTGGCCATAGCTCAGGCGACTGCCAGCATCTCTGGCGTATCTGGTCTCCATGTCTGTCAAAAACCTGGAGCCACACTGAACTAAGCGCAGTCTACCCTGGCCGTGATCTTGAAGGAGGGAATATCCGAGGCCGTATAGACGGGAGGCGTCGGTCTGGAGGACCACTGGTAAGGACGGGTCGAAGGGTGCCAAGACTGGTGGTTAGGGTGTGTCAATTTTGTCAACATGTTAAAAATCAAATTTGGTAGTCAAAATATTGTGCCTCTTTATGTCTAAACTTGAGATTAGCAAACAAAAATGAATTGAAATAACCCTCACCTACATCAATTATACCTTAAAGTTTCAAATATCAGTATTTCAACAAATTAATGAGACTTGATTAGAATTATTCACTTGATATTAACTAATCTCCTGTAAGCATATGGATTATGGAGTATTTCATGGTTCTATAGCTTGTGTACAATATGCATGTCAGAACATGAACATGAACAGGCTCTCCGTGTGGGACAGTTTAATTCTTGTTTTGACTTGTACCAAGCGTGAGGATAAGGCGCCCGGCTCACTCTCCTTCTAGATATCATAGACGGTGGTTTGCTCTCATTGCACTTGCACCTACTCTACCAGACGAATTCTACATTTTAATTATTGTAAGTAGGGCATATTGATTGTCGCAGTTACTTATATCATTGTATAAAACATTATGTTCAAAGAAATTATTATTTTATTTCCGTTACAGCATTTTTGATAAACAAATTGATATTTTTTGAAACAACAATTGAATTATGAAACATTGGAATATTTTTCTATTTGTCAGATAGTGTGAAGATGTCAAAATTGAAGACAAGAAGTCAGTTGTCAACCCACTTGAGCCTGCTAGTTGGTAAAGGGAAGGAGCTTCCTGCATCAGAACTTCCAACAGTGAGAGACATGCTAAGATTAGGGTTACTCCTTCGAGAAAAAAATGCAAAGGACAGAAGGAACTATACAGATAAAGAACTCATAAATGACATGATAGTCCCTCTTCTGCATCAATGGACAAAAGCTAATGCACTATTCAAACCACCTGTGATTAATCAGTGTCGAACTATTGAGCTAAAACTAACGAAATTATGGCACAAAGCAGTTGAAACATCACTTGGTAAAGGAAACTTGGCCAGGAAAAATGAATTTCTGCACACACTTGATACTCTGTTTGACATTTTGACCTGCAAGTGCTCCATACAATTATGTTCTGAATCCAACTGTTCTCACTCAGGTAAGAGAGAAAATAATTCCCACATTGATTGTGGTTGTCCTCGTGAAAAGAAGATCCCTGTTTTAGAGCTTGAATTTATAAAGGCACAGAGGACAAAGGCAGAAGGCCAAGGAAGTATGCAAATGGGTTCAATAGATTATTCAGAAACAAAGAAGCAGATTGCTAATGCCAAGAAGAGAGAACAAATCCGAGAGAGGGAACAAAAGAAGAAAATGAAGAGTGAAGAAGCCATCCAAAGAGAGGAAGAGCTGTGTCAAGATGTTTATCACTTCTTTGATAGTTCTTCTGATGAACAGGAATCAACATCAGATGATAGTTCCAAAGAGCCATCTGAACCTTTACCAAAGAAAATGAAATACAACACAAGAAATATTTCAAACATTGCTTTAGCTAGTATTCGCCACCATGCTGGACTTCGTGAGGCTGCAGAAATTGCAACTGCCGCTTGGATAGATGCAGGCCTCATCAGCCGAGAGGATGTATCTTTGGTGATAGATCATAATAAAATTAGAAGAGCACAAGAAAAAATAATGAAGGAAATATCTGATCAGCATGAAAAAGATTTAAGCGAGGGAGGGCTCTCCTGTCTTTTGTTTGATGGAAGAATAGATGACACAAAAGTTTTGCTAGAAGTAGAGGGAGTGAACAGAAAGTGTCCAGGTCTCATCAAAGAAGAACACTACTCTGTCTGTTCTGAGCCTGGTGGTCGGTTTTTGTTTCACTTTGCTCCCGAAACTGAAGTAGAAGGGAAGAAACATGCAGAGGTCATTGCTGATCATATTTTATGTTGGGTTCAGGAGAGAGGACTTGGCAGTTCACTGCAGGCTGTTGGTGGAGATTCAACTGCAGTGAACACCGGATGGCAGGGGGGTGTAATGACGCATTTAGAGAAAAAACTAGGAAGAAGACTTGTTTGGATTGTATGTGATTTACATACAGGCGAGCTACCTCTTCGTCATCTCATCCAGGAACTTGATGGTCCTACAAAGAGCAACAACAAGTGGTCAGGTCCCCTTGGCATCATGCTGGATGAAGCAACACAACTAGAAATAAATACAACCTTTCCAAAGGTCGAAGTTGGCCCTCCCCTTCCGGCGTTGTCTGAAGGAGTCATCAAAGATCTCAGCACAGATCAATCCTATGCTTATCGTATTGCCCAAGCAATAAGATCAGGAGAAGTGCCTCAGTCATTGGCTCTCTTGGAGATTGGACCTGTCAGTCACAGCCGTTGGTTAACTACAGCTCTTCGTTTCTGCAGGATTTGGATTTCCAAACACGAATTGAAGGGCGAAGTGCTGAAGAATTTGAGGTTAATTGTTGAATTTATTATTGGAGTTTATCTTCCCCAGTGGTTTAGTGTGAAACTTAATCCTATGTGGGTGGATGGGCCCAATCACCTTTTGTTTCAATTGCAGCTAGTAAGAACACAGAGGAAGGTAGTGAGGGACATCGTGTTACCTGTGGCAAGAAGGTCCGCTTGGTATGCTCGATCAGAAGCAGTTTTGCAAGCAATGCTTTGCAGTCAATGTACCAATCTCGGAACCGAGGCTGTAGAAGTCATTCTAAAGATTAGAGGAACGCTAATAGATGACGACCAGTTGGGAGACTGTTCGTTTCATTCAAGAAAAGTTCCCCCAATAAACGTCAATGCCACCAAATTGTCAGAATTGGTTGACTTGAGTTTGGAAGTCTTAGAGCCACCATTGACAACAAGTCTAACTAGCCAAGAATTGAGAAACCTTAAAGAGACTCCAATGCAGGTGCCGAAGTGGCCTTCCCACACTCAAAGTATGGAGAGATGTGTGAAAATGGTCACAGAAGCAGCGGGCCATGTTTACAGCCACGAGAGGCGAGAAGGTTACATCAAAGCACAAATAGCAAGCAGACTACTGATGACAAGAAACCAAAGCAAAGAGAGTATGAAGGCATTGGTTACTTTCAAATAGACTACGGATAATAAAATATAATAATTTGAAACTTGAAACAGTAACATGTGTGCAAACGCTGGTTATGTTATAAATTCACAAATATGTACATTTAAAAATCCATTTGATGTAGGTAGGACTTATTATAAAAAAAAATTTATGCCAGAATATTGTTTTGCATGCTTAAAGACTACAATAAATTGCTACCAAATTACTCGATTTTCAATTTAGCCAGTTCACCCCCTAAATTGACACACCCTACTGGTGGTGACAGCAACGCCTTCTTAACATTGCTGAACGCTAGGTCGTGTCAGGAGTCCAGAGGAAAGAGCGCTTGGGGCTCATGAGGGGGCGTAGAGGTTGGGCTGATGTGGCGATTTTAGGGGAGAAGTCGGCCAGCTAATTTACCAGGCCCATAAACGAGCGAAGGTTGGTCAGGTTCGCTGGAGTAGGGAAGTCCCTGATGGCCTTGACCTTCTCCTCATCAGCTGAGATCCCCTCTGGCGAGATGTTGTAGCCGCAGTAGTTAACTTGGGAGGCGGCGACCACAAATTTATCCTTGTCCAGGGTGATACCATGGGCACGACATCTTGTGAGCATCAGATGAACCCGGTTCAAGTGGGCCCGGAGATCATCGTCGAAGAGCAGGATGTCATCTACGACCTTCACGCAGTTGGTGACACCCTGCAGAGCCATATCCCCATGGAGGCAGTACGCATCCCCCGTTGCTGCGAAGCCCATGGGTCCGCGGCAGTGTTGGAAGCGGCCGTGGGGCGTGATGAATGTAGTGAGGTGGTGATCTTCTTCCGCCAGGTCGACTTGCCAGTACCCATGTAGTGCATCCGCCGTGGTAAAGAACTTTGCAGACGGGGTGACGCTGAGGACTGCTTGAATGGGCGTAGGCGATGGATGGGCGGGACGGGAGACCTGAGAGTTGAGATGGGTGAGGTCCACTGTGATGCGAACACCTACAGGCTTGGGTGCCAAGACCATAGGGTGGCACCACTCGGAGGGCTCCTCACCGGTGTGTCTGATGATCCCTTGCTGCACCAGAGAATCGAGCTCCGCCTTCACCTTGTCCCGTAGGGCAAAGGGGATAGGTCTGGGTGTGTGGGTGGCGAAAGGCGTCGCGCCAGGCTTGAGGTGGATTCTCATTGGGGGGCCTGTCATCTTCTTGAGCGGCGTCTTCTGGAGGTCGGACTTGGAGACAAGGACGTCGCTGAACTGATGAAGAAAAAACTCCCGGGCGGCAGCAGGTGGGGTCATGGCTGAAACAGGTATCTCTGCACACCTGTTGAGGTGTGTCACGGCGAGGATGGGCTTTGGGAACTCGGATGGGACGATGGCCAAGTCCTGACAATGGCCACATGACAAGAGAGGGATTTGGATGCCCTCATGGACGTGGACTGTGGCAAGGCAAGACTTGGGACCGAGCTGTAATGTTGCCTTGAAGCAACCCAAAGCTGGAGACATCGGGGACCCGTCTGCTGTGAGCACGTCGTTCATGGCTGTGGGTGACAGGTTACTCCTGGGAATGTTGAGGGCGTCCAGGTGTGTTGGTCCAATCACCGTGATGTCCGCGCCCGTGTCAGGTATCATCAGGAGGTTGGAAGAGTTGGCACCGTAGGACAGACGAACATTGACGGGCTTGGGGGACCTGTCACTTGAGGCATCATCCATGCGTCGGCATCCTTTGTTGTTCTTGGGAGACGGTGGTGTGGACGTTCTGTCGGGCTGTGAAGAGACGTTTTAACCTGGAGATGGAGGCTTCTTGGTGGACCTGCAACACTTGGCGAAGTGTCCTTGCTTGTTGCAAGCGTTGCATGAGACCTTGTTGGCAGGACATCAAGTTGTGCGGGGCCAATGGCCTTGAAACCCGCAGTTTCGACCTTTACTATTAGCCGCAGGGCACTTTCCTGGACCGTGCTGGCGCTGACAGTTTCTGCAGGATTCGGGAGAAGAAACTGGTGACTGTGGCGGGGGCTGTGGAGAGGACGCCGTCTGCATCTGGCGTTGATTCCTCTTGTAGGTGGAGACGGCGTGAACTTGAGACGGCGATAAGTGTATAGCTAAGGCAGCCTCTCTTGTGGCCTCATACAACCTGCAACAGGTGACGAAGTCGGTGAGGGAAGAGGCGGCGTCGAGGGTGAGGAGTTTCTGAAGCAGGTCCTCGTCACGTACACCCATCAGCAAGATCATCTTGAGCTGGATCTCAGCACAGGTTACAGGATCGCCTGTACATAGGTCCACCTCGGCTGCTAGGTCCTTAAGTCGTGCGTAGAAGTCTGAGAATGATTCCCCAGAAGCTTGTTTGCAGGATAGCAGTTCCCTACGACGCAAAGCTTCATTGCGGAGGCCTCGGAAATGATTCTGCAAGGCGTTTAAAACCTCTATCACTGACATGGGGGAGTCAGGGGGAATGGCTAGCATGTGCTCTAGGAGGCGTTGAACATCGAGGGAAATGCACGATCTTAATTGGATGAGTTGTTTATGAAGGGGCATTCAGTTGAGGTCAGACATAACAGCAAAGTCTTCGAAACGAAGTCGCCATTGACGGTATATTTGATATGTTGCATCAGATTGAAGAGGTGGGGGGCTGGAAACTGAAGACTTGCTGTGCAGGGGTGTACTCGAGACGGCAGGTAATGGAGGAGGCACGGAGAGGTCGACGAGAGTTGAGACTGGAGCAGGTGGTTGAGAAGGCACTGAGACATACCCAAGAGGGATAGGTGACGTGTGAGGAGGCGTTGTCTGAAGGGTAGATGACGAGGCTGAAGCTGGCGAATTGGTTGTGGCAGTTGGTGAAGTCGTCCTCGTTGCCAGCAATTCCAATAGTTCCAGGAATTTGTGGTTATCAGCTTGGTGTTGTTGTTGGAGTTGAAGACGGTAAGCTGATTCCTCTGACTGTCTTGACAATTCCTCTTGACGTCGTTTTTCCTCCTCTAATTGACGTCTTTGGGCTTCCTTCTCTTGGGAAACTTTTAGGAAGTAAATTAACTGACGTATATCCTGGCTCCCATCCTTTGAATTTGGTGCGCCCGGCGTGTGAAGCGTGAGGGGGGGGGGTGGATCTGTGAGGCTTCGTCTTCCTCATAATCCTCATTTGAATTCCCCAGCAAATCGTCGTAGCCGGACATCTCGTGTTTGGTATGGTTGCGATGGGAAAGACAAGGAGAATAAGGTGAAGTGCTATGTTTTCGTCAATGTACTTGCCTAAGTGCAGGAACTGGCGGGCAAGTAAAAGAGTATTGACTGTAATATTTGTGAAGTTGAGTGGAGGCGGCTGGCGGCGGTGATACTGGTCTCTGTATTCCTCCGCGCGTCCGGGCGAGATGTCGGTGATGACTCAGTCGAGGGGGGCAGTGGCTTGTGGGCCGGCGCAGACGGAGGATGTATGCCTGAAGTGCTCTCTTGAAAACTGGGCTGAAAGGGTTTATGCTACCTGTAGGGCCCCAGAAACATAGCAAAACAGACATCAAAGGCACTGCACTTCACAAGGTCACAAAGCACTTTAATCCAGGGGCATTGTAGAATGCATCTTCTGGGCGGGAAACAGACGAGGCCAGCTGTTGCAACTTGTAAACTGTCGTGTTGGAGCTACTCAACTGCGCCATGTGGTGGGATGTAATCCTAGACAAGGTTCTTCAAACTCCAGAGCACGAGCAGTAGATATATTCCATAAGTAGTACAAGACTTGGCAGGATTACCAACCGATGCAAAACAGGAGCCAGCACAAGGAACTCCTCGTCGTAACCAGGCCTGGGCCGATCTGAGAGAAGTTAGCTAGCTAGGCAGGGAGAGTTGTTAGACATTACTAGGACAATGAATGAGGTCTTCTAGTTACTTGACTAGCGCGGTACAGACATAGTACATCGGGACATAGTAAGTAGACATAGGCATTAGACATAAGCATAGATATCAGACATGCTATAATAATACATAGTTTTACAGACATGTGAATAATTGGTACAATGAATGGTAACAGAGTCTTGCCGTCAGGCTTCACGTATCTTGGTATTTCCATATCCATACACTACCTATAGCCTTTCTTTGGCCAATAATGTTCTTTAAATAATTATTTATCCATTTAGGGTCATTGTTGTTTGGTTTGAGTTTTCTGTATGGTATGGTTTGCCTTTGTGCATTAAGTAACTCATTATTTGAATTGTTGTGGAACCCGTCAACCTGGGATCTTGTTATCAGGTCATCCTCAACCGTCAGGTCATGTAAATCACCCCCAAGCGTGATACCCCTTCTCTCAGGCGTCTCTTCAAATTATCAAAGTTTGCCCTTCTGAAATCTGGGACCTTAGTGGAAATTTCCTTGCGGCTGCCCTGAAATTCTAACTGGAATCTAATTTATTTGTGATCGCTGTTAGCAAGTTCGTTCCGTACCTCTACATTACTAATGAGGTTTTCTCTGTTTGACAGAACTAAATCGAGTGTATTATTACGCCGGGTGGGTTCGGTTATATATTGGCTTAGGAAACAGTCCTGGATTTTTTCAAGAAAATCCTCCAATAGCTTCAAACATAGGTTGGATGGATATATGAGCAATAGGGGATGGGTATAAATGGGACTGCCCAGTATGGGCCAATAGGCCCGCTGCAGTTTCCTCCATTCTTATGTTCTTATGCTCTTATGAGTTTCCCGTAAGGTCAATCCAATCTATTTGGCTAAAGTTAAAGTCGCCTACTATACAGACTTTGCTATGTATGGAAACCCTGAGCATTTCATCCCAAATAAGTCGCTCATTAACTCAAGATTAGGAGGTCTCTATGTTACTCCTGTGATTAATTTTTCCCTACCATCGGTTAATTCTATCCAAATTGTTTCTGTATTCCGCTCAGTTTTTATTTTCTTATTTATTTCACACTTCAGATTATCCCTGACATAGATTGGTACTGCACCTCCTTTTCTAATCTGCCTATCGGTATGGAATAATTTGTAACCTGCAATTTGGTATTCGACAGGTAACTCACGTGAGTATAGGTTTATCCATGTTTCGGTGAATGCTATTATATCGATTATTTCGGTACATACCAACGCCCTGGTTTCATCCATTTTGTTTCTCATACTTCTACTGTTTGTGTAGTAGACATTTAAGTTAGTCGTGTTCTAAGTCCTCTCTTTGTCGTATTTTGGTTTTAACTCCCTGCCTAATTTAGTTTGTCATAATTCCTAACACTTTTTCCCCGTAACCTTTCAACCCCACTGCAGTCTCCTCCACCCCATGCTCATATGTTCCTCGAGCAGTTTAAAGACTGCCCTCTCGAGAGAGCCAGCCAGGGTTGCCACCCCATCCCTAGACAGATACACCTCATCCCTAGCATAAAGGTCCCTTCTGCCATAGAAGTTGTCCCATGTCAATGAATGTGACTGATATTGACTTGCAATATCTGTCAAGACGGCCGTTGATACCAACTGCCCTTGACAATCATTCACCACAACTCCTCTTCTAGGCAAGACTCCACATACTATCGGGATCACTCCCATATCTCTAACCTACCCCAGCGCCTCCCTATAGCTCTTGAAAAGTTCCTCACTCCTAACCTTTCCTATGTCGTTATCCCCTACACTAAGACACATTACTGGCTTGGTACCCTCCCCTGACAAAACCCTATCTATCCTCTCAGCTACATGCCCTATCCCAGACCCAGGAAAACACACCCTAGTCCAACGTTTCCTATCTCTTGGACAAAAAGTCATATCTAAGAACCTCACCTGCCTTTTTCTGTGTTTCTATACTCTTACAATCAGTCTCACTTTTAAAAGCTTGTTTTCCGGTATCTTTATGGTAGAGATTAATATAATTTTATTTTTATTTTTTTTTACTCATATTTTTTCACCTTCTAGGCCCCGTTGTGGATCGATGACCTGTGACCGGGTGGGCTATTCTCCGTAAAACACACACACACACACACACATATACCCTGCATTTATAAGGTTCCTTGCAAGGAATGTAATATGTTTTACTTAGGCCAGACAGGTAAAGATCTTGTAACTAGACTTAAACAACATAAATATAGTGTTAGAACAGGCCAGGAATCCAATGCTCTGTTTGTTCATTTGAGGGATAATTAGCATTGCATTGACTGGGATAATGCCTCCTCAATATTACCTTATAATTCAATTGACAGTAGGAACATTATAGAATCTAGTCTCATTAAACATACCGAATCCTTCAACATGAATTTGAGTAATGGTATGTACAAACTGGATAATTTCGTAATTAAGAAGATTTGTAACCAAGTGAGAAGGTTGGGTCAGCTTACCCTCTGACCTGAGTACCGACTGCTGCGGTGCTTTTCGAAGATTAGTAGGGTCATCACCTAATACCTGACCAATGTGGACTTGATCTCACCCTCCTCTGTTTTGTACTTCCCCTTAGTCTGTACTCACCCCTGAAGATGTGACTTACACGAAAGCGCTTGGGAACCTCGTGTTTTCTTCTTTCCTTGTGGTTATCTGCATATACCTGGATCACGCGCACCCACAGTGATTTACTTGCATATATATATATATATATATATATATATATATATATATATATATATATATATATATATATATATATATATATATATATATATATATATATATATATATATATATAAGGTAAGGTAAGTTATAATTCATCTTTGATCTCTAATTACCCTTGCATACATGATCACAATTTCTCATATACTCTCTCATATTCATCTCCAGATCGACGTGGCCAAGAGGTCGAAATATACTACCAAGAGTTGTATCAACATGGATTCCCGAAGTTCATGGTGGACTTTTGTCTTACTCAATGGGTTCACTACTGCCACATCTTCTCTTCGGGGCACTATCAGGCCTTCGTTGACGGCAAGAAGCTGGCGTGGGGTCCCCTATACACTGCCGCCTCCTCCGTCCCGCTACCGCTTAATAGTACCCTCATCCTGGGTCAGGACCAAGACAGACGATCAGGAGGCTTCGAAAAGGATCAAGTTTTCCGCGGCCGCATGGCTCAAGTTAACTTCTGGAACAGAAGCCTTAGCCAGGAGGAGATTGAGGAAATGGCAACGTGCAAGAAGATGGTTGGAGGCAACGTCTTCTCCTCTGACACGGATGATATTGAAGCATTTGGTGCAATTCTTTCTCAAGAAGAACTCTCCAGCCTCTGTCAGATAACGAACGATGTTGTAATCTTCCCAGAGAATCGTGATCACAGACACTCACTCCTCATGTGCCAGCTGATTGGTGGTCATATGTTTGGCCCAAAGACCCATGATGAAAATGTCGAGCTGTTTAACGAATCTTTGATTTTTAAAGAAACATGTCGATCAAGTCTTATCCTGTGGATTGGTTTAACTGATGAAAAAGAAGAAGGAGAATGGCGGAAGATTTCCGACCGTGAAATTGTTACGTACTTACAGTTTGATCGGGGACAACCTAATGGGAAGACGTTTGAGAACTGTGTATATATGAACCGGAGAAATGGACTTTGGAATGATGTGAAATGTGACCTAGACTATGAGACGTGCGTTGCCTGCACTAGAAACCGTCAGAGACCACTGCGCTTGAGAGGCTTGTGCCTGAGAAGAGAGAGAGAAACCCTTTACGAAACTCTCGGCTATTCCAATGGGAAACCATATTTTCACGGATATTACGGCTTCTCTATTTATATGTCTGGGCCGAGATTTTGGATTCTTAAAGACACGAAAACAGATGAAGATTTAGCCACTGTGACAATGCGTTCTATTAATTCATATCCACTGGGTAAAAATACTTGGGTGGTCGCATCAGAAATTTGTGACCATATGATAGGTCAAGAAATTATACTGAGTCTGTCTGTCTGTGACAACTCTGAGTTTACGTGTACCAATGGTCTCTGTATTAGGAGGGAGCAGAGGTGCAACTCTATAGACGACTGCTCTGATTTCTCTGATGAAGAAAACTGCACTTTGGTTTCGTTGCCCCAAAATTACCGGTCAGAAAGGCCTCCATATAACGAGAGTGAAGGGGAAGTCTTCGAACTAGAGTCACTTCTCCAGATCGTCCGCATCCTCAGTATCAGTGATATGAACAGAGCCATCAGTTTGGAGATAAACGTCGTGTTAACCTGGATGGATACAAGACTCACATACCGTAACCTAAAAGACACTATGATATTTAATAGACTTTCTACGACAGAAATAAACAGTATCTGGAGACCTGCTGTGTGGTACATGAATATTAATGACGGTGATATAAGAATAATCAAAGAAAAAATTTACATCAAGAAGTCTGGCCCACCACTCCAAGTGGATTTCAATGATGTTAATATGGGTAGGTGTTCACATTGTACTCTATTTAAATTTATGTTTATTATCTCTGTTGATTTCAAGGCAAATGAAATATCATTTCTTATGTTCTGCTCTACAGATACAGCATACGGAGGGAGGTCTGCATTCATCGTTCAGGAACAACACTACAGGTAGCTGCACTAGTCCCTATTATACTATTGAATTACTCTCCAGCCCTTCTCGATTGTATATTAAGAATAATATGCATAAAAATAGTTACTATAATTAGAATTTGATTCAGGCTTGTTAATTATATCTACTGAGGGAGCATTTTACTTTCAGCGGGAGTTTTGTGTGCCTCTTCAGCGTGTTCAACTACCCGTTTGACGCCCAACAGTGTTCTGTGCAGATGAAGCTACCCACCGACGGCCAGCAGGTGACCTTCTCCAGGGAGAGGACGAGGGTGGAGTACCTGGAGACGAAGGTACTGCCTTCGTACATTTTCACGGACTGCTGGGTGGCCGAATTTAAACGAGACAATAATCAGACACATCAGGGTGTATTGGTGGTTAGTGGTCAATATTATTGTTTCACAGCCTGTACAGATCTTCACATAGGATTCGTTTGTTTAAGGGGCATTTGAGCAAGGGTAGTTTTGTTCCCTAACATTAAGCTTAGTGCTTTTTTGACTCATAAGCTTAGCCTGGAATGTTTCGACCCCAGGTGATTCATCTCTGATGTTACAAGCTTGGGCATTACTTCCGTTAATCTAACCTAACATAAACGGGTTAAATATCCCGAACCGATGAGTAAGTCGACACTTCTAATGCTAAAGAGTCCTCATCGCATGGTAATTGATGAATATCATATATATCCACATCAAGAAAGCCAGGATCAAAATCTAGGATCACAAAAATCTTCACATCTGCACACATAAGGTATATGTGGTTCTTGCAGATGAACTATGGATTGAAGCGGCGATGGACAATGATTGTGATAAAGGTGTTCGTACCTAGCAGTCTTCTTCTTGCTGTCGGATACGCCACGCTCTTCCTTGACATTAAGGACCAAGGGGTAAGTCCAACACATAAGTAAATACATGCATGCACACGCCAGTACTCCAAACGATGATCCAGTGAACTGAAGTCCATCACCAGATTTATAAAATCCTTAGGTGGCCAAATATTCTTACCATCTTGTGCCAGTTTTATCAGCTGGTTTTATATAACACGCGGATTTTGAACATATAATCAACGACATCACCAGCCAGGAATCGAACCCTCGATCTACTGGGTGGGACTTGGGAACGCTACCGACCATCCCACAAGGACACTAAAAGCAGTCCTAGACTCTGTTATATTTCACACAAAGCCTGTTCATCGAGCTGATGGCGCCGTGAACCTCATTGGGAACTGCCCGTGCCTCGAATGTGGTGTCAGTAGCATTTTACCGAATCCAGCTGGTATGAAACACAAGGTACCATATATATACTTCATTTTTAGTCCATATAACACGCGGACTTTGAACATATAATCAACGACCTCACCAGCCAGAAATCGAACCCTCGATCTACTGGGTAGGACTAGGGAACGCTACCGACCATCCCACAAGGACACTAAAAGCAGGCCTAGACTGTTATATTTCACACAAAGCCTGTTCATTGAGCTGATGGCGCCGTGAACCTCAGTAGGTCGAGGGTTCGATTCCTGGCTGGTGAGGTCGTTGATTATATATATATATATATATATATATATATATATATATATATATATATATATATATATATATATATATATACGCGCACCTACAGTGATTTACTTGCATATATATATGTATATATATATATATATATATATATATATATATATATATATATATATATATATATATATATATATATATATATATATATATATATATATATGCTGATAACCACAAGGAAACAAAAAAACACGAAGCACCCATAAATGGGTGCTTTAAGGGCCTTATTTCATATTCCGCCGATCCTACTGGCGGATGCTGGTCTAGGGAGGTTGTCTATTGCCTGGCCGTGTAGATCGGGGGTGGTAATGGACCTTTTGAGATTTTGTAACTTTTTGGGAACCATGTATGGTTGTTGTCGTTATCTGGTGGGAGTCTTTGAAGGAGTTCTTGCTCTGATCGTTTTATCTTTTGCCAGATTCTGCTGGCCAGGGTGTGCAGCTGCTGGTTGATGGGTTTTATTCTCAGGTCTCTATGTATCTCGGCTGTGGTTCTGGTGAAGGGGTATCTTTCACCTGTGACGAATCTTAGGGCTTCATTTTGGACCACCTGTAATTTTAATATTTGAGTGGTGTTCATAGTATGAAGAGGTACTGCTGGGTTAGTTAATATCAGTGTGATAAATGATGTCACCAGGCGGAGCTTTATTTTCTCAGGAAGCGCTTTAAGGCGGTAAAGTTTTCTCATCTCTCTTCTTGCCTTTTCCTTCCTGGTGTGGACATGATGGGAGTAACCTGTCGTGGATATATGTAGGCCCAGGAGGGTGCCTCTGCTTTTGTATTCTATCTGGGCATTATTGGTTACTAATGGATGGGTTTTCCATCTGCATAAGGGTATTACTGTGAATTTCTGGAGACTGGTTTGGATTTCCATTTGTTTTCGTAATTATTTACACTTTCTAATTCCCGCCTGGTGTTGTCGACCTGTAACTTTCGCGATTTTCCTTGATGTGTTGTTATTTGAGTGATGTCATCTGCATATATAATATCTTCGTTACCTATTTTAGTGGGAGGCGGGGTGTCACTTGTGTAGATAATACATAGGGTGGGGAAGAGGACGCTCCCCTGAGGGACTCCGCTCATGAGTGGGAAGGTCTTTTCTGTGTGTTGTCCTACCCTCAGTTTGGCATTTCTGCCGCCAAAAAAGTTGCAAAGCAACTTTTCAATGTTGGTGGGAAGTCCGAGTTGGAGAATCTTATATTTTAGACCGTCATGTCAGACTTTGTCAAATGCCTTCGCTACATCCCGGAGAGTTAGATTACAATGTCTACCACTTGCCGCGGCTCTGGCTATGTTTTTACATGCCAGGGCTATCGCTGACCTAATATTGTCTTTACCTGACCATAGACATAATAAAGGTGCTCTTCTTTCCCTGGAATATTAATAATACAGATAATGTACTACACTCATCACTGTTATCCCGATTCGAAAACATTCTGAACCAACTCGAGATATGTTTTGTAATTTAATGGTAATTTTTTTCGTTTTAATTAATTTAGTTTATTCCTGACAAATATTTAGAAGTTGCCAACACCTTCTTATATATAAAAAAAATATATTCCATAGCGTTTTCATAGGAAATTTATATCGTTCGAGTATTTTAACCGATAAAATTACCAACAATATTATTTGTTCAAACTAGGCAGGGCTTTGTAGTACAAGGAAAATATTGAGTAAAATACTAAAAACACAGTAGACAATTTTTTTGAAAACCTTACCTAACCTTTAAAAAATCCTAAACTATAAAAAACTTACTTTTTCATGTTTTCAATGTTTAGTATGTGATGCCAATGGTGTGTTTTTCGTTGTTCAGATGAGGATGGCTCCATAAATTCAAAAGCAATTCCTGAAATTTTTACAAGTTAGGCAAGGTTAGGTAAGGTTCTCAAAGGTTTGTTTGGTGTTATTGGTAGTATTTTACCTCACATATTTCCTTCTACTGTAATTCAAAGCACAGCCAACTTTGAACAACTAATATTGGGGATAATTCTATCGGTTATAATGCTCGAAAAATATAAAATTTCGACGGACAAACAACATAATTTTTTTTTTAGTTTATTTTTCTCTTTTTCCTAATTTAAGACTCAATATAAAAGTAGGTGTTGGCATTTTCAAAATATTAACTCTCGTCCTTCCTTTTTATGATGTTGCTTCCACTTTGATTTGGATGCAACTGATGTCTCGCTTGTGTTTTTCCCTTTTAGATAACCATCCAATAATCTCTTCCTCATGATGCTTGGCCTTGGCATGAGGTCGGCAAAGAGCATCACTATATTAAATTGTCACCAACAGTACCTAATAAGCTAGGTTAGGTTACTTCCATATAATTATTAGGATAAAAAAATCTTGTCAGTCTTAGCATAGACTATCGATTATCGCAGACAGGTCAATAACCAGCTATATCCCGGGCTAGGTTCCCTGTCTGGTAGAGGCTAACATATATTTTATACGAAAATTACGATAATATGAAGAAAAATCGTTACTGCAATACAGTACAGTATCATCTTCTGAGTTGTATAATAAAATCAACAAGAGCCTTAGGCAAATATGTTTTATTTATTTTTATCCTGCTATTCATTAATAATGTGTTAAGCAGTAGTCACAATGAAATAGTTTTACATAAACTGACTACTTGCTACAAGTTATATTTCACTTTTTTCTTAACGTTGTTTAACAGTTATTTATTTTATCTCCTCTCTTCTGTGTCCCTGGAAGGATCGCCTCACCCTCAGCTTGACGACGCTGCTTGTATTGTACACACTCTTCAACAACACCTCTGACAATCTCCCTGCCACAGCCACTGTCAAGATGATCGATGTGTGGTTCTTTGCTTGTATCTTCCTCCTCTTCTTCATCATCTTGTGCCACGTGAGATCCCAACCCCAACAGGAGAATTCCTGGCAGGTCGTCAGAGTTATTCCATCAGACAACGTGGCCACGACGGCTCACTCAACTTGCCATGCAAACATATTGAGGAAGGCCCGGGTGGTGTTGGTGCCAGTGGCGGTGATCAGTTTCAACGTTGTATTCTGGTCATGTTTGCTTGTTGCACAAGTATAGTAAACATCTCATTGAGGAGTACCTATTGTAGGCAGTGTCCTTCGCCACCGGTTTATATTTACAATATATTAATCAGGTAATTGACTTCCTCTTTACTTTTACAGATACTTAACAAGAGTAAGCGGCTCAAATTAATATTCAGGATAGTTGGATTTTATATTCACTTACATAACATGGTGTGCTAAATGCTCCAGTCAAGAATAAGTTACTGACAACTGTTTATGGGAGACGAAAAAATTATTTATCTTGGGAAACGATCATCCTAGCGCTTCTTGAGTCTGTCTTTAGACGAGGAGGGAACATGAAGCAAAAGGGGATAAGACAGAGTACAATATTTCACATGCTGAAGCAAGGAGGAAGGTTGGGGAGAGCTTTAGATCCTCACAAATTAATGATACTTTACACAAATGTTCAAGTTAAAAATTTAAGATGTGATGGTCTAATGCAAAATCATAAAGCAAAGCCTCCTTGACCGTGTATTAGACGGCTGTATTATACTGTACCATTACCTAATATTTGTTCAGTGGTCAGTGATGAGAGTCGCCGTTAACTAAACATTATTCACTTCTCTTATTCCTCACGTTCCTCAATTATAAAATTTCCTTCACTCTCATCTTTCCATCAACCAATGAGATACAACTTTTCATAATAGGACATCCACTATCTATCTCTAATCAGTGGTATACTACGTTATCCTTGGTGTACTAAGTTACCCGTGGTGTACTAGGTTATCCGTGTTGTATTAAGTTATCCGTGGTGTACTAAGTTATCTGTGGTGTACTACGTTATCCGTGTTGTATTAAGTTATCCGTGGTGTACTAAGGTATCTGTGGTGTAATACGTTATCCGTGTTGTATTAAGTTATCCGTGGTGTACTAGGTTATCTGTGCTGTGCTGTGCTGTACGGATAACGATCCGTGGTGTACTAAGTTATCCGTTTTGTGTGTGTGTGTGTGTGTGTGTGTGTGTGTGTGTGTGTGTGTGTGTCTGTGTGTGTGTGTGTGTATATGCGTTTGTGTGGGTGCGTGTGTGTGTATGTGTGTGTGTGTGTGTGTGAGTGTGTGTGTGTGTGTGTACGCGTTTGTGTGTGTGTGTATGTGTGTGTGTGTGTATATATGCGTTTGTGTGTGTGTGTGTGTGTGTGTGTGTGTGTGCACACAGGGTGGTGTAATAAGAACATAAGAACATAAGAATGGAGGAAACTGCAGCGGGCCTATTGGCCCATACTGGGCAGTCCCGTTTACACCCAACCCCTATTGCTCATATGAGCATCCAACCTATGTTTGAAGCAATTCAGCGTATTCGAGTTAATGATGATATTTGGTAACTTGTTCCATTCATCCACTACTCTGTTTCCAAACCAGTGTTTACCTATTTCACGCCTAAATCTAAATTTGTCCAATTTAAAACCATTGTTACGAGTTCGCTCCTGGTTGGATAATTTGAGTACCTTTGTAATGTCCCCTTTGTTTAGCCCTGCCTTCCATTTATACACCTCTATCAGGTCGCCCCTCGCTCTACGTCTCTCAAGGGAGTGCAAATTAAGATGCTTTAACCTGTCTCTATACTCAAGGTTCCTGATACCCGGGATTAGTCTTGTCATTCTCCTCTGAATTCTTTCCAAGGATTCTATATCCATTCTGTAATACGGTGACCAGAACTGGACTGCGTAATCCAGGTGTGGTCTCACAAGAGCAAGATACAGTTTTAGGATGACCTCGCTAGTCTTGTAACTAACGCTCCTTTGTATGAACCCAAGTACTTTATTAGCCTTGTTTCGAGCAAAAACACATTGTTTACTTGGCTTAAGGTTCCTACTTATCATTACTCCTAAATCTCTCTCGCAGTCGGATTTCTCTATGGCATCGTTGTTCATCTGGTATCTGGTTTCCCTGTTTACTTTTCCTATACTGAGTACTTTACATTTGTCAATGTTGAATTTCATCTGCCATTTTTCAGACCATTCGAAAAATTTGTTTAGATCCTCCTGTAGTTTTGCCGAGTCCTCGTCAGAATTGATAACACGTCCTATTTTAGTATCATCAGCAAATTTACTTATGTTGCTGTCTATGCCGATATCTATGTCGTTTATGTATATAATAAACAATAATGGTCCAAGTACTGAGCCTTGGGGAACTCCACTTGTGACGTTGCTCCAATGGGACTTAGTGCCGTTGATGCTCACTCGCTGTTTCCTGTCCTGTAACCACGCCCAAATCCATTTAAGGATGTCACCTTTGATGCCATGAGCTTCTACCTTTCTAATTAGTCTTTCGTGGGGTACTCTGTCGAAGGCTTTGCTTAAGTCGAGATATACCACATCATAATTGTGCCCCTCGTCCACTGATTCGAAAACTGATGAAAAGAATGTTAATAGATTAGTTAGGCAAGAACGTCCGCTTGTGAAGCCATGCTGGGAATCATTGATCAATCTGTGCTTCTCCAGGTGATTTCGAATAGAGTTTGAAATGATTGCTTCCAGTAATTTGCCTACTATTGATGTTAGACTGATTGGGCGGTAGTTAGAGGATAGTGATCTATCCCCCTTCTTGAAGATCGGTATTACATTCGCTATCCTCCAGGATTCTGGTACTACACCTGTTTTTAAGGACATGTTAAACAACTTTGCTAAGGGCATACTAAGCTCTTCCTTACATTCCTTTAATACTCTGGCAAATACCTCATCGGGACCAGGTGACTTATTAGGCTTTAGTTTGTCTATTTGCTTACTAACATCGTTACTAGTCACTACTATCTCACTTAATTTGTTTTCTTCACTATCTCTGAATAGAGTCGGTGCCTCGGGTATCATGTTTAAATTTTCGCTGGTGAAAACTGTTGAAAAATATTTATTCAAATTATTGCTCATTTCTCCGTCGTTATCAGTGAGCTCGCCAGAGTCTGACCGTATTGGTCCAATCTTTTCTCGTGTTTTAGTTTGGTACATTTGGTAGAATCCTTTGGGGTTTGTCTTTGCCTCCCTTGCTATCCTTACCTCATTATTCCTCTTTGCTTTCCTTATCTCGGTTTTAACCCTACTCGCCAATACCCTATAATAGTCCCGGAGGTGAATTTCGCCACGATTTATCCTTCTACCTATAGCCTTCCTTTGGCCAATGATGTTCTTTAAATAATTATTTATCCATTTAGGGTCATTGTTGTTTGATCTGAGTTTTTTGTATGGTATGTTCTGCCTTTGTGCATTAAGTAACTCACTATTTAAATTGTCGTGGAACTCGGCAATCTCAGATCTCGTTATCAGGTCGGTGTCATCTGTCAGGTTCACGGCCAAGCGCGACACCCCCTCTCTCAGCTGCCTCTTTAAACTGTCAAAGTTTGCCCTTCTGAAATCTGGTACTTTAGTGGAATTTTCCTTACGTCTGCCCTGAAAATCTAACTGGAATCGAATTTCTTTGTGATCGCTGTTTGCAAGTTCGTTCCCTACCTCGACATTGCTAATGAGGTTTTCTCTGTTTGACAAAACTAAATCCAACATATTATTACCCCGTGTGGGTTCGGTTATATGTTGACTTAGGAAACAGTCCTGGATCGTCTCGAGAAAATCCTCTGATTCTGAGTTTCCCGTAAGGTCGGTCCAATCTATTTGGCCAAGGTTAAAGTCGCCTACTATACAGACTTTGTTGTGTATGGAAGCCCTGCGCATTTCATCCCAGATAAGTCGCTCATTGACTCTGTCAAGATTGGGGGGTCTATATATTACTCCTGTGATTAATTTTTCCCGACCGTCGCTTAATTCTATCCAAATTGTTTCTGTATTCCTCTCAGTTTTTATTTCCTTATTTATTTCACACTTCAGGTTATCCCTAACATAGATTGCTACTCCGCCTCCTTTCCTGGTCTGCCTATCGGTATGGAACAGTTTGTAACCCGCAATTTGGTATTCGACTGGTAATTCACGTGTGTCTAGGTTGATCCATGTTTCAGTGAATGCAATTATATCGATTTCTTCGGTACATACCAAGGCCCTAATATCATCCATTTTGTTTCTCATACTTCTACTGTTCGCGTAATATACATTTAAGTTAGTCGTGTTCTGAGTCCTTCCCTTACCGCGTTTAGTTTTAAACTCCCTGTCTAATTTAGTTATGTCATCATTCCTAACACTATTTCCCTGTAATCTTTCGCCTTGTTTACCCGCTCCCACTGCAGTCTCCTCCACCCCCGTGCCCCTATGTTCTCTTAGCAGTTTAAAGACTTCGATATCTTTTGAACTGCCCCCTCTAGAGCCCCAGCCAGGGTTGCTACTCCATCCCTAGACAGGTGCACCCCATCCCTAGCATAAAGGTCCCTTCTGCCATAGAAGTTGTCCCAGTTGTCAATGAATGGGACTGATATTGACTTGCAATATCTGTCAAGACGGTCGTTAACACCAACTGCCCTTGACAACCATTCACTGCCAACTCTCCTTCTAGGCAGGACACCGCATATGATAGGGATCCCTACCTTAGTCCTAATACGATCTATGGCTGCCTTGAACTTATCAAGAAGCTCCTCGCTCCTACACCGGCCAATATCATTGCCTCCTGCACTGAGGCAGATAATGGGTTTGTTCCCATTACCAGACAAGATATTGTCCATCCTGTCAATTATATCCCCCACCCCAGCTCCTGGCAAACACACCCTCATCCTATTTTTGTTTTTACCACAAAAGGCCCTGTCCATGTACCTTACCTGTGAGTCACCAACAATTAAAGTTTTTATACCTTCCTTGTCATCCCTTTCCCTGACTGTACTAACGTCCAATTCGTCTATCAAGGGACTGAACGGGTTGGTACACTTAGCTGTTGTTGTCGTTGTTGTCGTATCCTAGTGTGGCAGCATCATGTTAGTGTTAAGATGCAAGCACTGCTTGCTTATGTCACTATTAGCTACGGCACAGGCTACTCCTCTTGGTGAACAGAGAAGCAACCTTGTGTAAGTATTCCCCTGGTAGTACACAGCCTCTTCACCATCAAGACTCTTACTGTGCCTCCTCGTGGCAATACAAGGTAACTGGGTGCCTCGTGGCCCCAGGTTAGAACAGCAGGGAATCTAGGATCAGCAATGAGCTCCAGAGAGACGGCGCATAGGCTCACTGGCATGTGGACACGCCCTGGCGCCTACCAACTACTGCTCCGCTGCCTTGCAGATTAACCTTGGTAGGTATAAGAGTAAGGGAGTAAATCCCGAACGAAAAATCTGCGTTGAAGCCCCACATCAGGCAGACATGCTTACGGAGCTCCAGTAAGACCACAATGGCGGAATAGGCGGAAGAGGTGAACCAACATGGGAAACCAACGACTTCACTGGCTGATGAATGCAATGCAAGATAAACAGGTTGCTTAGGCGAAACCCAACAAACTGGGCTATCGGTAGTCCATTATAACTCTCACTCTCCTCAGTCGTTGCAACTACCCGCACCAATGGATCAGAAAAACGGAGAACTATGATGTGTGGTTGCAGCCTGCTCTCCTGCCTCACCACATAAATAAACTCACAAGCAGCCATCATCCAAGTTATCATATTTCTCATCATCATCAAAACCCCGATACCCCCAAAGTCCTATGGCGACAGATGAATGGTGGTGGGGACAGGCAGAGATGACTGCCGGGAGTCTCTAGTCACAACTCTGCACAGGGTGGATTTGATCAGGCGGTCGTTTATGCAATGGGATCTCGGCAGCAGTAAAATTCGGTACTGTCTGTATGACTAAGCAGCCCTTACAAGGTGCCACTCTGTTCACCTAACATGCGAAGGAGGCTTGAAAGGGTGCCCGAAACATAGCCTGCCAAAAGAACCAACCTGATTGGGCAACCACACCCAGTAAAGTCGTCCTTATGTGGTCGAAAGCATAATCACATTGACAAATCAAATCAAAAGCAAACCAAACAAACTCTTATGGTGGCTGCGTGGAATGTCAGGACCCTTCTGGATACTGAAAAAAAGAACCGTCCTTGTGACAAACGAGCTGGTTTAATATACATCGACACAGCATCCATTAGTGAGTCTCGGTGTGTTGGTCTCACAATATATATATATATATATATATATATATATATATATATATATATATATATATATATATATATATATATATATATATTTATATATATATATATATATATATATATATATATATATATATATATATATATTTATATATATATATATATATATATATATATATATATATATATATATATATATATATATATATATATATATATATATATATATATATATGCTGATAACCACCAGGAAAGAAGAAAACACGAAGTTCCCAAGCGCTTTCGTGTAATTCACATCTTCAGGGGTGAGTACAGACTAGATAGAGTAATGCAGAACAAGATGAATATATACAGAGGAGGGTGAGACCAGGTCCACAATGGTCAGGTAATGACCCTACTAATCTTTAAATGGCACACAACGGTTGGTGGTTGGGTCAGATGGGACAGTGACCCGCCCTCTCACCTGATCACAAATCTTCTTAATTACAAAGTTGTCCAGCTTGTACAAGCCGTTACTCAAATTCATGTTGAATGCTTCGATATGTTTAATAAGACTAGATTCTATGATGTTCCTACTATCAATTGAATTACATGGTAATATTGAGGAGGCATTATCCCAGTCAATGCAATGCTTGTTATCCCTCAAATGAACAAACAGTGCATTGGATTCCTGGCCTGTCCTGACACTGTATTTGTGTTGTTTAATTCTAGTTACAAGATCTTTACCTGTCTGGCCTAAGTAAAACATATTACATTCCTTGCAAGGAACTTTATAAATGCAACCAATTGTGTTGTTGGGGGAGTTCTTGATTAACATTTGTTTAACAGTGCATGAGTTTTTAAATGCCACATTGACGTTCCAAGATTTTAGCTGTGCCGGAATGTGTGAGAAATTTTTGTGAAATGGTAATATTAAGATATTCTTATGGTCATGGGTGGGCTTGGGATCAGTTCTATAAAAAGTTTTCTTAGTAATGTTTAAGCATTTGTCTATGAAAGATCTAGGGTATTTAAGGTTTGAGCCAATATTATATATATATTTGTATTCCTCATCGATGAATTCCGGACTGCAAATTCTCAAGGCACGTAAAAACATTGTTGTAAATACTGACTGTTTGACTTTATTATGGTGGGCAGAATAATAATGAATGTATGAACACACATTGGTTGGTTTTCTATAAATACTGAACTTGAAAGTGTTACCTATTCTGTGTATCAGACAGTCTAGGAATGGCAATTTACAGTCTTGCTCTAATTCCACAGTGAATTTGATCGAGGGGGCTGATATGCTGATAACCACAAGGAAAAAGAAAACAGGAAGTTCCCAAGCGCTTTCATGTAATTCACATCTTCAGGGGTGGTTATCAGCATATACCTGAATCACGCACACCTACAGTGATTTATTTGCATATATATATATATATATATATATATATATATATATATATATATATATATATATATATATATATATATATATATATATATATGCAAGTAAATCACTGTTGGTGCGCGTGATCTAGGTATATGCTGATAACCACCAGGAAAGAAGAAAACACCAAGTTCCCAAGCGCTTTCGTGTAATTCACATCTTCAGGGGTGAGTACAGACTAGTCTGTACTCACCCCTGAAGATGTGAATTACACGAAAGCGCTTGGGAACTTCGTGTTTTCTTCTTTCCTGGTGGTTATCAGCATATATATATATATATGTAATCAGAAATTTCAGAGTAATTTCAAATGCGATACTGAGCTTTCAAGGTCGTCTGAGGGAAGAGAGCGCTCCCTGCACATAGTGGGAGGTTGTGGAACTAGGCCTATATGATATTAAATGTAATTTGCCGAATTAATAATGATGCGATTTATGAAGTTAAGGGACTATTATTGAATTTGAAATTATTATAGATCGTTTATCAGTCTGAATAATGTTACGGGTGTCCCAAGGCGTTATTAATTAGGCGGAAAATATGTCACGTAGGCCTAAGCTAACGCCTTGAGAGGACACGAGGCGGGCTCTCTCTCAGTCACAGGGAAGCATTCAGACAAACAAGACGTCCCTGCGCGTCCGTCACAGAAATAGTCACGTGGCCTAGTCACCTGTGTTGCACTATTACAGTATAACAAGTAAGTCTCATTCGATCTCAGACAGGGTTAGATAGGGGAGTGGTAAAGTAAACTAGAGCTAACAGTGAGTTCATTCAGAGTTTCCGTCAGAACCCACTTGACTGTGAGAAATTGACTGCAAGAGTGATGACCGCGAGAGATTGACTGCCGTTTGAGACTGCAGTTGATGATTGAGGGTGGCGATTGTCGCCATTGGACAGATCAGTGTAGGCCTGTCACTGTTTAGTGGGGTATCAAAGGATCTCTTGAGGGAATCTAGCCTTCTGGGTGCCCAGCTGACGTCGGGACGATCGTTGGGGTCATCAGCTCTCCTCAACCTTGGCTCATAACACCACATGTCTCGAGCAGCTTAGGGAAACCCTCTTGCTAACGGGAAGCTAAGGCTTCTCTCAACTGTACAAGGTCTGATTGGCTCACTCCCTTCCGCTTTATGGATGTACCGGGGGGTAAAGTGAAGCTAGCTGAGTGATACAGGGTCGCACACTGGGGCCAAGAGTCAGTGGAGTTAAAGGTACACTTTCCAAGGTTGAGAAAGGCTGATTTGGGCCTTAAACTACGGGTGCCTGCTGTTGTGCCTTAAACGACTACGGAGTGCAGGTGGAATCTGTGTGTGTGTTAGGTTAGGAAGCATGGTTCACTGGTATTGGTGGACCCAGTAACAAACCAATAATAGTGACAATATATTTGGGTGTAGTTAATACCATTTCTCAGTTACTGATATTATCTTGACGTGTGTAGTTTAATATTTCTTAAATAATCTTGATAGTATTGTTTTTTGAATGTTTGTGTCACTAAGTGGAACCAGAGTGATACTGTGATTTGACTCTTTTAATGCATCTAATTTTTCTTCATAATTCCGATCTCAGGTATGACCTTTGTTCCCCAGAGTAGTGGTTTAGTTAGGTTAGGAAGTGTGCATCTGTTGGGGTGATATAATTTTGTTGAGTGCCCTTAAGGCCTATTCATTGTAGAGTTATTAATTTCTTATTTTTGAATACCATTTTTTCAGTGCTGGATATTATTTTGTTGAAAGCCCTTAAGGCCTGTTTCACGTGTGCAAGCAACATTTCTTAATACTTCAAATTTATTGCTGCCTGAGTTTCTAATAATTTCTATATCATGTATAACTTTTATTCCCAGAGTAGTGTTTTAAGTATAAGTTAAGAGGTGCGCATATTGGTGTACCATTATTTGATTGTGTTTGTAGTGTTGGAGGGAATATAAGTGTCTAAATTTTACAGTGTGTCTCATTCATCCCAGTCACAGACGCTGTCCTTCCACGGGTCACGGACAATTCATTTTGTTTAGTAGATTTAAGTGTTCTTGTGCTGGTTCGGGATTTTTCTCAAAGGGGCGCTTCCACTGCCATTACCATCTAACAATATTTAATAAACCCCAAGTCAAGTGAGAAATTAAAGTCCAGTAAATTCCGACCGGTTACATATATATATATATATATATATATATTATATATATATATATATATATATATATATATATATATATATATATATATATATATATATACATATATATATATATTAGGGTGTGTCAATTTTGTCAACATGTTAAAAATCAAATTTGGTAGTCAAAATATTGTGCCTCTTTATGTCTAAACTTGAGATTAGCAAACAAAAATGAATTGAAATAACCCTCACCTACATCAATTATACCTTAAAGTTTCAAATATCAGTATTTCAACAAATTAATGAGACTTGATTAGAATTATTCACTTGATATTAACTAATCTCATGTAAGCATATGGATTATGGAGTATTTTATGGTTCTATAGCTTGTGTACAATATGCATGTCAGAACATGAACAGGCTCTCCGTGTGGGACAGTTTAATTCTTGTTTTGACTTGTACCAAGCGTGAGGATAAGGCGCCCGGCTCACTCTCCTTCTAGATAGCATAGACGGTGGTTTGCTCTCATTGCACTTGCACCTACTCTACCAGACGAATTCTACATTTTATTTATTGTAAGTAGGGCATATTGATTGTCGCAGTTACTTATATCATTGTATAAAACATTATGTTCTAAGAAATTATTATGTTATTTCTGTTACAGCATTTTTGATAAACAAATTGATATTTTTTGAAACAACAATTGAATTATGAAACATTGAAATATTTTTCTATTTGTCAGATAGTGTGAAGATGTCAAAATTGAAGACAAGAAGTCAGTTGTCAACCCACTTGAGCCTGCTAGTTGGTAAAGGGAAGGAGCTTCCTGTATCAGAACTTCCAACAGTGAGAGACATGCTAAGATTAGGGTTACTCCTTCGAGAAAAAAATGCAAAGGACAGAAGGAACTATGCAGATAAAGAACTCATAAATGACATGATAGTCCCTCTTCTGCATCAATGGACAAAAGCTAATGCACTATTCAAACCACCTGTGATTAATCAGTGTCGAACTATTGAGCTAAAACTAACGAAATTATGGCACAAAGCAGTTGAAACATCACTTGGTAAAGGAAACTTGGCCAGGAAAAATGAATTTCTGCACACACTTGATACTCTGTTTGACATTTTGACCTGCAAGTGCTCCATACAATTATGTTCTGAATCCAACTGTTCTCACTCAGGTAAGAGAGAAAATAATTCCCACATTGATTGTGGTTGTCCTCGTGAAAAGAAGATCCCTGTTTTAGAGCTTGAATTTATAAAGGCACAGAGGACAAAGGCAGAAGGCCAAGGAAGTATGCAAATGGGTTCAATAGATTATTCAGAAACAAAGAAGCAGATTGCTAATGCCAAGAAGAGAGAACAAATCCGAGAGAGGGAACAAAAGAAGAAAATGAAGAGTGAAGAAGCCATCCAAAGAGAGGAAGAGCTGTGTCAAGATGTTTATCACTTCTTTGATAGTTCTTCTGATGAACAGGAATCAACATCAGATGATAGTTCCAAAGAGCCATCTGAACCTTTACCAAAGAAAATGAAATACAACACAAGAAATATTTCAAACATTGCTTTAGCTAGTATTCGCCATCATGCTGGACTTCGTGAGGCTGCAGAAATTGCAACTGCCGCTTGGATAGATGCAGGCCTCATCAGCCGAGAGGATGTATCTTTGGTGATAGATCATAATAAAATTAGAAGAGCACAAGAAAAAATAATGAAGGAAATATCTGATCAGCATGAAAAAGATTTAAGCGAGGGAGGGCTCTCCTGTCTTTTGTTTGATGGAAGAATAGATGACACAAAAGTTTTGCTAGAAGTAGAGGGAGTGAACAGAAAGTTTCCAGGTCTCATCAAAGAAGAACACTACTCTGTCTGTTCTGAGCCTGGTGGTCGGTTTTTGTTTCACTTTGCTCCCGAAACTGAAGTAGAAGGGAAGAAACATGCAGAGGTCATTGCTGATCATATTTTATGTTGGGTTCAGGAGAGAGGACTTGGCAGTTCACTGCAGGCTGTTGGTGGAGATTCAACTGCAGTGAACACCGGATGGCAGGGGGGTGTAATGACGCATTTAGAGAAAAAACTAGGAAGAAGACTTGTTTGGATTGTATGTGATTTACATACAGGCGAGCTACCTCTTCGTCATCTCATCCAGGAACTTGATGGTCCTACAAAGAGCAACAACAAGTGGTCAGGTCCCCTTGGCATCATGCTGGATGAAGCAACACAACTAGAAATAAATACAACCTTTCCAAAGGTCGAAGTTGGCCCTCCCCTTCCGGCGTTGTCTGATGGAGTCATCAAAGATCTCAGCACAGATCAATCCTATGCTTATCGTATTGCCCAAGGAATAAGATCAGGAGAAGTGCCTCAGTCATTGGCTCTCTTGGAGATTGGACCTGACAGTCACAGCCGTTGGTTAACTACAGCTCTTCGTTTCTGCAGGATTTGGATTTCCAAACACGAATTGAAGGGCAAAGTGCTGAAGAATTTGAGGTTAATTGTTGAATATATTATTGGAGTTTATCTTCCCCAGTGGTTTAGTGTGAAACTTAATCCTATGTGGGTGGAAGGGCCCAATCACCTTTTGTTTCAATTGCAGCTAGTAAGAACACAGAGGAAGGTAGTGAGGGACATCGTGTTACCTGTGGCAAGAAGGTCCGCTTGGTATGCTCGATCAGAAGCAGTTTTGCAAGCAATGCTTTGCAGTCAAAGTACCAATCTCCGAACCGAGGCTGTAGAAGTCATTCTAAAGATTAGAGGAACGCTAATAGATGACGACCAGTTGGGAGACTGTTCGTTTCATTCAAGAAAAGTTCCCCCAATAAACGTCAATACCACCAAATTGTCAGAATTGGTTGACTTGAGTTTGGAAGTCTTAGAGCCACCATTGACAACAAGTTTAACTAGCCAAGAATTGAGAAACCTTAAAGAGACTCCAATGCAGGTGCCGAAGTGGCCTTCCCACACTCAAAGTGTGGAGAGATGTGTGAAAATGGTCACAGAAGCAGCGGGCCATGTTTACAGCCACGAGAGGCGAGAAGGTTACATCAAAGCACAAATAGCAAGCAGACTACTGATGACAAGAAACTAAAGCAAAGAGAGTATGAAGGCATTGGTTACTTTCAAATAGACTACGGATAATAAAATATAATAATTTGAAACTTGAAACAGTAACATGTGTGCAAACGCTGGTTATGTTATAAATTCACAAATATGTACATTTAAAAATCCATTTGATGTAGGTAGGACTTATTATAAAAAAAAAATTTATGCCAGAATATTGTTTTGCATGCTTAAAGACTACAATAAATTGCTACCAAATTACTCGATTTTCAATTTAGCCAGTTCACCCCCTAAATTGACACACCCTAACATATATATATATATATATATATATATATATATATATATATATATATATATATATATATATATATGTATATATATATATGTATATATATATATATATATATATATATGTATATATATATATATGTATATATATATGTATATATATATATATATATATATATATATATATATATATATATATATATATATATATATATATATATATATATATATATATATATATATATGCTGATAACCACAAGAAAAACGAAAACACGAAGTTCCCAAGTGCTTTCATGTAATTCACATCTTCAGGGGTGGTTATCAGCATATACCTGGATCACGCACACCTACAGTGATATATATATATATATAATCAACACCTCACCCCACCAGGATTCGAACTCACGATCTTATAATTGTGACTGGGGAATGCTACCTCTGGGCCACCAGGACACTAAAAGCAGTCCTAGACTGTTATATTTAACGCAAAGCCTGTTCAATGACCTTATGGCGACGTGAACCTCAAATGGGGACAACCCGTGCCTCTTACGGGATCAGAGCAACGTTTTACCAAATCCGGCTTCGAAACACGAGGATCCATATATATTTCATTAGCCCAATAAAGCACGCTTACTTCTACATATAATCAACACCTCATCCCGCCATTATTCGAACCCACGATCATATAATTGTGACCGGGGCACGCTATCTCTGGGCCACCAGAGGCTTTGTGTGAAATATAACAGAGTCTAGACTTCTTTTAGTGTCCTGGCTTCAAAACACGAGGATCCATATATATTTCATTAGTCCGCGTGCTTTATTGGGCTAGTATATTAAAACAAAAATAATTCTCCGTGACCCATGGAAGGATAGCTTCTGTGATTGGGGTAAATGAGACGCACTGTAAAATTTAGACACTTCTATTCCCTCCAACACTTCAGACACAAACAATAATTGTACACCAACATATGAGCACCTCTTAACCCGGCTTAAAACACTACTCTGGGGAATAAAAGTTTTACATGATATTGACATTATTAGACACTTAGAAAATGACTCTCCAGAATAACAATAAGTTCAAAGTATTAAAAAATGTTGCTTTCACACATGAACAGGCCTTAAGGGCTTTCAACAAAATAATATCAGTCACTGAGAAAATGGTTGAGGAAATACGAAATTATTAACTCCATGTGAACCGAGTGAACGCGTTCAGAACGTGTGGACGTTCAGTCAGTTTGGACGCTCGGACAGTACGGACGCGTGGGCTCTGCAGAAACCCGGCAATAAACCCTCTGTTAGCTCTTGTTAACTCCTCCTTAAGACTCACATCACCATCATTCACTCATTGTTTGTTTCTATCGCCCTATCTAAACTCTGAGAGATCGAATAAAACTAACTTGTTAACTGATGTCGTAACCAAGGGACCAGATCACGTGACCGTTTCTCCTGGCCAACACAGAGTTCCTGTCTGCTTGACCACTGCCTCCCAACTCCCAGACACACCCTCCTTCAAGGCGTTCACGCAGCTAGGGATTTATTTTCCGCACAACTAATAGCTTAATTGGGGCTTACGCATCATTTTCAGACTGGGAGACAATCTATAATAATTTTCAATTTAATAACTGTCATTTGATTTCATAATTCACATCCAAATTAAGTCGCTAGAGTATTTCTTAATATTATATAGGCGCAGTTCCCGAGACTGAAGTAAACACTTTGTTGGTTTTGCATTTATTGAAGAAAATATAGTTTCACAGGTACTGAGTTCAGTTGAGAATATAATGTACTTTCTCTGCTTAGGGAAATGTCTTACTGCACATTTTTGAAGAACACTTAAGTGAGGTGTTCACTGGGTAACAAGTGATATGAGTCTCCTGTCACTGACCCAGGGAGAGAGAGCAAACAGGCCTCGAAGAGGAAACGCGTCAGATATGTTATTGCTGACATGCGCTGACCTCAGCCTGTCCTCGCCCGCTCCCCAAGGAACTGTCACCTCAGCAATGTGTAACATCAACAACTGAGTCATGGTTGAATAACGTAGTGAATAACTACTGAGTCATTGTTGAATAAGTTAGTAAATAATTTGGTATTATACATTTGGGTAAATATTTATATAATACAAATGATGCTGTTACACCAGCTCCCAGACGAGGGTCGACTCACAGAATGGGGGTCTGGCTATACCTTCTTCTGGAAGGGTAAGCTCCCTGCAGAGAGAAACTGCATTTTTGAAGTTGGCTTTGCCATTCGCCAATCCATCCTACATAGGCTAACTGATTTGCCTGTTGAGATCAGCGAGCACCTCATGACGCCCAGAGTCTCGCTGAATCACACTCTGCAGGATTTCTTCATCAGTGCATATGGCCCAACAACTTGATGCAGAGGATGACATCAAGGAGGCATTTTACGCCGACTTTGATGGTATCAGGACAAATGTTCCCCACCCAGGATAATTGCCCCCGGACAATTGACCCCCGACAACTGTCCCCTGGACAACTGCATCCCATGGGACAATGGCCCCCCATTGCCAGTGAATAACTGGCACAAAACATGGAACTAACTGAATAGAGAGGAGAAAATAACACTAGGAATTAAGGTTTTATTTTCATGTTTTAATTGTAGTCATAATTATATACACAAAATGCGCAACTCATACATTTTTTAACATTGCAAATATATATACAGTATATATATACATACATATATATATATATATATATATATATATATATATATATATATATATATACTTCATTTTTAGTCCATATAACACGCGGACTTTGAACATATAATGAACGACCTCACCAGCCAGGATTCGAACCCTCGACCTACTGGGTGGGACTAGGGAGCGCTACCCACCAACCCACAAGGACACTAAAACCAGTCCTAGGCACTGTTATATTTCACACAAAGCCTGTTCATCGAGCTGATGGCGCCATGAACCTCATTGGGAACTGCCCGTGCCTCGTATGTGGTGTCAGTAGCACTTTACCGAATCCAGCTGGTATGAAACACAAGGTACCATATATATTATATATACTTCATTTTTAGTCCATATAACACGAGGATTCGAATCCTGGCTGGTGAGGTCGTTGATTATATATATATATATATATATATATATATATATATATATATATATATATATATATATATATATATATATATATATATATATATATATATGTATATATATATATATATATATATATATATACACATATATATATATATATATATATATATATATATATATATATATATATATATATATATATACATATATATATATATAAATATATATATACATACATATATATATATATATATATATACATAAATATATAGATAGATATATATATATATATAGTGTGAGATATTTTTATATATATAGAGAGAGAGAGAGAGAGAGAGAGAGAGAGAGAGAGAGAGAGAGAATATTATGCTGAAAAATTTAGTATGGCAATGGATAATCCACTCTCACCTGAATTAAGCAACCTTTATATGAATTCTTTGAAAAGAAACTATTAAGTAATATTTTTCAACCTTCAGCAGTCTGGTTTAGATATGTAGATGATGTATTATGTCTCTGGCCAAGTAATGAAGACCTAAAAGCTTTCCTGCCACAACTTAACAACTTAGCCCCCTCGATCAAATTCACTGTGGAATTAGAGCATGGCTGTAAATTGCCTTTCCTAGACTGTCTGATCCATAGAATAGGTAACACCTTTAAGTTCAGTATTTATAGAAAACCTACTAAAACATTCAAGTCAGAATCATGAACTCTGATCTAGAAGAAGTGAGAAATGCAGAGAGACCTGACAGTTGTAGCATTAGTAAATATGACAAATTTTGTAACAAGAGGTACCGGTATGGCCAGCATAAGGACAGAACCAGACAATGTGATGTAGTCGTGGCCAGAATTAGGCTAGGATACAGACACATCTGGCAAGTCAGTAAAGCTGTACCCATACCGGAACACTCAGCATGTAAACTTTGTGATCAACCTTTAAAGCATACACTTGAACACTATGTTATTGAATGTGACACTGTCAAAGACTTCAGGCCACCTGACTTATCGTATCTTGAACTATGTAATTACTTCATTGAATCAGGTGTGCTTGAGGACATTCTTGCTGTTTAACCCAAATTTGCTAGCCCACACTGATTAGTCTTCAATTAGAATATGACTCCAATGTACGTAATCCACTGACCTATACATACTGCTAATGAATTTGATGTGTACGAACATCTGTCCTGCATGGCAGCGAACAGTGGCATTACCCACATGAATCTGACCTATATATAGTGTCAATGAATATGATGCATTCTTTGTGTACGAACCTCTGTCCTGTATGGCAGTGAAAAGTGACATTACCCACATGAATCTGACCGACGTATATGTATGTATGTATGCGTATGTGTATATGTATGTACATGTACATGTTGCAGGTTATGTATCTAAGCTACTGCGCCGAGTAGCAACCCTGTATATAAGCTACTGTGCCGAGTAGCATTTATATATATAATCACGTGGCAACACTGCACGTGTTATGTGGCAACATTGCCCCGAGGCTGCCATATGGCAAGGCAGTCTCAGTCTGACTTCGTGAGCCGTGCATGGCACATGCTAGTCACCGCTTGTATTTCTCTTATCCTTTAATAAACGGACTTCAGTGTTACCCGGTGTTTCCCTACCCACCACTGCATTCTTCAGGGAACACTTGGAACCTTAATGGCCCAGTGACTAGGATCTGTGGACTTACAAGTGTGTGAACAATGCCGACGGTTACATCTGCCGGCGATGTGCACGTTGACTCTTAGTGTGTTGTGTTGTGTTTCGCCGCGATGTGCAGTGTTGGGCCGTCACAGTGCTTTTTAGTGACGGTGACAGTGTTAGTGTCAGTGTATTAGTGTGTCTAGAGCTGAGAGTTGAGCATTGGCCTGTTTTTTGTGGTACCCACGGAGCACGAAGGCGTACACCCTTGTCGTGTGACATCCGGGGAGACACTGACGGTCTCACCCCCGCGGCGGCTGTAGCCACCGGCATTAAGGCCACCATGACGTGCTCTCTCAGACACGCACACACGCACTCACTCACGGACAGAACAGTGGACTCTATGCGTTATTTATGCGCTGTTTATGTCATATATATGTGGTTCGAGCTGTTGAGGCGCCACTTTATATACTAAACAGTGCAGTCCACGCACACACTAAGATGGGCGGTAAGAAGGGACAACGTCAAGATGGGAGACACGACTTCCCACCACGTTCCCCTCCACCGGGAGCAGACTCTCATCCTCCACCTCCAGTGACGGACATTGCCACAATTCTGAGGTGGATGGACGACCGGGACGAGCGACGTAGAGAGATGGAATTTCAGAGGGAGGAGATACGAAGAGAGGAGGAAAAGTCGCGTTTTGATGCACTATTGGCGACCCTGGTGCTAACCCACCCTCCCTCACTTGCAGTTTTCGCGCACCAAGGCGCCAGTACCCTCCCTCCTCCACCACACCAGCGTCCTCCAGGCACTCTTGCTACTCCAACAGCTCCCAAGGCATCTGTTCAACCCCCACCCGCCCTCTCACCGGACGTTACGTTTCAGCTTTTTCTTGAGTGGAGGCGGCGTTGGACAGATTACTCCACGATGGTGGGCCTTGACAGCATGCCTCCAAACAAACAGCTCATCCAACTGCAGATGTGTTTGTCGCTGGAGACCCAGAGAGTTTTGGAGCACACGTTGCAAGTGCCTCCCAATTCTACATCTTCAGTGACGGATGTGCTCGACCTTTTATAGGAGCACATTAAAGGTCGGAATAACGAGGCTTTGTGTCCCCGCGCCTTCACCAGCTGCAAGCAGGCGGGGAACGAATCCTTTGACGACTTTTTTGTACGCTTGAAGAGTTTGTCAGAGGAGATCGACGTCTGCAAGGCGCACAGCCGGGAATGTGAGGAAGCCTGGATCAAGCACGGGATCTTGACAGGTGCCAGGCATGAAGAGTTGGTGCAGCGACTCATCCCCCTGGACGCTTCCTCCACACTCCAGGTGGTAATGACTGAATGTCGGTCGTACAAGGCCACCAAGTCCGCCACCTCTGCCTCACGGGCCCCACCTGCTGTGAGAGCTATCTCACAATACAAGAAGGAGAAGAAGGTGGGCAACAACGTGAAGGCTGCCACACGTTCTTTTACGCCTCCGCCTAGTGCTTCCTGTGGCAGCTGTGGAAAGCAGCATGGCCCCAAGACATGCCCGGCCGCCGACGCACTGTGTTGTGGATGTGACCGTAAGGGCCACTGGTCTAACACAGACAGGTGCCCTGCACGAGGCTGCAAGTGTCAGGCCTGCAGTCGCTATGGACACTACGACAAGTGCTGCCGCCAACCCAAGCCCAAAAGCCCGAGACGAGGAGGAAAGCAGCGCACTTCCCTCGGGGTGGTTCGCACGCAGCCCCCTTCAGACGGCCCACACAGCCCCAAGCAGCAACGGAGTCACATCAGGAGGGTGGACTCGACAACACGCCCCAGGGCTACCCCTTCCCCTACCATCCGCGTCGCCGTCACACACGGTGATGTGTCGGGTCACATCGAGGTGATACCGGACACCGGCGCCGATACTACGGTGATAGGCCTGAAGCACCTCCAGAAACTGGGCCTCACCAAACGCGACCTGGGATTATCGCCGCAGCTGCAGTACTATAATGCGGACGGTTCCCAGATGCCTGACGCTGTGGGAGATCACTTACGGCGACAGGTCGTGTCACGGATGGATCGACGTGCAGCCTACTCTCGCTACACCCTTGTTGTCGTGGGAGCACTGCAAGGAGTTAGGCGTGGTGCCCAGAGACTTTCCTGAGCAGATCCCAGCTGCTCGGTACACCGCCAGCAGGGTGCGTGAATCACCGAGCGACGCGCCTGGCGCTGCCGCACAGAGCGGCCCAGAACCTGCGTCCACTCCCGCCCAGCCTCCACCCAAGTCACGGCTGCTTCCTCTTCACAGCGAGACGTCTCCTTCAGCCGCAAGGGCCTACTTCCTGAAGGAGTACTTGGATGTGCTGGTGACGAAGGAGGCCCTACGGACCGCGCCACTGAAGGCTATGGCGGGTCCACCTATGAGGATACACCTGCGGGAAGATGCACAGCCGTTTGCCGTACACACTCCCCGGTTGATCCCTCTCGCCTTCAGGGATTCAGTCAAGAAGGAACTGGATTCCATGGTGGCCCAGGGTGTCATCGTACCCGTTGGTGACGACCCATCCCCTTGGTGCCACCCTCTAGTCGCTGTGGCTAAGACTAACGGTGGTGTGCGAATTACTACCGACTTGTCCAAGCTTAACAGCCAGGTGTCCCATCCCGCCCACCCTTCACCCACACCTTTTGCAGCTATACGGAGTGTGGACCCGAAGGTACGGCACTTCTCGACGATGGACGCCCTCTGTGGTTACTGGCAGATCCCACTGAAGAAGGAGGATCAGCCACTGACCACTTTCATCACGCCTTACGGTCGCTTCCGCTACTGCCGTGGCCCTATGGGATTCGCTGCTACGGGGGACGCCTTCTGTCTCCGTGGTGACATGGCACTTCAAGGAGTGACCAACTGCGTGAAGGTAGTGGATGACGTCCTCCTCTACGATGAGGACTACCTGACGCATCTTCGCCGTATCGACGAGGTACTGACCAGGTGTAGGACGCACGGCATCACTCTGAATGCCGAGAAGTTCGTCTTGGCCGCACCTGCAGTGTCTTTCTACGGCTACCGACTATCAAGGGATGGCATTGCTGCGGTCCCGGAGAAAGTTCGTGCCATAGCGGACTTTGCAAAACCTGCCAACCTTACTGATCTCAGGTCTTTCATGTGCTTGGTGAATCAGCTGGCAGAATTTTCTCCTGACGTCTCCGCCGCTGCCGGGCCTCTCCGACCCCTGATGAGCCCCAAGAGGACTTTCACGTGGACCCCTGACCACGACCTCGCCTTTCATAAGGTGAAGGAGGCCCTGTCAAGTCCACCTATCCTCGCTACTTTCGACCCAGCGCTCCCCACCGTCCTCCAGACAGACGCCTCGCGCCTGTACGGGGTTGGTTACGCCCTTCTCCAGGATCACGGTGGAGGAAAGCACCGGCTCGTACAGTGTGGCTCTCGCTTCCTCACAGATGCTGAGTCTCGCTATGCTACCATCGAGCTGGAGCTGCTGGCAGTGGTATGGGCCTTATCGAAGTGCAAATTATACTTGATTGGCCTACAGCACTTCGACCTCATCACAGACCACAGGCCCTTGGTCCCCATTCTTAATCACTATTTGCTGGACGCCATCGAGAATCCCCGCCTCCAGCGCCTGAAGGAGAAGATTTTGGCTTTCGTCTTCACCGCGGCTTGGTGCGCAGGTAAGGAGTTGTGCATCCCGGATGCCCTCTCCCGCTCCCCAGTCAGCCGCCCTACACCTGAAGACGAGATGCTCAGCACCGAGGCCGGTTTCTCCGTCAGCAACATCGTCACCTTGCAGGCCGTACAGTCCCTCGCCAGCACCCAGGCCTCAGTGTCGCCACCCGACAGCGACCTGGCCCTTGAGGAACTACGGACCGTGGCACGCGACGACCCCTCCTACACTCAGCTCTTGGAGAGTGTGAGGACCGGGTTCCCTCGCGACCGTTTTGACCTCCACAACGCCCTACGCCCGTATTGGAAGATAAGTGAGGACCTCTTCGCAGATGGGGACCTCGTCCTGTACGGTGCCCGTGTGGTTGTCCCTGCAGCTCTCCGTCGTCGCGTTCTGGCCCGCTTACACGACAGCCATCGTGGAGCAGAGGCCATCAAGTGCCGCGCAAGGCAGGCTGTGTACTGGCCCGGCATTGACGCGGATATTGTCAATACGGTCCGTGCCTGTGAGCCGTGCCAGATCATGCAGCCCAGTCAACAGCAGGAGCCCCTCTTGTGCGATGACGAACCCACCAGGCCCTTCGAGTCCGTGTCGGCTGATTTCTTCAGCGCAGCTGGGAAACATTTCCTAGTTGTCGCCGACCGACTCTCTGGCTGGCCTGTGGTAGTAATCTGTGGCTCGGACACGACGTCCGCGGCCACCATTTGCCACTTCCGGCACCTCTTTCGTGACTTGGGCGTCCCCGTACGTTTGCGGACGGACGGTGGGCCACAGTTCACCAGCCGGGACTTCACAGGATTCCTGGAGCGTTGGGGAGTCCGCCACATCGTGTCAACACCCCACTACCCACAGTCAAACGGCCATGCTGAGGCTGCGGTCAAGACAGTCAAGCACCTCATCCTCAAGGTGGCCCCTTCAGGCAACATAGACTGTGAGGCGTTTGACAAAGGACTCCTGGAGTTACGTAATACTCCCACCCACACAGGACGCTCCCCTGCCCAGATCCTGTTTGGTCACCCTCTCCGCTCTTGCGTTCCTGCACACGCCAAGGCCTTTGCGAAGGAGTGGCAGACCAGAGCCGAGAGCTGCGACCGCCGCGCCGCTTCACGTGCCCAGGACGCCAAGGCTCGGTATGACGACCGTGCCCGCCCTCTTCAGCCACTGGAGATTGGTGCCCTTGTCCGCGTCCAGGACCCGACGACGACACGTTGGGACAAGGTGGGCATAGTGATGGACGTCGGCCAGTCGCAGGACTACAAGGCCAGGATGCCGAGTGGCCGTGTCTGGTGGAGGAACCGCCGCTTCCTCCGGCCAGTCCCACCCACTGCTGCTGGCCCTCTGACCGAGGACCAAGAAGTCCGCTCAAGACAAAGACTATGAGCGTGAGGGGGGAGGGAGATGTAGGTTATGTATCTAAGATACTGTGCCGAGTAGCATTTATATATATAATCACTTGGCAACACTGCACGTCTTATGTGGCAACATTGCCCCGAGGCAGTCTCAGTCTGACATCGTGAGCCGTGCATGGCACACGCTTGTCACCGCTTGTATTTCTCCTATCCTTTAATAAACGGACTTCAGTGTTACCCGGTGTTTCCCTACTCATCACTGCATTCTTCAGGGAACACTTGGAACTTTCACATGTATATGTGTATGTATATATGTATATGTATGTATGTATATGTGTGTGTGTGTGTGTGTTTACATATATGTATATGTACTGTCAATGAATATGATGCATCTCTTTGTGTACGAACCTTTGTCCTGCCTGGCAGTGAACAGTGACATTACCCATATGAATCTGACCTCTATACATTTATAGCTATTAATGAATATGATGTATTTCTTTGTGTATGAACCTCTGTCCTGAGTGACAGTGAGACGTGATACCACCCTCAGTGTCAAGACCTGACTGAATTACTCAGAATAGGCAAACTGTACTACAAGCTCTGCCAATAAATTTGTTAAACTAAACTAACTAATGTGTGTTCATACATTCATTATTATTCTGCCCACCATAATAGTCAAACAGTCAATATTTTCAACAATGTTTTCACGTGCTTTGAGAATTTGCAGCCCGGAATTCATTGATGAGGAATATAAATATATCTATAATATTGGCTCGAACCTTAAATACCCTAGATCTTTCATAGACAAATGCCTGAAAATTACTAAGAAATCTTTTTATAGAACTGATCCGAAGCCCACCCATGACCATAAGAATCTCCTAGTATTACCATTTCACAAAAATTTCTCTCAAATTCCTTTGCAACTAAAAACCTGGAAGGTCAATGTGGCATTTAAAAAACTCATGCACTGTTAAACAAATGTTAATCAAGAACTCCCCCAACAATACAAGTGGCTGTATTTATAAAGTTCCTTGCAAGGAGTGTAATATGTTTTACTTAGGCCAGACAAGTAAAGATCTTGTAACTAGACTTAAACAACATAAATATCGTGTTAGGACAGGCCAGGATACCAATGCTCTGTTTGTTCATTTGAGGGATAATAAACATTGCATTGACTGGGATAATGCCTCCTCAATATTACCTTGTAATTCAATTGGCAGCAGGATCATTATAGAATCTAGTCTCATGAAACATACCGAGTCCGTCAACATGTATTTAAGCAATAGTATGTACAAATTGGATAATTTCGTAATTAAGAAGATTTGTAACCAGATGAGAAGGTTGGGCAGCTTACCCTTTGACCTGACTACCTATCACTGCGGTGGACTTGATCTCACCCTCCTCTATATATATATATAAAACATGTTCTGTACTTCTTCTTAGTCTGTACTCACCCATGAAGATGTGAATTACACGAAAGCGCTTGGGAACTTCGTGTTTTCTTCTTCCTTGTGGTTAACAGCATATATATATATATATAAATATATATATATATATATATATATATATATATATATATATATATATATATATATATATATATATATATATATATATATATATATATATATATGCTGATAACCACCAGGAAAGAAGAAAACCCGAAGTTCCCAAGCGCTTTCGTGTAATTCACATCTTCAGGGGTGAGTACAGAGGAAAGAAGAAAACACGAAGTTCCCAAGCGCTTTCGTGTGATTCACATCTTCAGGGGTGAGTACAGACTAGTCTGTACTCACCCCTGAAGATGTGAATTACACGAAAGCGCTTGGGAACTTCGTGTTTTCTTCTTTCCTGGTGGTTATCAGCATATACCTAGATCACGCGCACCTACAGTGATTTACTTGCATATATATATATATATATATATATATATATATATATATATATATATATATATATATATATATATATAAATATATATATGCAAGTAAATCACTGTAGTTGCGCGTGATCCAGGTATATGCTGATAACCATATGGAAAGAGTCTACTCACCCCTAAAGATGTGAATTACACGAAAGGGCTTGGGAACTTCGTGTTTTTTTCTTTCCTTGTGGTTATCAGTATATATATATATAAAACTTCAGCAGTGGCTTGTTACGTTGGTCAACGCCTTCCTGTGTCACCACGAGAAGCTTTGGCTTACCGAATGTCCCCCCAATTTAAGCCTTTGTTCTATCGTCGGTATGTTAATTTTCAGATCACTTTATCACGTCCCTATGTTCCTAAATTATTTAAATTCGAAACATGGCAACCTCAAATTTACTTGTGAATTAGAAAAATAAAATATTCTTCCATTCCTTGATGTTAATATCCACCGTCTTCATAATAGTTTCGAGACACCTCTTAATTACAAACGTAATCTAGTACGTACTCTTACCAACAGAGCCTCAATGTTCAAGCTATTTCCACTTGGATATTGAACTAAAATACATAATGGAACTACTCTTTAACAATGGTTTCCCTAAGAGATTTACAGACACTTATATTGGCAAAACCCTTAATAGGTTTTTTAGTCCCACACTGCCTCAAATCCACACTGTCCCTAAATATTCTATCTATTTCACCATCCCGTACACAGGCCCACTCAGTTTCAACCTTAGAAAAAAACTTAAGAAGCTTTTCAATGAATTCTATCCACAAATTTCTCTGAGACTAATCTTTAAAACCCAGAGTTCAATTAAGAAATTCTTTAAAATTTAAGTCACCATACCCACACACCTGCAATCCTCAGTTGTTTATCAATTTACGTGTGCTAGCTGTAGGGCAGCATATACAGGCAAAACTAAAAGACATTTGATAACTAGTATCAATTCAATTTCAATTTCAACTGTTTATTCCTTGATAGAGGAAGTGGGATCCTAGTGCTGTCACTAGGTACCCCTGTACAATAACACCAAAAGCATCTGGCAAGTGTGACAAGTATATACAGTATAAATATTATAAAGGGGCTTACTAAAGTCTAAGGAAGGAAGGATATTCCTTTAACACATAATCAATGTTATATACATAGTATCTGGCCAGTATGGGGAGGATCATCGTGTCTCCGTCAGGGGGTAGTGGATTAACTCGCATCCATGAACACTTAGGCCGTTCCGTTCGATCAGGCCATTTAATAACACAACCACCTCATTCAGCTATTCGTAACCACGACCACCAACATAACCACCCGTTTTCGCCGTCTGATTTCTCAGTTCTTGGCAAGAGCGACTGTGATACAGACCTCCTCATTATGGAGGCATTACACCAGTATAAAGAAAAGCCATCGCTTTGTGATATGGTCTCTAGTGAATTGTTATGTTTTTCGCATTAAGGCTCGTCTGAATTAAGGTAATACCCCCCCTGTATATTTTAATTCATAATTTTTATTTCCTTATTTTCGCTTTGTATGTAGGTCTCTAGTCATTTTTGTCGGTTTTGAATTGGATTGCTCTTTTTTTAAATTTTGAAGTTTATCGAAGGTAAATTTTCGTATAATATTATGTTTTTATTGTATATCACCTGTATTTTTAAACCTTTCCAAAACTTTGTAGGCTCTGATGATGTAAAAGGATTATTTCCGAAACGTTAGCAATTAAAAGAAGCCCTACTTCAAGATGTTTGTGTTTACCCTGGTTCTCCTCTTCGTTATATATATATATATATATATATATATATATATATATATATATATATATATATATATATATATATATATATATATATATATATATATATAATTGTGGTAATCTCTGTCTCCAGAGAAGATAAAGTTATGTTCCTTGGTGGCTTCAATGCCAGAGCTGGTAGAGATGCTGACATATAGAAAAGAACCATAGGAAGAAATGGATTAGGCAAGTGTAATTCAGACGTTCTACTCCCCCTCAGCAAGTGTGTTGCACACAATCTCACTATCACCGACACCTTATTTAGGCAGGCCGACAAGTTCAAGGGTTCTTGGCAATACCCGTGATCCAAACATTGTCATCTCATTGACAACGTTATTGTCAGAGAAAGAAATCGCAAAGATATCCTCATCACCCGAGCCATGCGTGGCTCAGACCACTGTGACAGATCATTGGGCTCATCAGAACCAAACTTTCCTTCTGCATCGTCTCAAAACAGCGAAGGCAACAAGCTTGTAGAAGAGGCTTTAGCACTAAGCGACTGGAGGATCTAACGGTAGCACATGCTTTCAGAAAGCAGCTCAAGGATGGGCTGATAAACAAAATCAAAACAAAAAAACAAAATCCAAGTGTCGAATGAGGTCCAATCAAGGCTGTCATCACAAAAACAAGCAACGAGACCCTCGGCTTGATCAAAAGAAAACACCAGGACTGGTTTGTTGAAAACGACCCGAAAATCGAAGTACTGCTCTCACTGACTGGCAGAACAACCCTAAGTCTCAGACCAAAGCTTATACCTTCCACGAGAAGAAAGAGATGGTCCAGTACGAATTTTGAAAGCTAATTGATAAATGGTTGAAAAATACAGCGTGTGAAATGCAAAAATTTGCGGATCAACAAAAGAGGCATGAATTTTTCAATTCCTCTAAAAAAATATATGACCCAACTACTCATGGCGTGACCCACCTCAGCTCCTCCGACGGTAACTCCATAATTAAGGCCGAAGAGGGCAACCATTCGAGCTGGAAAGAGTTGTACCATTCGCTGCACAACCGAAACACAGATGTGGATGTTCTGACTAACCAGCAGGTCCCTCAGCACCCAGATCTGACCCACCTCAACTATCCTCCATCCCTGGATGAGATAGCTACTGCCATTAAGCAGATGAAAAATAACAAAGTCACAGGACCTGATGGAATCCCAGCCGAGGTGTATAATTTAGGAGGACCTATGCTTACCAGCCGTCTCCAATCTCTCCTGGAGAATATATGGGGGAAGGAGGACTTCTCCCAAGATCTTAAAGACGCCTCCACCGTCAGTATTTATAAGAACATGGGAGACTGGTCAGACTGTGGCAACTACCATAGGGATCCCAGTGTTGTCTGTAGCTGACAAGATTATCCCTGGAGTCCTCCAAAACAGACTTTTTCCTGAGTCGGAAAACTTCCTCCCAGAATCTCAATGTGGCTTTAGACCATCAAGTGGTACCTCTGACATGATCATTGCTTCCCGCCAGATAAAGAAAAAGTGCAGAGAACAGCGTCGTGACTTTTACATGGTCTTCATTGACCTAACCAAGGTCTTCGACTTGATCAACAGGGAAGTCGTTTTGGCTGCCCACCAAAATTCGTTGCCATTGTGAGGCAACGCCACGATGGCCTGAACGGCCGTGTCCTGAACAATGGAACTCAGTCTGAGTTTTTTCCCCATAAAAAACGGGTTAAACAAGGATGTGTACTGGCACCAATTCTCTTTTCCATTTTCTTGGCTCCCTTTGTTTCTCGCGCCAGTACCAATTTATCCTGAGGGGTGGACATCCAGTACCGGATGAGGGGACTTTTTAACTTGAGACGACTCCAGGCCAACATACGCCCTTAGCAAATATTTTAACATGTCATTAAAAACGGGTGTAGCACCAGAATCTTGTAATACCGATTTTCAAAAAGGGAGATAGATCACTATTATCTAACTATAGTCCAATGAGTTTAACATCCATTGTAGGCAAATTGCTTTCAAACTATTTGAAATAACCTCGAGAAGTACAAGTTGATCAATGATTCCCAACATAGCTTCACAAGTGGGTAATCTTGTCTGACAAATCTATTAGCATTCTTTTCAACTGTTTTCAAATCAGTGGATTGTGATTGTGTTGTGGCATACCTCGACTTTAGTAAAGATTTCGACAGAGTTTTCCCACGAAAGATTAATACGAAAGTGGAGGCTCATGGAATTGGAAGCGATATTCTAAAATGGATTAAGGCGTGGTTACAGAACAGGAAACAGCTAGTAACCATAAATGGCACTAAATCCGATTGGGGTAACGTCACTAGCGGAGTACCCTTAGGCTCAGTACCTGGGCCATTACTATCTATAATTTGCATAAACGACATAAATATAGGCGTACACAGCAACATAGGAAAATTTGCTGATGACACTAAAATAGGGCGTGTAATTAAATCTGACGAGAACTCGGCAAAACTACAAGAAGGACTAAGCAAAATTTTCAAATGATCTGAAAAAGGGCAGGTGAAATTTAATAAAGGACAAATATAAAGTAATTAGTCTCGGAGATGTAAACAGAGAAACCAGATATCAGATGAACAACGTTGTTTTACAGAAGTCCGACTGTGAGAAAGATTTAGGAGTAATGATAAGCAGGAATCTTAAACCAAGTCAACAATGTGTATATGCTCGAAACAAGGCTAACAAGGTATTTGGGTTCATACAAAGAAGTATTAGTTACTAGACAAACGAGGTTATCCTAAAACTATATCTTGCGCTTGTGAGACTCACTTAGATTACGCAGTTCAGTTTTGGTCACCGTACTACAGAATGCATATAGAATCCCTAGAAAGCATTCGGAGGAGGATGACAAGACTAATCTCAGGCTTTACGAACCTTGAGTACATAGACAGGTTAAAGTATCTTAATTTACTTTTCATCGAGAGACTTTGAGTGAAGGGCGCCAGATCAAGGTGCTTAAATGGAAGTCAGGCTAAACAAGGTTATAAGAAAGGTAATTAAACCCTCCAACCAGGAGCGAACTCGTAGCAATGGTTTTGAATTAGACAAATTTAGATTTAGGCGCGATATAGATAAACACTGGTTTGGAAATGGAGTAGTGAACGAGTGGAACAAGTTACCAAATATCCTCAATAACTCGAATACGCTGGATAGCTTCAAATATAGGTTTGATGGATATATGAGCGATAGGGGTTGGGTGTAAAGGGCCCAGTGTGGGCCAATAGTCCCGCTGCAGCTTCCTTCATTCTAATGTTCTTGTGTTCTTATGAACATTCGACTGATTAATGTCCTCTGTAACACATGTGTATGTGTTTACATATTATTAAGATGTATGCTGTATTGTCTATTGTCATTTTTATCAGTCACTGTTGTTAGGGCGGTTTTCTATGAAGTAAATGTGAAAGCTGTACTATATCCCTTGTAATAATTAGTTTATTTTTTGCAATGGATGTGAAATATATTGTTTCATTATAACTTCTAATATGTTGCAATATTATTTACTTAAATAAAGAAATGTTGAGTTATGAATATTATAATTGTAAAAGATGTATGTTATTTTTGTTTTATGTTTTGTGTCTCCCTCCCCCGAAGTAAGTTAGCATAGAGATGTGAGATCAGGAAACTGAGTGTAATCTAATTCCATCAGTATTATGGGTGAGACTCAGGAAACACTTGTGAAGGGAGGCAGAGAAGCGTGGCAAATTTAATAGTGGATAAATGATTACATTGCGCTGGTCAGAGGGCCAAGAGGACTTAATGTCTTACTGTTAATACAATAAAATGTTATTTGCTTAAACTCGGTATTTCTTTAATATCCTGATCATTTTATACAATTTAATGAAAGGTTCCTTGGATGTAGCTTCACAGGATGGAGTTGTGTCAATTGTCATGCTCGACTGTCAGCCGGAAGTAGTAAGGATTGTCTGAACTGCTAACCGAACCTATTATATCAGAATAAGTCTGATTAATTGGCCTAGGAGTTGAGACATTGCTGACAAGAGAGTCATTTAGTTGTGGCCGTGACACCTCTTGTATTAATGAGGACAAATTACTGGGTGTTGATGTGTAGGAGGAGGAGAAGGAAGAGGAAGCGGCGGAGGAGGAGGAGGAGGAGGAAGCGGAGGTGGAGGAGGAGGAGAAAGAGGAGGAAACGGAGGAGGAGGAGGAGGATTACTTACTGGGTGTTGATGTGGAGGAGGAGAAGGAGGGGGGAGGAGGAGGATACCTTACTGGGTGTTGATGTGGAGGAGGAATGGAAGGAGGATTAGGAAGAGGAGGAGGAGGAGAAGGAGGAGGAGGAGGAGGAGGAGGAGGAGGAGGAGGACGAGGAGGACACCTAACTGTGTTGAGAGGAGAAGGAGTAAAAGGAGGAGTAGGAGGAGGAGGAGGAGGAGGAGGAGGAGTAGGAGGAGGAGGAGGAGGGGGAGGAGGGCACCTAACTGTGTGTTGATGAGGAGGATGAGTAGAAAGAGGATTAGGAAGAGGAGGAGGAGGAGAAGGAGGAGGAGGAGGAGGAGGAGGAGAAAAGGAGAAGGAGGAGGAGGAGGAGGAGAAAAGGAGAAGGAGGAGGAGGAGGAGGAGGAACCGAAGGACACCTTACTGGGTGTTGATGTGGAGGAGGAGAAGGAGGAGGAGAAGGACACCTTACTGGGTGTTAATGTGGTGGAGGAGGAGGAGGAGGAGAAGGACACCTTACTGGGTGTGGAGGAGGAGGAGGAGGAGGAGGAGCCGAAGGACACCTTACTGGGTGTTGATGTGGAGGAGGAGAAGGACACCTTCCTGGGTGTGGATGTGGAGGAGGAGGAGGAGGAGGAGGAGGAGCCGAAGGACACCTTACTGGTTGTTGATGTGGAGGAGGAGAAGGACACCTTACTGGGTGTGGATGTGGAGGAGGAGGAGGAGGGCACCTTACTGGGTGTGGATGTGGAGGAGGAGGTGGAGGAGGAGGAGGAGGAGCCGAAGGACACCTTACTGGGTGTTGATGTGGAGGAGGAGGAGGGGGTGGAGGAGGAGGAGGAGGAAAAGGGGGACATGTTACTGGGTGTTGATATGGATTAGGAGGAGAAGGAGGAGGAGGAGGGCACTTTACTGGGTGTTGATGTGGAGGACGTGTAGGAGGTAGGAGGACACTTTACTGGGCGTTGATGTGGAGTAGGAGGAAAAGGAGGAGGAAGAGGAGGAAACGAACACCTTGCTGGGTGTTGATGATGAAGAGGAGGAGGAGGAGGAGGAGAAGGAGAAGGAGAAGGGGGAGATGGAGGCTTAAGTAGTCGTAATGTATATAGGACTGATCATATATATTACATTAAGGCACTGCTGTTGATACAAATCCAGAGTGGAAATCAACATTAACTTAATCATTGTAGCTATGAGTGTTAAGAGAAGGACGGGGGCTATGTAAATAGACCGTTTAATCACGTCCTTCTTGTGTGAGGGGTTGAGTAGTAATGACCGCTTTAGGTGACCAGACAGGCCGGCAAGTAATGCCTTAACTCACCATAATATGATGTGGTTTCCCATGGGCACACTTTATCACTAGCTCTGAACATGGCACCTCATAGCCAGTGGAAAGTCACAGGGGATGAATCAGTATATATATGAAATGTAATTAACCCCATTTATTTAATCTTTCTGTTGATGAGACAGGGCTATTACATCGCTCGGTTTATTTTAGTCCTCCTCGAGGACTAGAATAAACTCTCAGATTACATCCTATACATAAACCTAACCATGTTACAATAGGGTGTGTCATAGGAGGGAAGATCAGTTAAAACTAATGGCCCATCACTTTTTTGGTAGATTTTAGTGTATATAAACAAAATAATTTCAGTTTCAATATTTTGCGGCCTTTTGCTAGGTAAATTTTAGCGTGAAATTTATCGAAAATCTAACGTACAGCTGCATTAGTGCGTTACAATTAAATAGTGAACATTGCTTTCTGACTTCATTCTTTAACAACCCAACTAACAATATTTTTTTCTGTTTCAGATTCTGATGCATTTATAAGTTGACAATATTTGCGATGGCTGCTTGTGTCAGGACGAGGAACCAAAAATCCAGCCATCTCAGTCACTATCTTGGGTCTGGGAGAGAGCTCCTGAAGTCGGAGTTGCCTACATTGAGAGATGCTTTGAGATACGGTGTTTTAATCAGGCAAATCAGTGAAAAGAACCAAAGAACTTACACAAACAAAGACATTGCCAGTGATATGACCAAAGCTGTCTTGGCACAGTACACTCTGGCTAACGCTCAGTTCAAGCCTCCAGTCATAACAAGTCAGAAGAAGATTAGTGAGAGACTGCTAGCCAGTTGGGAAAAGGCAAGAGATATCTCTCTTGGGAGAGGAAAACTTGCAGTTAAGGACAGCTTTGCCAAGCAACTGAACCAGTTATTTGACATAATTACTTGCAAGCGCCCAATTGTTCTCTGTCCTGAGTTTGGATGCGATCGTGACTGTAAATCCGAGGCCCACATCTTCTGTATTTGCAAGCGTGAACTGAAGATTCCTGTGATCGAACTGGCATTTGTCAAAGCACAGAGAGAGAAGACTGGCAGTATAGGGGCTCTCATGATTTCTAGCCAAGATATTCCGTAGTCCAAGAGACAGGAGGCTGCCACAGAGAGACAGAAGAGGAGAAGAGTTGCCGAGGAAAAGAGACTTGAGAAGGCCCAGGGTGAGGTAAAATAGGCCGATGATTGGAGTCAAGCTGATTCAGAGTTTAATGACTTCCCTATGGCTGATCCGAGTGCTGACCAGGAGAATGGTGACTTTGTCCCTAACCCAGAAAATAATGATCCCAAACCTTCCAGGCATAACATTCGAAATAGGAAAGATATCCCGAGCATAGCTCTGGCCAGCATGCGACACCACACTGGTCTCAGAGAAACTGCAGAGATAGCAACAGCTGCCTGGATTGACGGTGGTTTGATAGCACCTGATGATGTTCACCTGGTGATATATCATAACAGAGTAAGGAGAGCTCAGGAGAAACTTTTCAGTAACCTAGAAGAGGAGTTTGATAAGGGGATAAGAGAAAATGGAATCAATTGTTTGTTCATTGATGGGAGAAGGGATGACATTAAAGTGTTCATGAAAGTTGGAGATTCTGACAAGTTGTTCCCTGCCATGGTGAAGGAGGAACACTACTCCTGCTGCAGTGAACCAGGAGGGAAGTATTTGTGGCATTTCACTCCAGAGAAGGATGACATCAGGAAACCAGCTGAGATAGTGGCAGATGACATTGTGAACTGGCTCAGAGAGAGGAACGTAGACCAGACCCTGCAGGCCATTGGAGGGGACAGCACCAACACGAACACAGGGTGGCAAGGGGGGGTCATACAGTGGATAGAGCGGAAGATTGGGAGGAAGCTGGTCTGGATTGTTTGTGACCTCCACACCAACGAGTTGCCACTCAGACATCTGATCCAGGAGCTGGATGGCAAGACTCTTTCAAACAACAAATGGTCTGGTCCTCTTGGCAAGATGCTGGACTCTGCCACTGAGTTAGAAATAAATCCGAGCTTTGAAAATATCACAGTTGGCCCTCCACTCGTTGAGCTTGCACATACTGTCATTGACGACCTGAGTACTGACCAGTACTATGGTTACATGATTTGCAGTGCCATCAAAACTGGGGTCATGCCTGATAGACTTGCTTACCTGCAGATAGGTCCAGTCTCACATTCTAGGTGGCTCACAACGGCTCTCAGGTTCTGCAGAATTTGGGTCGCTCATCATAAACTGAAAGGGAACCAGCTTCACAACCTGAGACTTATTGTCCAATTCATCGTGAGTGTCCACTTGCCAAATTGGTTCAACACCAAGGTCAAGCCATCGTGCTCCGAAGGTCCGAGGCATGTTCTCTTCCAGCTTGAGCTCCTGAGGAGTCAGCCAAGAAAGGTTGTTCAGAGTGTGGAGCAGACTGTGAGGAGATCTTCCTGGTATGCTCATCCCGATGCAGTTCTGCAGACAATGCTCTGCAGTAAGGCTGAGGAGGAGAGAAGAGTGGCAGTCAAAAAGATCTTGGATATGAGACTTATGAGAGGATCTGGGCATGACGAATCAGTTGGTGACGATTCCTTCAGGGTCAGGAAGACTCCTGAAGTCAATCTAGGTGCCAAGACCCTCACTGATCTCATAGATCTGGATAACATCCAGGCTGGCAGTGAGCCCCCTCTTACCTGCAGCCTCACCAATGTTCAAGTCAGAGCTTTCCTGGACAACCCCATGCATGTCCCTGCCTGGCCCTCGCACACCCAGAGTATAGAGCGTTGTGTACAGCAAGTGAGCGAGGCCAGCAGTCACGTGTACAGCCAGGAGAGGAGGGAAGGCTACATCCGAGCTCAGGTGGTCAGCAGGGAGGTGATGAGTAGAAACAGAAGCAAGAAAGACATGTTCTCTATGGTGTGCAGCAACACCGGGTCGTAGTAGTAAAACCGGTTTTTGTATTTGATGATTTTGTTTTCTAAAGGAATATTAAATTTAATAAATGTGTCAAGATCATTCGTTTCACTATTCTGGATCATTTTCATCCTAATAAATTAACCTGATACATTTACTTTACTTTAAATAAGCTATTTAGTGGTGTTGGTAAAAGGGTGGGAATACTGAATTTACATAAGATTTCAAGTTAAAATTTACCTAGCAAAAAATTAAAACTTTTCTAATCTGAAGGTATCACATGATTCTGCACATAGAACTACATCATTAATACCTTGGGCCGATTTTTCAAACTCAAAAAAAAAAAAATTCGCCTCCGTATGACACCCTAATGTTACAAGCATATATGTAAACATTAAGCTGGGGACTGTGAAACCGTAGGGTTTTCAGCAACTACAGGGGTCCTAGAGTTAAATGTCTTACTGGTTAGAATGTTGTGGACAATTGTCAACTTGGATGACAGTGACTTGTAATAACAAAACAAAAATAAATCTGCCAGAATTAACATAATAGTGGGAATTGTTAAACTTGGTATTGTATATCCTAGTGAAAAATAAAATGGCAAATTATTACTCAAATCAGCAAATTGGGTCTCTTTCAAGTAGGAAATAACCTTTAATTTCTCTGAAACAATCTGAAGATCACTAACAGTAAAATTCATAACAGGAAACAAGGGAATTAAATCAGAAGTGAGATTTAAATTCAAAGCAAAATGCTGATGAGTAGGCAAGGTCCGTAATGAACTACAAGTTACTTCATAGTAATCCGGAGCCTTGTAATAACCTTTCACACCTAACTGCTTACCACCATCGTGGCATTTTAAAATAACAGTAGTGTCATTAGGAAAGAAAGAGTACTGCACATTATAGAGATGAGTGTGAAACACAGTTTTAACACTAACTGGCCTATAGCTACACTGTGTAAGCGCTGTGCGTACATCAGTTTGTATGACCGCCAATTCACATATCCCTTCTGCAGCAGGAATAAATGCGAAAATATAGGCTGGACATACGTGTAAGTGTAGATATAACGACTTACACCGCGATAGTTCCCTAGGATCATCTAACGCCAATAAAAAATATTCTTCATCTACAAGTAAAAGTTCTTTAGGCCTATCCAGAGCATACAGTGTGTCGTTAACAAACCAAGGGAAGGGTTCTAAATGCCATGCATTAAACTTATGTTGCCCGAGCATAGGTATGTGGATAAGGATAGCATTGTGCGTGAGAGTCGACTCCAATAGAGGGTAATAATATTCCACCTCATGATCATTAAAAATAGGAGTTAAGTGATACGTTAACTTGGCAATCTGTAATGCATCAAGAAGAATCTGCACAGGCACAAGCTTTGCGTCCACACGCCCTATCCCTGCATCTACTATGCTGTCGATTAGTTCATTTTTATTAGTAACGATATCTTGAACTGAATCTTCCGCAGCATGCAAATATTCAGAAAAATAAAGGAGCTACTTTAACGTAGGGACTGAATTCTGTAACTTATACACAACCCTCGATATATGGTTAGACTCCGATATTATAGCAATAACCTTTGATTCTAAAGCAGTAATCGCATGGAATGTCTGAGATATAACACGATTCTGCTTAGTCCCAGCTTGATCGACAATGTTCATGAGGTCCTCTAACTTAGCTACATCGTCGGCAGTCGCTGTGCCAAACAGAGTGCTTTGGATAAGACCCACAAAATTAAACAAACCCCTCTTTCGTCGTGCTGGAGAACGCACTTCCTTTGCAAGATCAACTTAAGATGCTGGTATCCTTCTTCCGACAGCGACGAGAAGCTTATGAAGGGTCCTGAGACGAAGTTGTTGAAGCTCAACAGTTTGTTCAAGCATTGACGATACATGAGGAGCTGAACGGAGACCATCTAGGACTGCCAATGCTGACTGTAGTTGCGCATCGAAAGTTTCCATCTGACCGGGAAACTTGAGCAGTCCATGCAACTCAAACTTGATGTTCACCACGTCCTCTACTATGAGAATGCATCCAAGGGGTGCAACTCGCCCACCAGGCTTGAGGACTGATGTGGGCATGTCTGTCAACTCAACGCTGCCACAACACAGTAGGAGCAGCACATTGATGATCCAAGCCATTCTGTAAGAAATGTCATTTGTCAACACATTGATGAATCAAGCGATTCTGTAAGAAATTTCATTTGTTTTAATATCTGCTTGCAGAACGAAGTTTCATACAATAATCATTAGGCACACTCTGCTCTTGTATAGTCTGCAAAGAGGTGTCTATAACATCATTACCATCTGTGGGTAATAAATGTTCATGGGTCTTCTTAAGACGATCCGCATGCACGACATCTGCGGTCTGTGCATTAGGCTTCCAAATTTTAAATTTATTGCCCGCTTCCTTGGCGATAATGCGGAATGGACCCGAAAACTTAAGCCGAATGCTTGGAGTTCCTTTCAGGTTCTCTCACCATAACAGCATCGCCTATCTCTAACACGATAGGTTTAGCTTGTTTATGGTGCTTAACCATCATTTCAGCGCGTGACGCTGCTAAATGTGTTCGTACTTGGCTATGAATATCCGTAAAAACACAGATTTGTTTTGCCGCGAAAACATCCATATTATAAACAGAGTTTGGTTTGTCCATAAGTACATTATAAGGCAGACGTTTGTCTGTACCATAGACGATGTAGTAGGGTGATTTGCCTGTAGAGCTATTAATCGACCCATTAATAGACGCTGCAACTGCGGTAACCAATCTTCCCATGTGTATTGCAAATCACACACTATCGGACGAAGTATCTCCAGGATCTTGCGGTTGGTTCTCTCAAAAAGGCCATTAGCCTGTGGATGATAGGCTGTCACAAAACTTTGTTGTATTCAATACTGGGCACATATTTGTGCCACTAGCTGATTCTTGAACTCTGTCCCATTAGCTGAGAGAAGAACCTTAGGCGTAGTATATGGACATATGAGATTCATCACCAAGGCATAAGCCACAGATTCCGCTGTTTTATCCTTCAGTGGGACTAGAACCACAAATCTAGAAATATGATCCACACACACTAGGACGTATGAGGATCCCTGATGACTCCTCGGAAGTTGTAACAAGTCTATAGTGACTGTATCAAACGGACGGTCTGGTGTAGGATATTGTAGAATTATAGCCGGTGACCTTGTAGTGCCTTTATGTTGAGCACATGACAAACACTTTGCAATGTGTAATTCTATATCTTTCTTCATTGTGTTCCAGAAATATTTCTTTCTTATTTCCGCCATGCACTTGTCACGTCCCTGGTGACCTGCCTGAGGAACATCGTGGAACAACGTTATAATCGTTTTACACAACGAGTCAGGTACGACTATTTGAAAACAATACCCTTGGACGTCTTTTTCGATCGATGGAGTATGTTGTGCTGTAATTCAAACTGACTCAGTGGAAGAATTAATTTGGGAAGTTTAATATCCTCTCCCGATTCTAAAGCAAAAATGACTGCTGACCAGTTGTGAAAGAGTGAACATTGATACAGGCAACACTGGCGCTATATTCCTAGACAAAGCGTCGGCAACTACATTCGCCCTTCCCGGTAAATACCTAAACTCGGGGTCAAACTCTTGAATTGTCAGATACCAGCGTGCTAATCTGCCTGATATATTCCTGCCATGGAACAGTTCTGTTACTGCCGCATGATCCGTAAACACAGTTATCTAATAACCAAAGATAATGTCTTTAAACTTCTTCAGTGCCCACACAACAACTAACGTCTCCAAATGCGTTACTGAATAACGTGTTTCAGCATCACTAAGTTTACAGCTTGCAAAAGCTATCACTCTAAACTTTCCTCTCGAATCCACTTGCATGAGTACAGCTCCAATTCCTTGTCCAGAAGAGTCAGTACACAAAGTGAAAGCTCAAGTGTAATCAGGATATGCCAAAACAGGGCATTGGTAAGCGCTATTGTAATGGGCCCCTGTCTCATCAACAGAACATATTATATAAATGGGTCAATACATCTGATATTATATTCAGATACACCACCCTGTAACTTTCCAATATGTATGAGTACAACATGAGTTGTACACGTGAGAGTGCAACTCTCCCAAGAGGGAGGAAGCCCATAGTCAGCATTTTATGTAAGCCCGCACTGCGGCGCCCATACTCGTCAGTCACTCACAGCAACTTATATCGTTTGGACGTGATCAACGTTTATATTACATAAACGCCATCCCTTTCTCATTTCTCATATACAGTGGAACTTACGGTCGATCTACACTCAGGAATTATAGATACAATCTTTTATAATAAAACAAGGAAGTACAGTTTGGGTTTCGTTATTTAAACCCAAATATTAAATATATGTGAACGGCCTGGTTAATTGGACAATCCAGCCGATTCACTATCTTCAATGCCGCAAGACTCTTTTCGTGTTCAGCATCCCACACAAACATTGCATCTTTTTTCAGCAACCTTGTTAATGGTGATGCTAATGTTGCATAGTTCTTGATAAAAGAAAGATAATAACAGGATAAAACAAGAAAGCTACGCACTTGATCAACCGATGCAGGACGTGGAAACTGAGATACAGCCTTAACTTTATCATCAACTGTATGAATGCCGTCACCGTCAACTACATGACCAAGGAAATGGATTCTGGATTTTAAAAACTCACATTTCGAAAGTTTACTCTTAAGACCTGCTGTGGAAAGTTTTTCTAACACTTCATTCAGTTTAATCAGATGGGTATCGACATCCTTACTGACTACTATTAGATAATCCAAATAAGCACAGACTGTGGTACCTATCAATCTGGCAAACAGGGCAATCATTCTTTGAAACGTCAGCGGGGCATTCCTGAGACCAAAAGGCAAATGCAGGAACTCAAAGTGGCCTAGGGGAGTACTAAATGCCGTGACCTCCAGTGATTTCACATCGAGTGGTATTTGCCAATACCCACTAAGCAATCTAAGTTGCTAAATGCAGCATTATCCTTGCCTAAGGACTGCAATATATCACTCAAGACAGGCATAGGGTACCTATCCGGGATCATACATTCATTGACGCACCTAAAATCAATAACTGGGCGCCAACCACCATCCTTCTTAGGGACTAGGAATAAAGGGCTATTGAAAGGGAACTTAGAATGCATAATAACATTCTTATCCAACATGTCCTGGACCATACCCTAAACTACAGCACGCTGGCTATGTGGTAGTCGGTAAGCTGGTACATAGATAGGATTTGTTCCCTCCTTTAATGATACGTGATGGGATGTTAATCTGTCTGTCCTAGCTTTTCCCCTGGCAAGGCTACAATATTTTTGTAGTCAGCAAGCAGCTCTAAAAGGCGTGTCTTGCCCTGAGGATGATCCATCAGCTTAACATGTGGTGCTATTTGATCTATCCTCTACTGCCTAGTCTGTTGGGATTGAGAAACAATATTACCAACTGGGAATTGCGCAGGGTGTAATTCCACATTGTTGTGATATACGAGAAAATCACACGAATAACATCCTTCCTTTAATATCCGAGTGATGCCTGTTCTATTTAGAACTAGAACGTCTGTCAAACCAGCAGGTCTAATCGTGCTCAACGTCGATTCGCACGACAAACTTATTACCTTGCACGTTTCCGGGAGACATACTACATCAGTCCCCGTATACACATCAGGCAATTCCACAGTGGCCTTGGTGAATTCCTCATTCTGATAGTGGAGAATACTCTTCAAAATTGCAGGCACCCAATCTTCCAACTTTTGCTGCTATAATGACGCTGGGAAAGTGAGTGTGTGAGGTCTCTGGCTTGCTTCGACTCATTATCCGCCTTCCTCCGTGTAGGAATGGTGGACAACACTTTCGACCTTGCGGAGAGCAACGGTGCAGAATGATGCATAGCGTTGTAGGAAACATCTTTAAACATAACAGCATTATTACGTGGACGAACATCTGCACTATTCGTTCTGAGTGTTGGGAGAGGAATTAATCCGTCAGCTGGCAAATTAAATTGCTGGACCACATAAAAGTCCGCATAGAAGGGAGCACCACGTCTTGAAAATCTAAGTGGTAACGTCACCATTCCTTCAATACTCAGCTGAGTGCCGGATACTCCTTCGAGATCGGCGTCAGTAGGTCTCCATAAAAAATCTCGGTGAGGGAATCTACGTTGTAACTCTAGCTAGGATGTCAAGGCTAAAACATTCGCGCAAGCACCCGTATCTACATCCAGAGCCAATCTGATTTCTCCCACTCTCACCGGTACTGACAACACTTCCACTTTACTGAGCACCGCTACTATTGAGGCTGCCACAGAAGTGTTGTGGGAAGTATGCACCAATGTACCTATCCTTCCCCGTTTTTTGACAGGTGCTGGCCTTCCCCCGACTTCTTATCCTGGTAACAACGCGCTTTGCGCTGCTGTGTTACCGGGGGTATTCCAGAGTCCATGCTCCTGGCTTTTACCATAATGTCACACTCATCTGTGCTGTGAGATGCTGACCGGTGGAATGCACACCACAATCCTGATCTTTGGCCAGGTGGAGACGTCTTGACCGCCTCCGTGTATGTCCTTGGCGCTCCCTGCTTCTGCCTAGCGCCTGTGGGGGGATGGGTTCTCTCTGGTACTCTAACACCACCACCATGGAGCTGGTAACAATCATCGATCATATGGCCCCTCTTATTACAATGGGTACATCTCAAAGATCGTCGATGCTTGTAACCCTGGTGTTGAGGTGCGATCGGAGCCAACGGCTGCATTTGCGCTACCGGGGGAGGCGCCTTAGCCTGGGAAGTACGCGCCGTTAGAGGTCCTGTCATCTTCGGAGACAGTTTTTTAGCGTAGTCCACCAAAACAGTAGGCGGGACAAACTTTACCTCCTGGACCCGGCCATAGATGGGACGACGAGCCGCCAACAAGTAACTAACCAACTCTATCAATGTTTCCACGTTTTCCGCTGACACCTTGCCATCATCGTCCTACCACCGCGAACCCCGGAAGGTCACTTCCATGTCTTGTCTGACTTCTCCGGCAATTGAAACAGCCCCGATCGGTGATTCCGCATGAACCACCGGAGCCAGACGATCCAGCCAGCGAAATGCAGGTGGCCAAAGTGGGACCTGCACTCAAAAAAACCAATGAGAGTCCGCTTGAATTTTTCATAATCGGGGTCTGTCAAACCATACGCATTGAGGTGCGTACTAGCAAATGAACCCTGCAGGATATGGGAACACACAAACGCTTCTTATCGTAATCATTCGTAATTTTCACGATGGGCATTTTGTCCTCGCAAGCGAGGATGAACTGTGTTATTCTATAATCATCTTGACTAGTGAAATCACGGACCTGGTCACCAAGTGGTATCACGTGAAACACATTCTCGGGGTTAGGCAACATAGGAGTGTTAGAGGAAGTCATGTTAGTGTTAGATGTAGGCAAGCCACTAAGCTTACTCCTAACCGAAGGCTCAGTCAAGGGGAGGGGTTATGCTAAGTTATCTGACACACTGACACCCAGAAAAGGAGTAGGAACAACCTGTGAATAACCAGGCCTTGTACTATATTGATTCCCAGATCGTATGGTACGACGGTTTAAGCCCTGCTTTTAAAGGACTCACTGGGGGCACCGGAAGAACTGCAATCATCGATCATGAAGCCACAACAGTCGTCCAGACACTTGTGAAATTCCTGTGTTACTACACCATGAAACTTGTGGGTATGGGGCAACACTGTAAATGCCGGTAAACAGGATGGCCAATGCTGATTCCGCAAATTCTTTCCCAGCCACACTGTGTTGCCAGAGAGGGGTATTACCAACCTCTCCTAAGATATTAAGTCAACAATAACTCAATATCGGTTATTGTAAATAATTCTGCACACCACTTTGGGAGACAATGAAAACACTCGACTACAATCTTCTGACTACGAGATATATCAATACACTCGGATATTTCATGTAACACGTCATTGTTTATTGTTTTCTTATTTCAGTAAACACTGACGCCTTGGTATGTAGAATGTGCATTCAGACCGGAATGATATATTCGTACCACACTTAGCTGCCACCTATGAACTAGTCGTAATGTATATAGTACTGATCATATATATTACATTGGGTTAGAGTAGCGAAACCTAATTGTCTGTTTCTCCTTTTATTAAGGAAATGCTGTTGATACAATTCAAGAGTGTAAATCAACAGTAACTTAATCACTGTATCTATGAGTGTTAAGAGAAGGACGGGGGCTATGTAAATAGACCGTTTAATCATGTCCTTCTTGTGTGAGGGGTTAAGTAGTAATGCCCGCTTTAGGTGGCCAGAAAGGCCGGCAAGTAATGCCTCAACTCAGTATAATAGGACGCGGTTTCCCATGGGCACACCTTATCAGGTGCTCTGAACATGTCACCTTATAGACAGTGGAAAGTTAAAGGGGATGAATCAGGATATATTAATCAAATGTAATTAACCCATTTATATAATCTTTCTGCTGATGAGACAGGGGCTATTACAAGGCGAAGGACACTTTACTGGGTGTTGATGTGGAGGAGAAAGAGGAGGAGAGGGATGAGAAGGAGGAGGAGGAGGTGGAGGAGGAGGAGGAAAAGGACACCTAACTGGGTGCTGATGTGGAGGAGGACGAGGAGGAGGACACCTTACTGGGTGTTGATGTGGAGGAGGAGGAGGAAGAGGAGGAAAATGAGGAGGACAACTAAGAGAATGTTGATGTGGAGGAGGAAGAGGAGGAGGACAACATACTGGGTGTTGATACGGAGGAGGAGGAGAACGCGTAGGACACCTTAATGGGTGTTGATGTGGATTAGGATGAGGAGGAGCACAACATACTGGGTGTTGATGAGGAGGAAGAGAAGGAGGAGGAGTTGGAGGGGGAAGACACCTTACTGGGTGTTGATGTGGAGGAGGAGGAAGAGGAGGAGGAGGACACCTTAGTGGGTGTTGATGTCGAGGAGGATGGCGGAGGAAGAGGAGGAGGAAGAGGAGGAGGAAGAGGGAGGAGGAGGAGGAGGAGGAGGAGAATGCCACCTTACTGGGTGTTGCTGTGGAGGAGGAGGAGGAGGAGGAAGAGGATGAAGAAGAGGAGGAGAAGGAGAAAAAGGAGGAGCAGGAGGAGGAAGAGGAGGAGAAGGAGGAGCAGCAAGAGGAGGAGAAGGAGGAGGAGGAGGGGAATGACACCTTACTGGGTGTTGATGTGCAGAAGGATGAGGAGGAGGAGGAGGAGGAGGAGGAGGAGGAGGAGGACACATTACTGGGTGTTGATGTGAAGGTGGAGGAGGAGGAGGAGGAGGGCGCCTTACTGGGTGTTGATGTGGAGGAGGAGAAGAAGGAGGACGAGGAGGAAGAGGACGAGGAGGAGGAGGAGGAGGAGGAGGAGGACACCCTACTGGGTGTTGATGTGCAGAAGGAGGAGGAGGAGGAGGACGCCTTACTGCGTGTTGATGTGGAGGAGGAGGAGGAGGAGGAGGAGGAGGAGGACACCTTATTGGGTGTTGATGTGGAGGAGGAGGAGGAAGAGGACGCCTTACTGGGTGTTGATGTGGAGGAGGAGGAGAAGGAGGAGGAGGAGGAGGAGAAGAAGGAGGAACAGGAGGAGGACGCCTTACTGGGTGTTGATGTGGAGGAGGAGGAGGAGGAGGAGGAGGAGGAAGATGAGAAGGAGGAGGAAGAGGAAGATTAGGAGGAAGAGGAGGAGAAGGAGGAGGAGGAGGAGGAGGAGGAGGAGGAGACCTTATTGGGTGTTGATGTGGAGGAGGAGGAGGAAGAGGACGCCTTACTGGGTGTTGATGTGGAGGAGGAGGAGAAGGAGGAGGAGGAAGAAGAGGAGGACACCTTACTGGGTGTTGATGTGGAGGAGGAGGAGGAGGAGGAGGAGGAGGCGAAGGACACCTTACTGGGTGTTGATGTGGAGGAGGAGTAGGAGGAGGAGGAGGAGGAGGAGGACACCTTACTGGGTGTTGATGTGGAGGAGGAGGAGGAGGAGGAGGAGGAGGAGGAGTCGAAGGACACCGCACTGGGTGTCGATGTGGAGGAAGTGGAGGAGAAGGAGGAGAAGGAGGAGTAGAAGGACACCTTACTGGGTGTTGATGTAGAGGAGGAGGAGGAGTAGAAGGACACCTTACTTGGTGTTGATTTGGAGGAGGAAAAGGAGGAGGAAGAGGAGAAGGATTTTTTTTCTTTTACGGGAATTAGCCCACCCGGGCAGATGTCAAACGACCCACAACGGAGCCTGGGGGACGAAAAAAAAGAAGGAACAGAAAGAAATTGAAAATAGAGAAGAAAAAGGTTATACTGTGTTAATATACACCACGAAGATGCTGGAAAACCATATTTTTAAAGTGAGACAGATTGTATAAGTATGGAAACACAGAAGAAGGCAGAGTATTCCACAGTTTGCTTGTGTGAGGAAAGAAGGATGTACTATAAGGGGCAATGAAATTTTGCTCAAAGCTGCACTCTTCAGACATTGTTCCTTATACATATCTAAGACTCCATGCCAAATTTGAAGCTGATATGTCGAGGTTTAGTCTGCCGCATTTTCTACTGAAATTATTAAATTTACCTACAGTACTAGCCAAACAGCCGCTGTGGCGGTGCAATGTTCTGTTCAGTGTTTATCAACTTTTTTTTCATATCTCTTATTTCATTTAAGTTGTCTTGTTGCAGATGAGTATGGTGCTATGTCTATATTGATTCTCAGCCTTTTCTTATTTCATTTCTCAATGTTGTGTTACTGTACTGTAATGTAGGGGAGACCTGGGTAAGTAGCTGCCATTGCTACTGCCACCTTAACTGACTATGGCATTATCACAAAGGATGACAAGAGTCAGGTTATTGGACCACTTAAGCTGCGGGATGCGAGACAAAAATACCGATTTAAGAGGCAAGAAATTGAGATGGCTAGTTTAGATAATTTGACGTCACTATTTTGATGGTAAGAAGACCGCCACTCGTGTGATGATAAAGAATGAGAAGGCCGAGAAAAGGAGTTCGAGGATGATGGTGAAAGATCATTATGTCATCATGGTTGAGCCTGGCAATGAATATCTCACACATGTGACTCCCAAGACTGGACACGGAAAGCAGATTGCCAAAACTATTCACGAGTTTCTGGTGGAGAAAAATCTAACCCAGCAGCCCATTGTGTGTGTTGGTTGCGATGGAACCAATGTAAATGGAGGATCAGAAAATGGAGTCATTCATCATCTTGAAATGTTACTTGGTCACCCGCTCCATTATTTCATATGTCAGCTTCACGGAAATGAGCTGCCTTTCTGCGCAGTTTTTTATCACTATGATGGTAAACCAAGTGGTCCTGAGCATTGGCGTGGTCCCATTGGAAAGCAGATCAAGGAGTCTTTGTCTGAGCTTCCAGTTGTCGCCTTCCAGCCAGTCAGTTTCCCTGATTTCCCTGTGTTTAATGATGAAGTGGAGAAAGATCTGTCCTGGGATCAGAAATACCTGTATAGGATTTGTAAAGGAGTTATCACAGGTGTTGTTGAAGATGACTTAGCTGCTATTGAGCCAGGTCCTCCCTGTGTGTCAAGGTGGAACACCTTATGGAGTAGAATCCTCAGGCTGTATGTAGCAACATCAAGACCCAGCCATGAATTGAAAAGAATTGTCATTACAATAATATAGTTCAGTGCTCCAATGTGGTTTTACATCAAGAGACAGCCTTACGCAACACACGGCTCAAGGAACGTATTCCAGTCCCTGCTATATATGAAACACCTGAATAGTGAGGAGGAGACGATAGTGAAGAAGGCTGTCCAGAGAAATGCATACTTCTCCCACACAGATCAACTTCTTCTTGGTATGTGTGCAGATGAGGACATGACTGTTAGAGAAAAAGCTGTCTCAATGATAAGAAAAATTAGAGAGGAGAATCAGCAAAAGGAAGAATGCACTGGCAGATCTGAAGAGGAGGAGCAAGATTCTGATGCTGCTGTTGACGAGAATTTGTTAAACTATACTGATGAGGAGGGTAAAGATGGAGATGGGAATGAGGATGTGCCTCCTGTAGTCAACATGAGAAAGGTGGTGACTCCGAAACTAAAGTGGCAAGCAAAAAACTATCATTCCATGATTAACTGGAGGAATGAACTCAAGACTGAGCCTCCTTACATTGCTTCTCTGTCAAATCTACAGGTTAATGACATTCTTGAGACACCATTAGTGGTGCCCAAGTGGCCAAACAGCACTCAGGCGGTCGAGAGAGACATAAAAGTGATGACTGAAGCTTGCACTGAAGTGACGGGATACGAATCGAGAGATGGATATATTAGGCAAAGATTATTGTCTAGGAAAATGATGCCAAGGTTCCGCACAAAAAAGAATTTCAATATGAACTTGTAATGATTTTCTATACGGTGTACCTGTAAAATAACATGTGAAGTAAATCGATGTCACCCATGTAAAATTTATCATTATCCTGGAAAACATTAAATGACACCTAATTTTTGGTATACACTAAAAGTTGACAAAAAATCGTTCGCGATGCGGCAGGGTAAGTATGCATGAAAGGGCATGAAATTTTGCACAGGTGTTTGCTACAGCCATACAAACGATGCCTGAAAAGTGCAGCCTGCAACTCAAATAAAAGTGTTTTTTCCCTGCCCCCTAATGGGCTCACCTGGGGTAGATGGTGCAGAACCTGAGGGTCGGGTCGGTATGACAAGAGGCAGGGACCCCGGTGTAGATGTTGGTGTAGGCTTCTTGAAGGAAGTGAAGAACTGGGACATGGGAGCATAAGACCTGGAATTTACATTTTTATTAGTTAAGGAATAATGGTCAGCCACTGGACCAGCATCAGCCAGGGTACAGATACCTCTCTGATCCAAGTGTGCTCGAATGTCGCCTGGGATACATATTCTAACATCCTCAAGCAGGATTAGTTCAACAAGCTTGCCATGTTCTACATGGGCAGATTCACTTTCAATCCACCTCTGACAAAGGACCTGTTTCTGCCTGAAGAACTCCACAAATGTTTGTTTGTCAGTCTTCCGGCAGTTACGGAACTGTTGCCGGTAGGCTTCAGGAACATGTTTATAACTATTCAAAACTGCGTAGTCTCGACATTGATCCTCAGAGAGGGCAGAAAACACATCTAATGCCTTACCAGTGAAAGATCTATAAATAAGTTGAGATCATTGAGAAGCGGGCCACTTGTTAAGTCGGGCAATTTTCTCAAAAAGAGAGAAGAACTTGTCTGGTTCTTCCTAATTAAATTTAGGAACACTGTTGAGACATTTGTCTACACTAAATGTTGAAGTATCACTACCTTGAGCCAAACCTCGTTGTTTGAGAGTTTCCAGCTATACCTCGAGCCTCTTGAGTTCAACTTGCAAGGCCAAATTACTTGGTGTAACAATTTCCCCTGAATTTTCCGACGGTTGGGCTATGATTTCACTGTCAACAAGGTGGTTGAGGACAGCCTCTTCTAACCTAGCCTTATTCATGTAAGAGCGGCCTTCTAAATCATAATGATGAGCGAGGGATTGCCACTCTGCCATAGTAAGCCCCTTCAGTCTTTCGGCTGAAGGTGAAGCCAAAAAGCTTTCCAGGTCAAACATGTTGAACTCAAAATCGTACCAAAAAAAAAATGTAACCGTGGCAGCTAAGCTAACTAGCTAGCTAATCAATAATTTTAAAATGCAATCAACTGTGAAACACAGCAAGGGATTAACCAAACACGTGGTACACAAAGATAAGGGTTAACTCACCAGTAGCTTAAGCAATGAAACAGGAGCAATATAATTAAATGAACACTGTGAACACAGCAACTTGCATCCAAAAATACTTAGGGATGAAACAACACCTGGCGAGTGAACAACACTTGATATGGCACAACAATGGTTAACTCCGGGACAGCCCCCCCACTTGTCGTGATCCCAATATCCTTTATACCTGGGGAGTAAAACCTACCGCACGTTATCATCAAATAAAGGAACAAACAGGGAACACGGCAAAAATTATCCCCACAAAAACCGACTCAACTGAATGTACGTGAATAAATAAGAATAAGTTGGAGTAAGTGAGTCACAAATGGGAAGATAATTAAATAATTCAATTTATGTTCTTAAAGGAGCACTGTTTAGCAACCATGGAATTTACGGGAATAAGTGATTGTATATTAAAATAAGAGTGATGCCGGAAGGGTGAAAATATACGGTTAAGGAGTTAGATCAAATGAATACTACTTAACATTAACTATATTAAACACAGACATTACAATATATACACAGCAATCACAACCAACTGGTTATTTCCTTCCGAATAGGAGATACTTTAACACCAGAATCCCTTTCTAGGCCTAACTTAACGTGCCACTAATTACCAGATTCCACTAGGGTACTGTAGATTACTGAACAAGGCACGTCTGTACTGGGCAAGTGTCGAGGCTAGAGTCAGTGTGGACACTTACTGCCTATACCACGTTTTAGTAGAGAGAGAATCTATGGCCACACAGCATATGAGCGAGGAGCGTCTTAACTCACGTGACCCAGGACAGTTGCCAAATAGTCTTATAACTAATTAATGCTACTCTTGGTTTGACTTAACAGAGTAACACAAATGATGCATATTAATGACATACATAGATATATAATTAACCTAAGTAACTAAGAACAACAATAAGATAATAGTAAAAATAACAAGTTATTAATAGCTTGTGTGGAGTGGACATTCGACATGCGCACTGTGAAACGTCAACAAAGGCTGTGAGTGAGCTCTCCCTACAATTCCCAATTCTGATGAATTTAGTGAGACGACTACCTTCAGTCTGTTTAGAGAACTAAAGTGGAGCCCAGTTGTAAGCACAGTGTCGCTTGTGAAATTGATAGTTGTTGGACTAAGACAATATTTTAGATAAAATATCTGGACTTCCTGCCTGGACCATCTGGTCGGTTATTTTCGTATCTGCGCATGCGCAGTGCGAAGAGCGTGACGTTGAATGACGTGGTAGTGACGTCGTTGCCTCTCCATCTCGCCTGTGACCGAACACAAGCATTGCACAATGCCTGGGGAGAGTGGTGGGTAGAAACCTATGAAGGCTTTGGCTAAAGTAGAAAAGATTGCCCTACTGAACAACTTAGAAGACGACCTGAGGCTTTCAAGTAGTGAATCAGAAGCAGACAATCCGCGGCCAGCAACAATAGCAGTGATAGACAATTTTCAAGAAGTGATTAGTAAGAAAGAAAAGAAGAGGAGGCGAGAGGAGGCGAAGAAAAGTGAAGGAAGTGACAGTGATGAGATCATGAGTGGTAGGAAGAAAAGGACGACACACACAGAAGGAAGCAGAAAGAATTCAACTGGGAATAAAACACAGCAGGTGTTGACTGAATCCAACACCCTTCAAGAGTCAGACCCCAGTGATTATGACAGTGACGGTAATGTTTCTATGGGAAACACTAGCCACAGTGGAAACAGCAATGCCATAGACCCTATCACCCTGCCCTCTGCCAAACAAACAAGTAAGCTGAATCTCCACTTTCCCAAGGACTCATTAAAATCTGTCGAGGATCGGTTTAATTGGATGATGAAGTACTGCAGACAGCATGGTCCCAACATTCAATTCCGACAGGGTAAGAACCGGAACTTTATCAAGTGTCAGACTCCTGAAGTCTATAAAACCCTTAGTACTGTTGGCTTTGACAGGGTTGTCCTAGTGGCCCCCCAGCAGACGCTGATGAATGTTGCCACATCCTAGTGAAACGATTCCCCCTATATGCTGACATCGAAGATGCACGTGACTATAATTCTAATATACTCAGTATACGTCGACATTACCGGGGACACACTCCACAAGCTGCTGTTATTGTCAAGTGGAAAGGAAGGGTATGTCCAACCACTGTGGAAGCCCATCCAATCCTTCCACCACTTTATGCAGAGCCCTATCATCCTGGACCTGCATTTTGTGTTATCTGCTCTCATTGGGGTCACACCTTCACTGCCTGCTGCCGACGTGATCGTCCTAGATGTCGCTTCTGCTCACGTAACCACAACTCCGCCGCCTGTGCCCAGAAAATCAAAGACCACCTTAATAGGGGTGGTGTGGGCTATGTAGTTGAGCCCAGGTGCTGTAATTGTGGAGGCCGGCACAATGCTGACTCACGGCAGTGCCCCAGTCGCCCTTCTGTCCCAGGGGAGAGGCCTCCCCAAGGACTGCGTCTACCACAACGCCTCCCTCAGTCTACTGGGTCACCTGCCCCTGCCTGGCTTCACCAGGCTGCACCACAACAGCACCTACCATTCCCTAACTCAACCACTACTGACCCTCCTCCCCGTCTCTACTCTGACGCTATCAAGCCTCGTGTTCCCACCAGTTCCCCCCCACAACCCCGTCACTACTCTGATGCTGTCAAGCCTTGTGCCGCCACCAGTGCACCCCCACAACCCCGTCTCTACCCTGACGCTGTCAAGCCTTGTGCCGCCACCAGTGCTCCCCCACAACCCGTCTCCAGTGACATGACACAGATCATGTCCTTCTTCCAAGAATTTACCAGTCATGTTGAGAAACTCTTGGTTACACTCTGTACCGCCATCTCCGACCTACACCGCCAACTCCTGCCCTTTGCTGCCACCCAGTCACTCCCCTCTTTTGGTTTGACACTAGCTGGTAGTCCCCCTGTGAGCCCCCCCTGCTCACAGGTTGTGTGTACTGGGGCCCCCGAGCCAAGCCCTGCCTCATCTTTACGTCACGTGGTGCCTCAACCTGTCTACCCACCTCAAGCCTCGCCTGCTCCTGTGTCTGTGCTGTCTCCACCAGGGCTACCTGTTGGACCTGAGGACCCCACCCCCGGCTACCCATACTCCACCGACATGCCGGCACCTAAGGCCCATCCGTCTACGTCAGGGGTAATCAGTCTAATACACCACAATGGATAGCAACGCTACAGGACTGCAGGTACTCACCTGGAACATAAACGGCTTGCAAAGCAAGTTTGGTGCCCTCAAAACCTACGTCTACACTGAAGACGTCGACGTGCTGTGCCTCCAAGAAACGCGGTGTGCTGCTGGTACCTATGTGCTCAGTGGCTACACATGTGTTGAGAGCCCATCCACTCCTGTTCTCGGCATCGACGGACTACCACGAAGCCATGCACGTGGACTATGGATCTACGTCAAGAAGGATGTCCCCTACCAACCTCTCGACGTCCCCCTTGATGACGACACCACCGACGCACATGCCATCACAATCACACTAAAAGGTATGTCCCTCAATATTGTCAATGTCTATGTGCCTCCCTCCACCCCTACTGTACCTGTCCTACCACACCATAACACCTCCACCCCCACCCTCCTTGTGGGGGACCTCAATGCCCGTCACCCTAGTCTCGGCTCCCAGGGGCCCCACTCAAACTCCAGGGGTAGCTCCTGGCTCTCCTACCTACAAACCACCGATGACCCTGTACGTCTTCTCTGCCCTCCATCACCCACCCACATCGGGGGAGGGAAACTTGACTACATAGCTCTCTACTCTGACCCTCACCGCCCACACTCCACCCGCATCCTCCACTCCCCCCACAGTGACCATTTCCCTATCCACACTACCCTCCAGTATGTGAGAATACCCGTTCCACCCAAGGGCCCTAGGCTCAGGCTACCCCCTGCCAACATACCTGCCTTCATCACTTCCATTGCTGAATGGTTTCAGGGTTACACTGTCACCACCGCAGACCAGCTCTACCTTGATCTGTCCAAGCAATGCACTGACCTCCTCCGCCCTGTCCCAAAACACCGCCGCCCTAACCGCCAGCCCAGGAGTCAGTGGAACGTTAACCGTGACCCTCATGTTAAGTCTATACGAGTATGGCACAGAATAGCAGTCGACCAGTGGAAGAAATCTCCCAGCTCCCCTGACTCTCAACGCTTCCTGATGCGCACAAATAAAGAGCTCCAATCTGCCATCACTCTCGCACGAGAGAAGCAGTGGTTTGATTTTGCTTCTTCTATTGACCAGTCTACATCTATAGGTGATATATGGCGCACCATTAACCGTGCCCGGGGCACCAACGCCAGACCCGCGCTCCACCCCAGACCAGCTGCCCGAGCTGAGGCGCTCTCCCAGATGTGGCAGGAGGCCGCCTCCATTGATGCGCTACCACCCGCTGTACGAGACCTCACCCTCGCACTGCAACCACAACGCCGACAGCGCATCTTCGAGTACCAAGACCTATTTGCAGACACTGACGTGCCTTTCACACAGTGTGAACTACTAAATGCTGTTAAGCGTGGTCGGTCCACCGCCCCAGGCGATGACGGCGTCACATATGATGTGTTAAATGCCCTTATTGCCACCCCTGGTAACCCCCTCCTCTGTCTATTTAACCTCTTTTTTGATACTGGTCAGCTGCCTCACTCATGGAAGACTGCCACCACCATCCCAGTCCCTAAACCAGGCAGACAAGATGAATATCGTCCAATATCCCTCATCTCCTGCTTCTCAAAGATGATGGAGCGCATGATACTCCACCGCCTCCACTGGAAAATTGAAGCCCACCTGCACCCTGACCTCTATGGTTTTCGCCCCGGAAAGAGTACTGCTCACTGCATCGCTCACTACATGGCAAACACCTCCGCCAAAACCTCCCTCTTCGTCGACTTCAAGGGTGCTTTTGAGAAAGCCAACAGTGAAGTGATCCTTGAGGGCCTCACACACATGGATGTGAAGGGCAAACTCCTCACGTGGATTGCTGACTACCTCTCCCATCGACAGGCCCGTGTCCGTTTTCAGGGCCACTACTCTAAGATCAGGGACTTTGATCTTGGCACTCCTCAGGGAGGTGTACTCAGCCCTACACTCTTCAATGCTCTCATGAACTCCATCTGCCGTCTCAACGTCATCTTTGCTGAGCGAGCCCTAGACGGTCGCATCATAAGCTACGCTGATGATATCCTTCTCCAAATTACTACAGTGCAACATGAACAACCTATACTCTCCACGTTCGCCCGGACCTGTCAAACACTCGGGCTAGTCATCTCACACACTAAAACCAAGTTCATCTCACGCTTCCGGCGTCAGACACCACTGATTCTGCAAGGACAAGACATCGATCAAGTACGCACCTACAGGTACCTTGGTCTACCTGTGCGAGCCACTACCAGAGCCACGACCTCCGCTGTCGCCGCCCACGTCATCTCCCAGTGCCGCCAACGAACGAGGCCCCTCCAGTCCCTCACTCACGGCCTCAAAGGAGCCTCTGTCAGGGTCCTACGTCTCATGTACATTGCCATCGTCAGAGCTGTCATAGATTATGCCTCTCCTGTCCTTGTAGTTGCCTCCCAGCGCGAGAAACAAAGCATAGAGAAAATCCAAAACAGAGCGATGAGACTCATCCTCGGCTGCCCTATGACCACCAGAATAGAAGTCATGCAGCGCGAACTAATCCTGCTTCCCGTCTGCAATCGAATTACTGCTCTCAATGCCATCCTTGGTGTTAAACTTCTTCGCAGTGAGCAACCGACTCCCCTGTCGCGCTCACTGAACTCACATCTTAACACCCTCCTGCGCCGGCCTGTCCCCATTACTTTCCCCCCTCCCTCTCAACTCTGGCCCGTCCACACTGCTGCTGACATCCTGCGTTATCACCTCTACACCCCCTCGACCTCTCTCCCTCCCGAGTACACTCATCCGCCTCTACCGCCGTGGACCTCCCCGTGTGTTGATGTTGTCGTCCACACCTTCCCTGGTCGTAAATCCACCCAACTGAGGTATATGCTCAAACTTAACTGCCTTGAGCAGATTAATGATGTCGCTTCCTCTCTAAAGACCTCCCACCCTCCTATCCTCGTCTACTGTGATGGGTCTGTTACCACGCTGGGCAGCGCTGGGGCAGCTGTGTGGATTCCTGAGCGCCAGGCCTGCAGGAAAATCAGGGTCCACGACTGGGCCTCCTCCACTGATGCTGAAAGCATAGCCATCCTCGCGGGCATTCATGAGGGGGCGACCTATGCTCGCACTGAACGCCGGAACCTCCTTATAATCAGTGACAGCACTTCTGCGCTAGCTAGGCTCAAATTACCCTCCCCCTCCTCCCCTGCCGCCCAACACACCCTAGCCGCCGTTGCCGGGCTAGAACAAACTGATGACATCCGTGTCAAGTTTCTTTGGATCCCGTCACATATAGGAATAACTGCCTGTGACACTGTGGATCGGCTTGCCAAAGAAGCTACACAAGAAGAAGATACTGAAGCCACTCTCGCCCTCTCCCTGAATCAGCTCAAATCTCGCATCCACGCCACACAACGAGAGGCATTCAACGAAAATTGGACACACCTGAAACAACGGGGTAGCGTCACACTACGCCACTATGACGCTGTAACCGGTGACGACAACCGCCACTACAAAGAATATCAATCCCTGACTCGATCTCAACAGCTTATATACATGAGACTGCGCCTAGGGTACAGGTACCTATGGGAGTACATTGGCAACCCTGAGCCTCACCGCACTGTTTGTAAACTTTGTGGCCAACCAGACTCTCACACCCTCTCTCACTACATCCTCACTTGCCCTAAGACCTCCTCCTACAGGTCCCCAGCCGTTACCAACACCTCTTCCCTCCCAGACCAGATATCCCTCCTCCTAGTCACAGGCCTGGCATTTGACATTATTAGGGACCTGCCACTCTTTGCCATAAACAGATAAAATGTACCGGGAACTTTCTCCCCACACACTCATCATTCTCTCACTTTATGTAACTTGACAGAACCTATGACCCTTCAGGCTTTTACGCCCTTAATGCACGAGTCATAAAGGCAAGTATGAACTTTTCATACTTCCCTGTTGGGCGCTGTAAACGCTTCTGCGCTTCACCTTGCACAGGATGTAAGGGGGTGCCCAATAAACTAGCCCCCTCGGGGGCAAATCTGAAAAAATCTGTGTGGAGTGGAGGCGTAAACTCCACATGCGTGTTCCTAAGAGTTACAGACACATGACAGGTTGAAACTGTCTTCTCTGATCATGAATCTGTATGAATAAAAGTCATTGGATGAGACTTTCTTACCTACTGTGAAATATCGTACGTTTGGCATAACTTGTTAGAATGGACTACCTACCTACAGTACCTACCCTGTTAAAATGGACAGCCTAGAAAAGTTAGAGATCTAAGGAAAGTAAGCTGTAATGAGAGAGACCATAAGGATAAAATTAGCTCTAATATGTGGGATGGGATACGACTTTTCAACCTCTGTGTGGTGTAATGGATGGAGATTAGATGCAGAGAAAAGTAAGCCATAATGAAGGAGAACCTAAGGATCAAAGTAGCTGTAAATCATAGGAGGGAATACGACTTTTCTACCTGTGTGCGTCAAGGCTGACAGTTTGTCTTTCTCTCTTTCTCTCGTTCTCTCAGGAGTGTCGGGTCGGGTTGGGTTGGGTTGGGTGTATCGGATCTGGTTGGTTGATTTTTTTTTGAGATCCCCACATCCATGCCAAGTTTGGTCCAGATCTGTAAAGTAGTTTCTGAGATTCTCTTGTGGACACACACACAGACAGACAGACAGACTTATTTGTTTTATATATATAAATGCGTGATTTCCAGGACATATTGGAGGAAATGGTGAGCCCTAATATATTTATTTCAGAATTTGGCAGGATGATAGCATCCTGAAATGTAATTGGTGGGAGATCGTCTAATTTACAAAGTGTAATTTGTAAATATTGAGCTTTATTACTATTGAACTTAACCAAGTTTGTACCTCCCCATTCAGAGATGCTGCACAGATCCGCGTTGATAGAAGTAATGATATCAGTTCTAGAAACAGATCTAGTTTGAGAATTAGGAGGAAGGGGAAAATGTGAAGAAGAGTCAAGAGTAGAATCATCAGTGCAAGAATGGATAGAATTAGGTGTAGTGTGAAGTAAATCATTGATAAAAAGAAGGAAGGGAGTAGGTGAAAGAACAGAACCCTGTGGGACACTACTACTGGTAGAGAAAGAACATGAGATCGAACCCTCGACAACAACTGCCAGGGATCGGTTCTCAAGGAAGCTAGAGGTAGAAAACAAAGTGGGGGAGAGAAACCAAAAGAGGGAAGTTTAGATTGCAAAGACTTGTGTCATACCCTGTCAAATACTTTGGAGATGTCGAGGGCCACGACGAAAGTTTTCCCATATTCCCTAAGAGAGGATGACCAAAGATGAGTGCAATAGGAGAGCAGATCACCAATATATCTCACCTGACGAAAGTCATACTGGTGATCCGACAATAGAGAAAGGCGTTCAAGGGGACGGAGAAAATGGGAGTTCAAGAGAGTTTCGAAAATCTTAGAGAGGGATTAGAATAGTCACCCTTCTTCGGGATGGGCTGAACCAAAGCATGCTTCCAAGAAGAAGGAAAAGTTTGGGTTTTGAGGCAGGGGCAAAAGAGGCGAGCAAGCACAGGTGCCAGGGCTTCAGCACACTCCCTCAGAACACGAGGGGGTAAACCGTCCGGTCCATGCGCCTTACTCACATCCAACCTGGATAACACACCGGCAACCCTGCGAGTGGAGATTATACGTAAGTGCATAGGTTCAGTAGGAGGTGCAGGTGTTGGAGGAATAGAGTGGGAATCGTCTAAGGTTGAATTAGAGGAGAATAAAGTACCAAAGAGGTTGACTTTGTCAGGGGGAGAGTTGGCTATAGAGTTGTCGGGTCGGATGAGAGGAGGAAAAGAAGGAGTGCAGAAGTTGTTGCAGATGTTTTTAGTTAAGGACCAGAAGGATTTACTACAGGAAGAATTAGTCAGGACAGCAGTCTTTCTTTTAATAAAATTCCTCTTGGCCCTACGAAGAATAGCCTTACAACGATTCCTAGAAGTAATGAAAGAGGTGTGGGTAATAGGAGGAGATAGTTTCATAGCTCGATATGCCCTGTCTCTCACCCTGCAAGCAAGAGAGCAGGGGCGATCAAACCATGATTGTAATGTGTAAGTTTTGGTAAAAGATGAGATAAATGCACTCATACCGCCCTGTATAACCCCAGCAATGCTGTCAGCACATACCGAGGCGTCCCGAGTGGAAAAGCAACATTCATCCCATGGAAAGTCGGTGAAGAATTCTCGCAAGGATTGCCAGCTTGCCCTCCGATAGTGCCATAGTTGATGTTAAGAGGGGGGTGGGGGAGGTGGTCGTGCCTAGTTTGATTTAATAGAAATAAGGTTGTGATAAGAAGAACCTAAGGGGGCAGAAATTAAGTGTGAATAGTGTGAGGGGTTAGAGGTAAAACAAAGATCAAGCATGCTAGCAATTTGATCGTGTCGATCAGGAACGCGTGTAGGGTGTTTGATTATTTGTTCCAAATCATTAAGTTGTTAAAAAGAGAGTGCCTCAGCTCCACCTGGGTCATCCCTTGCAGAACCAAGCCACTCTCTGTGATGTACAATGAATTCCCTTAGGTAGAGAATCTCGGTGTTGGAGTGTGTGGATGGCAAGAAGTGAGATAGTCAAAGAGTTCGAAATAGTTGGTAGAGTTGGGAGAACAGTATAAGAAACAAAGAAAAATAGTCATAGTGGGTAGAGATATTTTGAACCAGATGACATCATAAAGGTAAGATTCAAGATCCGTGAATCGAGCTATACAGTAGGTGTGGTGTGTTGCAGTAGACGCAAGCACCTCCCTTAGAACGGAAGGAGGTATAAAGGTTGTAGTTGGAGACTTGAAAAGGTTAGGGTGAAGCTTCTTTGGTCAGATGAAGTTCGGAAAGTAGTAAGAGGTCGGGGGAAGAGATTAATAGATGGTGCTCCACAGAAGGAAAATTGGATCTCAGGACGCGAATGTTGGAAAAATGAAGTGTGAAAAAAGCCTATCCTCCAGCAACCTCGGTGGTGTCAGTTGAGGCCCCAGTAGCTTGATGATGATCAGGTCGGCCCTGGGTTCCACAACCTTCCCGACCAGTGGGACCCATCAGAGAAGGTCCCGCTTCAGTATTAATATCAACTGACATAGGAGAATAAAATAGAATGAATAAAACAGATCAAGAATGAGTACGGTTATATTTGTAGTGTTGTCAATAGTAGGAGAGACAGTTGAGACCCTGCAATTGTGTGTAAATGAGGCAGAAAGATAGATCAGCAACCTGGGACTTGGTCACAATTTTCGTAATGCCATATAGCAGCAGGGTCTACCATTAGACAATACATTATGCTTCCAATATCTTCTCCGGCGGTAGTACCTCCCTGTTTGGTAGCTGCCTAGTTCCTACTACTAGTAGGAAGAGGAGGACGCCTTACTGGGTGGTTGAAGTAGAGGAGGAGGAGGAGGAGGCATAGGAGGAAGAGGAGGAAGAGGAGAGGAAGCATAGAAGGAAGAGGAGGAGGAGGGGGAGGCGAAGGACACCTTACTGGGTGTTGATGTGGAGGAGGAGGAGGAGGATGACGAGGAAAACTAACAGGATGTTGATGAGCAGGAGAAAGAGGTCGAGGAAAACAGCTTACTGGGTGTGGATGTGGAGGAGGAGGAAGAGGAGGAGGAGTACACCTTATGGGGTGTTGATGTGGAGGAAGAAGAGGAGGAGAAGGACACCTTACTGGGTGTTGATGTTGAGGAGGAGGAAGGGGAGGAGGAGAAGGACGCCTTACTGGGTGTTGATGTGGAGGAGGAGGAAGGGGAGGAGGACATCTTACTGCGTGTTGATGTGGAGGAGAAGGAGGAGGACACCTTACTGGGTGTTGATGTGGAGGAGGAGGACACCTTACTGGGTGTTGATGTGGAGGAGGAGAAGGAGGAGGAGGAGGAGGAGGAGAAGGACACCATAATAGGTGTTGGTGTAGAGGAGGAGGAGGACACCATACTGGGTGTTGGTGTGGAGGAGGAGGAGGAGGAGGAGTGGGAGGAGGAAGAGGACACCTTACTGGGTGTTGATGTGGAGGAGGAGGAGGAGGACACCTTACTGGGTGTTGATGTGGAGGAGGAGGAGGAGGACACCTAAATGGATGTTGATGTGGAGTAGGATGAGGAGGAGGAGGAGGACACCTTACTGGGTGTTGATGTGCAGGAGGAGGAGGAGGAGGAGGACACCTTACTGGGTGTTGATGTGGAGGAGGAGGAGAAGGAGGACAGCTTACTGGGTGTTGATGTGGAGGAGGAGGAGGGAGAGGAGGGTGTCAGCGTTGTAACGAGCAGGATGGTTTTCCGCCGTTCGTTTGCTGGTTCGCGACCCGAACTAGGGGGGGGGGGGGTAGACAGAGGTGAAAACATGACTGCTGCCTCAACACAGACACTACCCAGCCATCAGTACAGGTACACTCACCCGCTGTTCGTTCAAATTCTGGTTGTGATCTTATCATAGGTCCTGGACTCGTGGGCTGTTTCCCAGACCTTCACAAATCAACTGTCAAAATCCGGACACCTACCCCAACCACTACCGCGGCTGCCACATCATCGCCAGTTTCTCCACACCCTCTGTGCACCTGGCCATTTCTCTTAGGTAGCAAGACATCACCCGCCGTTGCTCAAACGAGGAAGATGACTTGACCTCCCCCCCCCCCCCCCCGAGAGCAGATCACTGCTTTCCAGAACTTTCCCCAGGGCTGCCGTCGTAGGAAATATTTGTTCATTGTTTGATTCCTTTAATTGTTTGACTCCCGTAATTGTTTGATTCTCCTAATTGTTTGATTCCATTAATCGTTGACTCCAGTAATAGTTTGACTCCAGTAATTGTTTGACTACCTTAATTGTTGACTTCATTAATTGTTGACTTCCATTAATTGTTTGATTCCCTTAATTGTTTGGCCCCATTAATTGTTTGATTCTCATAATTGTTTGACTCCCGTAATTGTTATTTGATATTTGTTTGAGTGGTGTCAGAGTTTTGAGTTATTTTCTTAGTAAAGAGATGTCAATCTCGAACGGTTGTTTGTTATCCCTCAGAAAACCATGGTTCTTGACTTTCCTTCTATAAGATCCTGATAAGGCCGGCAAGGGATTCATATCCTTAAGTCCCTGTAATTGCGGAAACGATCTTCCTGTTCGCTACCGCTGCTCACTCGCTCGTTTGCTGGCGCGACCCCCACATGGGGTGGGGGGGGGGGGGGGGCGTGTTGGACAGAGGTGAGAACGTCGCTGCTACCAGTGACACCGGCTCAGATTCTACCCAGACGCCAGTGCAGTCGCTACCACCCCGCTGTTCGTCAAATTCTGGCTGTGATCTTATCAAAGGCTCTGGACTCGTGGGCTGTGTCCCCAGACCTTCACCTATGGACTGTCAATCTCTGGACCATATACCACTGCCTCAGCTGCCACAACCGTCAGTACATCTCCTCCTTCTGTGCCCCGGTGTTTCTCCTGCTGTATCAAGACATCGGCCGCTGTCGCTCGAGTGAGGAGCTGAATGGATCACTGCGTTCCAGAACCTTCCCCAGGGCCTCTGCCATAGGAAATATCTGTTCATATCTATTGTTGTTTGATTATATTAATTGCCGAGTCCCTTTTATTGATTCCATTAATTGTTTGATTCCATTAATTGTTTGACTCTATTAATTGTTGATCCATTTAATTGTTTGATTCCCATAAGTGTTATTTCATGTTTGTTGAGTGGTGTCAGAGTTTTGTTATATTTTTGTAGTAAGGAGATGTCCATCTCAAACGGTTGTTTGTTATTCCTCAGAAAACCATGGTCCTTGACTGTCCATTTTAAGATCCTCATTAGGCTGGTAAGAGGTTTCTATTGCTAAGTCCCAGGCCTTTACAAGTGGTGACTGTCAGGATTGTCTCTGACCTTTGGTTTCTGAGGGCTAACATTTGTTCCGTTGTTTGTTGTAAGTCGCTGTGTGCGCGCCACTTACTGTCTGCGGCCCGGAAGTACGTGTTGTTCAGTGGTTATCCCTTCCTTCTGTGTGCTAATTTTGTTGCTCTCCCTTGTACTTGGGGAAGTTAATTAGTGTTGGTTGGGGTGCACTATGGATGCTGTCATAGCATTTTGTTGTTTCACTTGGTGCGGCTTCTTTTCCCTGAGGTGATTCAACTGGGCTGGGTGAGGAACAATGTTTCATCCAGTCGGATCAAATCATTTATTGGTTTGATTGAACCACTAGTTAAGTTACCTTTGGCTATTTGTAGGGTAAGTTGTTTATTTATTCTTTTTGCTTTTGGCCTTTCGGATCACCATGTCTAGTTATGAGGAATCGAAAGGTCAAGCGGTGGCCCTGGGGCTGACAGGTACTGAGGTTGGTCAGTGTGTGGTCACCCGACAGAATGCCGAGGGAGATGAACGCAACAGAGAGAGAGAGAGAGAGAGAGAGAGAGAGAGGCACGTCAGAAAGAAAGAGAGAGAGGATCGTAGGAGCGAGAGAGAGGAACGTAATAGAGAAAGAAAGTTCGAATTAGCTAAGTTGCAGGCAGAAAAGGACCTAGAACTAGCTAGGATTAATGCTTCAAGCAGACCAGAATCCTCTGGCCCTATGCAAGATAATGTGGTAAAACCCAGTTTGCCTGTGTACCGTGAAGAAGACATCGCCTCCTACCTTGTTAGGTTTGAACGGGTAGCAGAGCTGCTTGGTGTGGACCCACATAGCTATGCTGTAAGGTTAAGTAGCCTATGAGTGGTAAATCGGTAGAGATTTATACATCCCTGTCTGCCGACATCACTAGAGATTGCTCTTTGTTGAAGCAAGCTCTCTTGCGAAGATTTAACAAGATTTCTGATGGCTATCGTGTTGATTTCCGCAAAACGAAGATTAGAGCAGGAGAAACCAGCCAGATGTTTTCGATCCACCTTGGTTGTTTGTTTCAACAATGGCAAGAGGCGCCAGAGGTTGAGGAAACCTTTGTGTCTCTCGCTAACTTCATGATATTAGACCAGTTTTTGTCTTCTCTACCTCCAGACTTGAGAATTTTCTTCAAGGAACACCGGCCAGCGACGCTTCGAGAAGCTGTAGAGCTTGCTGACAACTGGGCATCCGCTCCTGTAGTGAAGAACACGAAGCCTCCGTCCTCTGAGGAACCATCCCCAGGAGTAGAGAAGAGTAGTTCACCGGCCGTGCTGTGCCACAACTGCAGAGAAGAAGTTCACATTCGTTCTCGCTGTCCCAGGAATCCCCACGCCTTCAAACCTACTGACACTCCTCAGCCCAAATGCAAGGTCGGATTCTGTTTGGAAGACAGGAGCTGCCCCCGTTATTGTGTCAGTGGAGCAATAAATGAGTCTTGAGTATCTACTTTTATCAGGGACACTGGTTGCTCGTGCAGTATTGTCTCTGAGGAAGCCCTGCCTAACGCTGACGTCTCCAACTGCTCTAAGGTTAGTATCGCCGATTATTTTGGTCGTGTTGACCAGTTCCCTGTTGTTAGGTGCTACCTGCGTTGCCCCTATTTCACTGGTTGGTCTAATGTGGTAAGAGCTCCCATTAAATTCGCTAGTGTTCTCATTGGTAATGTTCCCGGTGTTTGTGACCCTAACGACCCGGAACCTTTAAAACTCTCCATCACTAGCACTAGTCTACCCGCCACCAGCGCCAGTCTCCTCGCCACCTGCCGACGACGACTCGCCACCTGCCGACGTCGCCTCGCCACCTCACCTCCAGCAAAGGTCCAAGCTGTGGAGACAAGGTCGGCAAAGGTGAATCGACTGCATTCCCTGATTCTGCCGAATTTGTTGCCACTGACTGTGACGCCCAAGGAGTTCGCCAAGCTTCAAGCCTCATGTACCACTCTGATGCGGGTAAGGGAGAAGGTGACTTCCGGGGAGGAAGATCAGGTTAGAGATGGGTCTGTTTACAAGTTTGTTTATATTAATGGTTCTGTTACACAGGTATTGTGTGTCATCCAAGCAACCAGCCTAAGTAGGCCGGTTTTTACTTATTGTCCCTGCTGATTGTCGTAGTAACATTCTCTCTGTAGCTCACGAGAGCTCTCTAGCAAGACCCTGTTCTCCTCGGAAAACTTAAAGGAAGGTTGCTGATCAGTTTTACTAGCCAGGTATGGGAGCGGATATTAGAGCTTTTTGTAGTTGTTGTGAGCAGTGCCCACGTATGTCCGCCAAGGGTAGAGTCCGTCCTGTTCCACTTGAAACCTTACCCATCATTACAGAACAATTTTCCTGGGTAGCCATAGATTTTGTTGGACCGTTCTCGCCCCCCTTTCTCTAAGAAGCCTAAATTATATCAAGCTAATTTGTTAAGGAAGTATAATTGCAGTACCCTTATTGCTCGTGTCATGGACGACGTTCCCAAGCTGGAGTCAGTCGAGGCACTACCCTGCAAGAGTTCCTGTGAAGTTCCGGCGCCAAACTCGGATGAACTCGGCTGCCAGTTACCGATAACACCGGACGGGATAGAAGAATTCTCTACGACTGGAAATAGGCCCAAACTTAAACCTGGACTGAAGTGGATCCCACGTGCAGTTCCTTGATACGGCCTTATGCTTTGGACATCAAGTTACCACCTATTCTTTTAATGTGACCCTTCTTTATTGTGCAATGTGTATTTAAACATTTGTTGTAGGATGATTATGTTTTGTGTACTAATCTCAAGCTTTAATCCACCGTACAGTAGATTTTTGTTGGGGGAGCTGTCAGGGCTGTAACGAGGAGGATGGTTGTCCGCCGCTCGTTTGCTGGTTCGCGACCCCCACAAGGGGGGTAGACGGAGGTGAGAACATGACTGCTGCCTAGACCCAGAGATCAGACACTACCCAGTAGGGTGTGTCAATTTTGTCAACATGTTAAAAATCAAATTTGGTAGTCAAAATATTGTGCCTCTTTATGTCTAAACTTGAGATTAGCAAACAAAAATGAATTGAAATAACCCTCACCTACATCAATTATACCTTAAAGTTTCAAATATCAGTATTTCAACAAATTAATGAGACTTGATTAGAATTATTCACTTGATATTAACTAATCTCATGTAAGCATATGGATTATGGAGTATTTTATGGTTCTATAGCTTGTGTACAATATGCATGTCAGAACATTAACATGAACAGGCTCTCCGTGTGGGACAGTTTAATTCTTGTTTTGACTTGTACCAAGCGTGAGGATAAGGCGCCCGGCTCACTCTCCTTCTAGATATCATAGACGGTGGTTTGCTCTCATTGCACTTGCACCTACTCTACCAGACGAATTCTACATTTTAATTATTGTAAGTAGGGCATATTGATTGTCGCAGTTACTTATATAATTGTATAAAACTTTATGTTCTAAGAAATTATTATGTTATTTCTGTTACAGCATTTTTGATAAACAAATTGATATTTTTTGAAACAACAATTGAATTATGAAACATTGAAATATTTTTCTATTTGTCAGATAGTGTGAAGATGTCAAAATTGAAGACAAGAAGTCAGTTGTCAACCCACTTGAGCCTGCTAGTTGGTAAAGGGAAGGAGCTTCCTGTATCAGAACTTCCAACAGTGAGAGACATGCTAAGATTAGGGTTACTCCTTCGAGAAAAAAATGCAAAGGACAGAAGGAACTATACAGATAAAGAACTCATAAATGACATGATAGTCCCTCTTCTGCATCAATGGACAAAAGCTAATGCACTATTCAAACCACCTGTGATTAATCAGTGTCGAACTATTGAGCTAAAACTAACGAAATTATGGCACAAAGCAGTTGAAACATCACTTGGTAAAGGAAACTTGGCCAGGAAAAATGAATTTCTGCACACACTTGATACTCTGTTTGACATTTTGACCTGCAAGTGCTCCATACAATTGTGTTCTGAATCCAACTGTTCTCACTCAGGTAAGAGAGAAAATAATTCCCACATTGATTGTGGTTGTCCTCGTGAAAAGAAGATCCCTGTTTTAGAGCTTGAATTTATAAAGGCACAGAGGACAAAGGCAGAAGGCCAAGGAAGTATGCAAATGGGTTCAATAGATTATTCAGAAACAAAGAAGCAGATTGCTAATGCCAAGAAGAGAGAACAAATCCGAGAGAGGGAACAAAAGAAGAAAAGAAGAGTGAAGAAGCCATCCAAAGAGAGGAAGAGCTGTGTCAAGATGTTTATCACTTCTTTGATAGTTCTTCTGATGAACAGGAAGCAACATCAGATGATAGTTCCAAAGAGCCATCTGAACCTTTACCGAAGAAAATGAAATACAACACAAGAAATATTTCAAACATTGCTTTAGCTAGTATTCGCCACCATGCTGGACTTCGTGAGGCTGCAGAAATTGCAACTGCCGCTTGGATAGATGCAGGCCTCATCAGCCGAGAGGATGTATCTTTGGTGATAGATCATAATAAAATTAGAAGAGCACAAGAAAAAATAATGAAGGAAATATCTGATCAGCATGAAAAAGATTTAAGCGAGGGAGGGCTCTCCTGTCTTTTGTTTGATGGAAGAATAGATGACACAAAAGTTTTGCTAGAAGTAGAGGGAGTGAACAGAAAGTTTCCAGGTCTCATCAAAGAAGAACACTACTCTGTCTGTTCTGAGCCTGGTGGTCGGTTTTTGTTTCACTTTGCTCCCGAAACTGAAGTAGAAGGGAAGAAACATGCAGAGGTCATTGCTGATCATATTTTATGTTGGGTTCAGGAGAGAGGACTTGGCAGTTCACTGCAGGCTGTTGGTGGAGATTCAACTGCAGTGAACACCGGATGGCAGGGGGGTGTAATGACGCATTTAGAGAAAAAGCTAGGAAGAAGACTTGTTTGGATTGTATGTGATTTACATACAGGCGAGCTACCTCTTCGTCATCTCATCCAGGAACTTGATGGTCCTACAAAGAGCAACAACAAGTGGTCAGGTCCCCGAGGCATCATGCTGGATGAAGCAACACAACTAGAAATAAATACAACCTTTCCAAAGGTCGAAGTTGGCCCTCCCCTTCCGGCGTTGTCTGAAGGGGTCATCAAAGATCTTAGATCTTCGTTTCTGCAGGATTTGGATTTCCAAACACGAATTGAAGGGCAAAGTGCTGAAGAATTTGAGGTTAATTGTTGAATTTATTATTGGAGTTTATCTTCCCCAGTGGTTTAGTGTGAAACTTAATCCTATGTGGGTGGATGGGCCCAATCACCTTTTGTTTCAATTGCAGCTAGTAAGAACACAGAGGAAGGTAGTGAGGGACATCGTGTTACCTGTGGCAAGAAGGTCCGCTTGGTATGCTCGATCAGAAGCAGTTTTGCAAGCAATGCTTTGCAGTCAATGTACCAATCTCCGAACCGAGGCTGTAGAAGTCATTCTAAAGATTAGAGGAACGCTAATAGATGACGACCAGTTGGGAGACTGTTCGTTTCATTCAAGAAAAGTTCCCCCAATAAACGTCAATGCCACCAAATTGTCAGAATTGGTTGACTTGAGTTTGGAAGTCTTAGAGCCACCATTGACAACAAGTCTAACTAGCCAAGAATTGAGAAACCTTAGAGACTCCAATGCAGGTGCCGAAGTGGCCTTCCCACACTCAAAGTGTGGAGAGATGTGTGAAAATGGTCACAGAAGCAGCGGGCCATGTTTACAGCCACGAGAGGCGAGAAGGTTACATCAAAGCACAAATAGCAAGCAGACTACTGATGACAAGAAACCAAAGCAAAGAGAGTATGAAGGCATTGGTTACTTTCAAATAGACTACGGATAATAAAATATAACAATTTGAAACTTGAAACAGTAACATGTGTGCAAACGCTGGTTATGTTATAAATTCACAAATATGTACATTTAAAAATCCATTTGATGTAGGTAGGACTTATTATAAAAAAAAATTATGCCAGAATATTGTTTTGCATGCTTAAAGACTACAATAAATTGCTACCAAATTACTCGATTTTCAATTTAGCCATTTCACCCCCTAAATTGACACACCCTACTACCCAGTCGTCAGTACAGCTACACTACCAGGCTGTTCGTTCAAATTCTGGATGTTTCCCAGACCTTCACAAATTAACTGTCAAAATCCGGACACCTACCCCAACCGCGACTGCCACGTCATCGCCAGTTCCTCCACACCCTCTGTGCACCTGGCTATTTCTCCTATGTAGCAAGACCTCGCCCCCCGTCGCTCAAGTGAGGAAACTGACTTGCTCTCCGCCACCCCCCCCCCCCCTCCCAGAGCTGATCACTGCTTTCCAGAAGCTTCCCTAGGGACGCCGTCGAAGGAAATATCTGTTCATTGTTTAATTCCTTTAATTGTTTGACTCCCGTAATTGTTTGATTCTCTTAATTGTTTGATTCAATTAATCGTTGACTCCAGAAATTGTTGACTTCCATTAATTGTTTGATTTCCTTGATTGTTTGAATCCACTAATTGTTTGATTCTCATAATTGTTTGACTCCCGTAATTGTTATTTGATATTTGTTTGAGTGGTGTCAGAGTTTTGAGTTATTTTCTTAGTAAAGAGATGTCAATCTCGAACGGTTGTTTGTTATCCCTCAGAAAACCATGGTTCTTGACTTTCCTTTTATAAGATCCTGACTAGGCCGGCAAGGGATTCATATCCCTAAGTCCCAGGCCTTTACAGAGTAAGAGGAGGAAACCATACTGGGTGGTGTTGAGAAGCAGGAAGAGGAGAAGGACACCTTACTGGGTGTTGATGTGAAGGACGAAAAGTAGGAGGAGGAGGAAGCGGGCACCTTACTGGGTGTTGATATGGAGGAGGAGGAGGTTGAGGAGGAGAAGGATACATGTGGAGGAGGAAGTGGAGGATAAGGAGGACACCTTACTGGGTGTTGATGTGGAGGAGTACGAGGGGGCAGAGGAGGAGGCCACCTTTCTGGGTGTTGATATAGAGGAGGAGGAGGACACCTTACTGAGTGTTGTTGTGGAGGAGAAGGAGGGGGAGGAGGAGGACACCTTACTGGGTGTTGATGTAGAGGAGGAGGAGGAAGAGAAGGACACCTTACTGGATGTTAATGGGAATGAGGAGGAGGTGCAGGAGAAGAAAGAGGAGGAGGAGGAAGAGGTGCAGGCGGAGAAGGAGGCGAAGGAGTAGATGGATACCTTACTGGGTGTTGATGTGGAGGAGGAGGACATCTTACTGGGTGTTGAGGAGGAGGAGGAGGACATCTTACTGGGTGTTGACGTGAAGGAGGAGGAGGAGGACAACTTCCTGGGTGTTGATGTGGAGGAGGAAGAGAAGGACAACTTACTGGGTGTTGAGGAGGAGGAGGAGGAGGAGGAGAAGGACAAATTACTGGGTGTTGATGTGGAGGAGGAGAAGGTAAGCTTACTGGGTGCTGATGTAGAGGATGAGGAGGTAAACTTACTGGGTGCTGATGTAGAGGAGGAGGAGGAGGAGGAGGTAAGCTTACTGGGTGTTGGTTTGGAGGAGGAGGAGGAGGACACCTTACTGGGTGTTGATGTGAAGGAGGAGGAGGAGGAGTAGGCGGTAAGCTTACTAGTTGTTGATGTAGGGGAGGAGGAGGAGGAGAGCTTATTGGGTGCTGATGTTGAGGAGGAGGAGGAGGAGAAGGTAAGCTTACTCGGTGTTGAAGTGGAGGAGGAAGAGGATTAAGAGGAGGACACCTTACTTGGGGATGATGTGGAGGTGGAGGAGGAGGACGGGGAGGTAAGCTTACTGGGTGTTGATGTGGAGGAGGAGGAGGAGGAGGTAAGTATATTGGGTGTAAATAGAGAGGTAGGAGGAGGAGGAGGAGGACACCTAACTTGGTGTTGATGTGGTGGAGGAGGAGGAGGACACCATACTTGGTATTGATGTGGAGGAGGAGGAGGAGGAGGAGGTAAGCTTACTGGGTGTTGATGTGGAGGACGAGGAGGAGGAAGAAGAGGAGGAGGATACTTAACTGGGTGTTGATGTGGAAGAAAAGAGGAGGAGGAGGAGGAGGATGAGGGGGAGGAGGAGGACACCTTACTGGGTGTTGATGTGGAAGAGGAGGAGGAAAAAGAAGAGGATGATACTTTACTGGGCGTTGATGTGGAAGAGGAGGAGGAAGAAGAGGAGCAGGAGGAGGAGGAGGAGGAGGAAGAGGAGGACACCTTACTTGGTATTGATGTGGAGGAGGAGGAGGAGGAGGACAACTTCTTGGGTGTTGATGTGAAGGAGGAGGAGGAGGAGGAAAAGGTAAGCTTACTGGGTGTTGATGTGGAGGAAGAGGAGGAGGATTTGGAGGAGGAGGAGGACACCTTACTGGGTGTTGATGTGGAGGACGAGGAAGACAAGGACACCTTACTGTGTGCTGATGTGGAGGAGGAGGAGGAGGAGTAGGAGGAGGGAAGCTTACTGGGTGTTGATGTGGAGGAGGAGGAGGAGGAGGCGAAGGACACCTTACTAGGTGTTGATGTGGAGGAGGAGGAGGAGGAGGAGAAGGAGGAGGTAAGCTTACTGGGTGTTGATGTTGAGGAGGAGGAGGAGGAGGACACCTTAATGGGTGTTGAAGTGGAGGAGGAGGAGGAGGAGGACACCTTACTTGGTGTTGATGTTGAGGAGGAGGAGGAGGTTTTCTTACTGGGTGTTGAAGTGGAGGAGGAGAAGGAGGAAGCGGCGGAGGAGAAGGACACCTTACTGGGTGTTGATGTGGAGGAGGAGGAGGAGGAGGAGAAGGAGGAGGTAAGCTTACTGGGTGTTGATGTTGAGGAGGAGGAGGAGGAGGACACCTTAATGGGTGTTGAAGTGGAGGAGGAGGAGGAGGAGGAGGACACCTTACTTGGTGTTGATGTTGAGGAGGAGGTTTTCTTACTGGGTGTTGAAGTGGAGGAGGAGAAGGAGGAAGCGGCGGAGGAGAAGGACACCTTACTGGGTGTTGATGTGGAGGAGGAGAAGGAGGAGTAGGAAGACACTTTACTGTGTGTTGATGTGGAGGAAGAGGAGGAGGAGGAAGACACCTTACTGGGTGTTGATGTGGAGGAGGAGGAGGAGGAAGCGAAGGAGGAGGTAAGCTTAGTGGGTGTTAATGTGGAGGAGGAGGCGAAGGACACCTTACTGGGTATTGATGTGGAAGAAGAGGTGGAGGATTAGGAGGAGGAGGAGGAGGAGGAGGACACCTTACTGGGTGTTGATGTGGAGGAGGAGGAGGAGGAGAAGGACACCTTACTGTGTGTTGATGTGGAGGAGGAGGAGGAGGCGAAGGACACCTTACTGGGTGTTGATGTGAAGGAGGAGGAGGAGGAGGAGGTAAGCTTACTGGGTGTTGATGTGTAGGAGTAGGAGGAATAGGAGGAGGCGAAGGACACCTTACTGGGTGTTGATGTGGAGAAGGAGGAGGAGGAGGCGGAGGACACCTTACTGGGTGTTGATGTGGAAGAGGACGAGGAGGAGGAGGACACCTTACTGGGTGTAGATGTGAAGGAGGAGGAGGAGGAGGTAAGCTTGCTGGTTGTTGATGTAGATGAGGAGGAGGAGGAGGAGGAGGAGGACACCTTACCTGGTGTTGATGTGGAGGAAGAGGAGGAGGATTAGGAGGAGGAGGAGGAGGACACCTTACCTGGTGTTGAAGTGGTTGAGGAGGAGGAGGACACCTTACTGGGTGTTGATGTGGAGGAGGAGGAGGAGGACACCTTACTGGGTGTTGATGTGGAGGAGGAGGAGGTGGAGGCGGAGGGCACCTTACTGGGTGTTGATGTGGAGGAGAAGGAGGAGGAGGAGGAGGAGGACACCTTACTGGGTGTTGATGTGAAGGAGGAGGAGGAGGAGGAGGAGGTAAGCTTGCTGGTTGTTGATGTAGAGGAGGAGGAGGAGGAGAGCTTATTGGGTGCTGATGTAGAGGTGGAGGAGGAGGAGGAGGTAAGCCTACTGGGTGTTGATGTAGAGGAGGAGGAGGAGGAGGTAAGCTTACTGGGTGCTGATGTAAAGAAGGAGGAGGATGAGGAGGTAAGCTTACTGGGTGTTGATATGGAGGAGGAGGAGAAGAAGAAGGACACTTTACTGGGTGTTGATGTCAGGAGGAGGAGGAGGAGGTAAGCTTAATGGGCGTTGATGTGGAGGAGGAAAGCTTAATGGGTGGTGATGTGGAGGAGGGGAAGAAAAACACTTTACAGGGTGTTGATGTGGAGGAGGAGGAGGGGGAGGAGGAGGAGGAGGACACCTTACTGGGTGTTGATGTGGAGGAGGAGGAGGAAGAGGAGGAGGAAGACACCTTACTGGGTGTTGATGGGAAGGAGGAGGAGGAGGAGGAGGAGGTATGCTTACTGTTTATTGATGTGGAGGAGGAGGAGGAGGTAAGCTTACTGGGGGCTGATGTAGAGGAGGAGGAGGAGGAGGAGGAGGAGGTAAGCTTACTGGGTGTTGATGTAGAGGATGAGGAGGTAAGCTTAATGGGCGTTGATGTGGTGGAGGACTTGGAGATGAAGAAGGACACTTTACTGGGTGTTGATGTGGAGGAGAAGAAGGAGGAGGAGGAGGCGGAGGAGGACACCTTATTTGATGATGATGTTGAGGAGGAGGAGGAGGAGGTCTTCTTACTGGGTGCTGATGTAGAGGAGGAGGAGGAGGAGGAGGACACCTTACTGGGTGTTGATGTGGAGGAGGAGGAGGTGGACGAAGAGGAGTAGGATACTTGACTGGGCGTTGATATGGAAGAGTAGGAGGAAGAATAGGAGGAGGATACTTTACTGGGTGTTGATGTGGAAGAGGAGGAGGAAGAAGAGGAGGAGGAGGAGGAAGAGGACACCTTACTGGGTGATGGTGTGGAGGAGGAGGAGGAGGAGGAGGAGGACACCTTACTGGGTGTTGATGTGAAGGAGGAGGAGGAGGAGGAGGAGGTAAGCTTGCTGGTTGTTGATGTAGAGGAGGAGGAGGAGGAGAGCTTATTGGGTGCTGATGTAGAGGTGGAGGAGGAGGAGGAGGTAAGCCTACTGGGTGTTGATGTAGAGGAGGAGGAGGAGGAGGTATGCTTACTGGGTGCTGATGTAAAGAAGGAGGAGGATGAGGAGGTAAGCTTACTGGGTGTTGATATGGAGGAGGAGGAGAAGAAGGACACTTTACTGGGTGTTGATGTGGAGGAGGAGGAGGAGGAGGAGGTAAGCTTAATGGGTGTTGATGTGGAGGAGGTAAGCTTAATGGGTATTGATGTGGAGGAGGGAAAGAAAAACACTTTACTGGGTGTTGATGTGGAGGAGGAGGTGGAGGAGGTAAGCTTACTGGGTTTTGATGTGGAGGAGGAGGAAGAGAAGAAGGACACTTTTCTGGGTGTTGATGTGGAGGAGGAGGAGGGGGAGGAGGAGGAGGAGGGCACCTTACTGGGTGTTCATGTGGAGGAGGAGGAGGAGGAGGAGGAGGACACCTTACTGGGTGTTGACGGGAAGGAGGAGGAGGAGGAGGAGGTATGCTTACTGTTTGTTGATGTGGAGGAGGAGGAGGAGGTAAGCTTCCTGGGGGCTGATGTAGAGGAGGAGGAGGAGGAGAAGGAGGAGGTAAGCTTACTGGGTGTTGATGTAGAGGATGAGGAGGATGAGGAGGTAAGCTTAATGGGCGTTGATGTGGTGGAGGACTTGGAGATGAAGAAGGACACTTTACTGGGTGTTGATGTGGAGGAGAAGAAGGTGGAGGAGGACACCTTATTTGATGTTGATGTTGAGGAGGAGGAGGAGGCGGAGGAGGACACCTTATTTGATGTTGATGTTGAGGAGGAGGAGGAGGAGGTCTTCTTGCTCGGTGCTGATGTAGAGGAGGAGAAGGAGGAGGAGGACACCTTACTGGGTGTTGATGTGGAGGAGGAGGAGGTGGACGAAAAGGAGTAGGATACTATACTGGGCGTTGATATGGAAGAGTAGGAGGAAGAAGAGGAGGAGGATACTTTACTGGGTGTTGATGTGGAAGAGGAGGAGGAAGAAGAGGAGGAGGAGGAGGAGGAGGAGGAGGAAGAGGACACCTTACTGGGTGTTGGTGTGGAGGAGGAGGAGGAGGAGGAGGAGGAGGAGGACACCTTACTGTGTGTTGATGTGGTGGAGGGAGGAAGAGGACACCAAACGTGGTGTTGATGTGGAGGAGGAGGAGGAGGACACCTTACTGTGCGTTGATGTGGAGGAGGAGGAGGACGAGAGGGACACCTTACTGGGTGTTGATGTGAAGGAGGAGGAGGAGGAGGTAAGCTTACTGGGTGTTGATGTGGAGGAGGAGGACGAGGAGGACACCTTACTGCGTGTTGATGTGAAGGAGGTGGAGGAGGAGGTAAGCTTACTGGGTGTTGATGTGGAGGAGGAGGAGAAGAAGGACAACTTACTGGGTGTTGATGTGGAGTAAGAGGAGCAGGAAGAGGAGGAGGAGGAGGAGGAGGAGGCGAAGGACACCTTACTGGGTGTTGATGTGGAGGAGGAGGAGGAGGAGGAGGAGGTAAGCTTACTTGGTGTTCATATGTAGGAGGAGGAGGAGGAGGAGGAGGCGAAGGACACGTTGCTTGGTGTTGATGTGGGGGAGGAGGAGGAGGACACCTTAATGGGTGTTGATGTGGAGGAAGAGGAGGAGGAGGAGGAGGACACCTTACTGGGTGTTGATGTGGAGGAGGAGGAGGAGGAGGAGGAGGACGACACCTTACTGGGTACTGATATGGATGAAGAGGAGGAGGACACCTTATTGGGTGGTGATGTGGAGGAGGAGGAGGAGAAGGAGGAGGAGGAAGACACCTCCTACTGGGTGTTGATGTGGAGGTGGAGCAGGAGGAGGAGGAGGAGGAGGAGGTAGGCTTACTGGGTGTTGATGTGGAAGAGGAGGAGGAGAAGGGGAAGGAGGAGGACACCTTTTTGGGTGTTGATGTGGAGGAGGAGGAGGAGGGGGCGGAGGACACCTTACTGGGTGTTGATGAGGAGGAGGAGGAAGAGGACACCTTACTGGGTGTTGATGTGGAGTAGGAAGAGGAGGAGGAGGAGGTAAGCTTACTGGGTTTTGATGTGGAGGAGGAGGAGGAGAAGAAGGACACTTTAATACGGGTTGATGTGGAGGAGGAAGAATAGGAGAAGGAGGAGGTAAGCTTACTGGGTGCTGATGTAGAGGAGGAGGAGGAGGAGGTAAGCTTACTGGATGTTGATGTGGAGGAGGAGGAGGAGTTGGAGAAGGAGGAGGTGGAGGAGGACACCTTACTGGGTGTTGATGTGGATGAGGAGGAGAAGGACAACTTACTGGGTGTTGAGGAGGAGGAGGAGGAGGAGTAGAAGGACAACTTACTGGGTGTTGATGTGGAGGAGGAGGAGAAGGACAAGTTACTGGGTGTTGATGTGGAGGAGGAGGAGGAGGACACGTTACTGGGTGTTGATGTGGAGGAGGAGGAGGAGGACACCTTACTTGGTGTTGATGTTGAGGTGGAGGGGGAGGCGGTAAGCTTGTTGAGGTGGAGGAGGAGGAGGAGGAGGAGGAGGTAAGCATGCTGGGTGTTGATGTAGAGGAGGAGGAGGAGGAGGAGGTAAGCTTATTGAGGGCTAATGTAGAGGAGGAGGAGGTAAGCTTAATGGGTGTTGATGTAGAGGAGGAGGAGAAGGTAAGCTTATTGGGTGCTGATGTAGAGGATAAGAAGGTAAGCTTAATGGGTGTTGATGTGGAGGAGAAGGAGGAGGAGGAAGAGGGCACCTGAATGGTTGTTGATGTGGAGGAGGAGGAGGAGGAGGAGGACACCTTACTTGGTGTTGATGTTGAGGAGAAGGAGGAGGAGGAGGAGGACACCTTAATGGGTGTTGATGTGGTGAGGAGGAGGAGAAGGACACTTTACTGGGTGTTGATGTGGAGGAGGAGGAGGTGGAGCAGGTAAGCTTACAAGGTGCTGATGTAGAAGAGGAGGAGGAGGAGGAGGAGGTAAGCTTACTGGGTTTTGATGTGGAGGAGGAGGAGGAGGAGGACACCTTACTGGGTGTTGATGTGGAGGAGGAGGACACCATACTGGGTGTTGATGTGGCGGAGGAGGAGGAGGAGGAAGAGGAGGACACCTTACTGGATGTTGATGTGAAGGAGGAGGAGGAGGGGGAGGACACCTTACTGGGTGTTGATGTGAAGGAGGAGGAGGTAAGCTTACTGGGTGTTGATTTGGAGGAGGAGGAGGTAGCCATACTGGGTGTTGATGTAGAGGAGGAGGAGGAGGACACCTTACTCGGTGTTGATGTGGAGGAGGAGGAGGAGGAGGTAAGCTTTCTGGGTGTTGATGTGGAGGAGGAGGAGGAGGATACTTTATTGGGTGTTGATGTGGAAGAGGAGGAGGAAGAAGAGGAAGAGGAGGAGGAGGAGGAGGACACCTTACTGGGTATTGATGTGGAGGAGGAGGAGGAGGAGGAGGAGGAGGTAAGCTTACTGGGTGTTGATGTGGAGGAGGAGGAGGAGGAGGACACCTTACTGGGTGTTGATGAGGAGGAGGAGGAAGAGGCGAAGGACACCCTTACTGGGAGTTGATGTGGAGGAGGAGGAGGAGGTAAGCTTACTCTGTGTTGGTGTGGAGGAGGAGGCGAAGGAGGAGGTAAGCTTACTGGATGTTGATGTGGAGGAATAGGAGGAGGATTAGGAGGAGGAGGAGGAGGAGGAGGATACCTTACTGGGTGTTGATGTGGAGGAGGAGGAGGAGGAGGACACCTTACTGGGTGTTGATGAGGAGGAGGAGGAGGAGAAGGACACCTTACTGGGTGTTGAGGAGGAGGAGGAGGAGGAGGAGGTAAGCATACTGGGTGTTGATGTGGAGGAGGAGGAGGAGAAGGACACCTTACTGGGTGTTGATGATGAGGAGGAGGAAGAGGCGAAGGACACCCTTACTGGGTGTTGATGTGGAGGAGGAGGAGGAGGAGGAGGAGGACACCTTACTGGGTGTTGATGTGGAAGAGGAGGAAGAGAAAGACACCTTAATGGGTGTTGATGAGGAGGAGGAGGAAGAGGCGAAGGACCCCCTTACTGGGTGTTGATGTGGAGGAGGAGGAGGAGGAGGAGGAGGAGGACACCTTACTGGGTGTTGATGTGGAGGAGGAGGAGGAGAAGGACCCCTTACTGGGTGTTGATGGGGAGGAGGAGGAAGAGGCGAAGGACACCCTTACTGGGTGTTGATGTGGAAGAGGAGGAGGATTAGGAGGAGGAAGAGAAGGACACCATACTGGGTGTTGATGTGGAGGAGGAGGAGGAGAAGGAGGAGGAGGAGGACACCTCTTACTGGGTGTTGATGTGAAGGAGGAGGAGGAGGAGGTAAGCTTACTGGGTGTTGATGTGGAACAGGAGGAGGAGAGGGAGGAGGAGGAGGACACCTTACTGGGTGTTGATGTGGAGGAGGAGGAGGAGGAGGAGGCGGAGGACACCTAAATGGGTGTTGATGTGGAGGAAGAAGAGGAGGAGGACACCTTACTGGGTGTTGATGTGGAGGAAGAGGAGGAGGATTAGGAGGAGGAGGAGGAGGAGGACACCTTACTGGGTGCTGATGTGGAGGAGGAGGAGGACACCTTACTGGGTGTTGAGAGGAGGAGGAGGAGGAGGACACCTTACTGGGTGCTGATGTGGAGGAAGAGGAGGAGGATTAGAAGGAGGAAGAGAAGGACACCTTACTAGGTGTTGATGTGGAAGAGGAAGAGGAGGACACCGTACTGGGTGTTAGTGTGAAGGAGGAGGAGGGGGAGGTAAGCTTATTGGGTGTTGATGTGGAACAGGAGGAGGAGAAGGAGGAGGAGGAGGACACCTTACTGGGTGTTGATGTGGAGGAGGAGGAGGCGGAGGACATCTTACTGGGTGTTGATGTGGAAGAGGAGGAGGAGGACACCTTACTGGGTGTTGATGTGAAGGAGGAGGAGGAGGAGGACGACAACTTGCTGGGTGATGATGCGGAGGAGGAGGAGGAGGAGGAGAGCTTACTGGGTGCTGATTTAGAGGAGGAGGAGGAGGAGGAGGAGGAGGAGGAGGTAAGCTTACTGGGAGTTGATATAGAGGAGGAGGAAGAGGAGGAGGTATGATTACTTGATGCTGATGTAGAGGAGGAGGAGGATGAGGAGGTAAGCTTACTGGGTGTTGATGTGGAGGAGGAGGAGAAGAAGAAGGACAATTTACTGGGTGTTGATGTGGAGGAGGAGGAGGAGGAGGAGGAGGAGGTAAGCTTAATGCGTGTTGATTTGGAGGAGGAGGAGAAGAAGGACACTTTACTGGGTGTTGATGTGGAGGAGGAGGAGGAGGAGGTAAGCTTAATGGCGGTTGATGTGGAGGAGGTAAGCTTAATGGGGGTTGATGTGGATGAGGAGGAGGAGGAGGAGGAGGAGGTAAGCTTACTGGGTTTTGATGTGGAGGAGGAGGAGGAGAAGAAGGACACTTTACTGGGTGTTGATGTGGAGGAGGAGGAGGAGATACGCTTACTGGGTGCTGATGTGGAGTAGGTGGAGGTGGAGGAGGAGGAGGAGGAGGAGGAGGAGGAGGAAGAGGAGGTAAGCATAATGGGTGGTGATGTAGACTAGGAGGAGGAGGTAAGCTTACTGGGGGCTGATGTAGAGGAGGAGGAGGAGGAGAAGGTAAGCTTACTGGGTGCTGATGTAGAGGATGAGGAGGTAAGCTTAATGGGTGTTGATGTGGTGGAGAAGGAGGAGGAGGAGGAGGATACCTTAATGGGTGTTGATGTGGAGGAGGAAGAGGAGGAGGAGGAGGAGGACACCTTACATGGTATTGATGTTGAGAATGAGGAGGTGGAGGAGGTCTTCTTACTGGGTGTTGAAGTGGAGGAGGAGGAGGAGGAAGAGTAGGAGGAGGAGGACACCTTAATGAGTGTTGATGTGGAGGAGGAGGAGGAGGAGGAGGAGGACACCTTACTTGGTGTTGTTGTTGAGGAGGAGGAGAAGGAGGTAAGCTTACTCGGTGTTGATGTGTAGGAGGAGGAGGAGAATAATGACACTTTAGTGGGTGTTGATGTGGAGGAGGAGGAATAGGAGGAGGAGGAGGTAAGCTTACTGGGTGCTGATGTAGAGGAGGAGGAGGAGGAGGAGGTAAGCTTACTGGGTGTTGATTTGGAGGAGAAGGAGGAGGAGGAGGAGGACACCTTTCTGGGTGTTGATGTGAAGGAGGAGGAGGAGGAGGAGGAGGTAAGCTTACTGGTTGTTGATGTAGAGGAGGAGGAGTAGGAGAACATATTGGGTGCTGATGTAGAGGAGGAGGAGTTGGAGGAGGTAAGCTTACTGGGTGTTGAATTGGAGGAGGAAGAGGATTAAGAGGAGGACACCTTACTTGGTGTTGATGTGGAGGTGGAGGAGGAGGAGGAGGACACCTTATTGGGTGTTGATGTGGAGGAGGAGGAGGAGGAGGAGGAGGCAAGCATACTGTGTGTTGATGTGTAGGAGGACGAGGAGGAGGAGGAGGTGGAGGCGAAGGACACCTTACTGGGTGTTGATGTGGAGGAGGAGTAGGAAGATGAGGACACCTTACTGGGTGTTCATGTGGAGGAGGAGGAGGAGGACACCTCTTACTGGGTGTTGATGTGGAGAAGGAGGAGGAGGAGGCGGAGGACACCTTACTGGGTGTTGATGTGGAGGAGGACGAGGAGGAGGCGGACACCTTACTGGGTGTTGATGTGAAGGAGGAGGAGGAGCAGGAGGTAAGCTTGCTGTTTGTTGATGTAGAGGAGGAGGAGGAGGAGAGCTTATTGGGTGCTGATGTAGAGTAGGAGGAGGAGGAGGAGGAGGAGGAGGACACCTTACTGGGTGTTGAAGTGGAGGAGGAGGAGGAGGACACCTTGCTGTGTGTTGATGTGGAGGAGGAGGAGGAGGACTCCTTACTGGGTGTTGATGTGGAGGAGGTGGAGGCGGAGGGCACCTTACTGGGTGTTGATGTTTGAGGAGAAGGAGGAGGAGGAGGAGGACACCTTACTGGGTGTTGATGTGAAGGAGGAGGAGGAGGAGGAGGAGGTAAGCTTACTGGTTGTTGATGTAGAGGAGGAGGAGGAGGATAGCTTATTGGGTGCTGATGTAGAGGAGGAGGAGGAGGTAAGCTTACTGGGTGTTGAAGTGGAGGAGGAAGAGGATTAAGAGGAGGACACCTTACTTGGCGTTGATGTGGAGGTGGAGGAGGAGGAGGAGGACACCTTACTGGGTGTTTGTGTGAAGGTGGAGGAGGAGGACGAGGAGGTAGGCTTACTGGGTGTTGATGTGGAGGAGGAGGAGGAGGAGGAGGAGGAGGTAAGTATACTGGGTGTTAATATAGAGGTAGGAGGAGGAGGAGGAGGAGGTGGAGGACACCTTACTTGGCGTTGATGTGGTGGAGGAGGACGTGGAGGAAGAGAAGGTCGACTTACTGTGTGTTGATGTGGTGGAGGAAGGAAGAGGACACGTTACTGGGTGTTGGTGTGGAGGAGGAGGAGGAGGGACTCCATACTTGGTATTGATGTGGAGGAGGAGGAGGAGGAGGAGTTATGTTTACTGGGTGTTGATGTGGAGGAGGAGGAGGAGGCAGAAGAGGAGGAGGATACTTTACTGGGTGTTGATGTGGAAGAGAAGAGGAGGAGGATGTTGGGGAGGAGGAGGACACCTTACTGGGTGTTGATGTGGAAGAGGAGGAGGAAGAAGAGGAGGATGATACTTTACTGGGTGTTGATGTGGAAGAGGAGGAGGAAGAAGAGGAGGAGGAGGAGGAGGATGAGGAGGAGGAGGAGGAGGAAGAAGAGGACACCTTACTGGGTATTGATGTGGAGGAGGAGGAGGAGGAGGAGGACACCTTACTGGGTGTTGATGTGAAGGAGGAGGAGGAGGAGGAGGAGGAGGAGGAAAGCTTACTGGGTGTTGATGTGGAGGAAGAGGAGGAGGATGAGGAGGAGGAGGAGGACACCTTACTGGGTGTTGATGTGCAGGACGAGGAGGAGAAGGACACCTTTCTGTGCGTTGTTGTGGAGGAGGAGGAGGAGGAGTAGGACACCTTACCTGGTGTTGATGTTGAGGAGGAGGAGGAGGTCTTCTTAATGGGTGTTGATGTGGAGGAGGAGAAGGAGGAAGCGGCGGAGGAGAAGGACACCTTACTGGGTGTTGATGTGGAGGAGGAGGAGAAGGAGGACACCTTACTGGGTGTTGATGAGGAGGAGGAGGAGGAGGAGGAAGAGGAGGACACCTTACTGGGTGTTGATGTGGAGGAGGAGGAGGAGGAGGAGGAAGAGGAGGACACCTTACTGGGTGTTGATGTGGAGGAGGAGGAGGTGGAGGAAGAGAAGGTCGTCTTACTGGGAGTTGATGTGGAGGAGGAGGAGGAGGAAGCGAAAGAGAGGGGGAAGCTTAGTGGGTGTTGATGTGGAGGAGGAGGCGAAGGACACCTTACTGGGTATTGATGTGAAAGAAGAGGAGGAGGATTAGGAGGAGGAGGAGGAGGAGGTGGAGGACACCTTACTGGGTGTTGATGTGGAGGAGGAGTAGGAGGAGTAGGAAGACACTTTACTGTGTGTTGATGTGGAGGAAGAGGAGGAGGAGGAAGACACCTTACTGGGTGTTGATGTGGAGGACGAGGAGGGAGGAGGAGGAGGAGTAGGAGGAGGAGGAAGAGGAGGACACCTTAGTGGGTGTTGATGTGGAGGAGGAGGAGGAGGAGGAGGAGGAGGACACCTTACTGGGTGTTGATGTGGACGAGGAGGAGGTGGAGGGAGAGAAGGTCGTCGTACTAGGTGTTGATGTGGAGGAGGAGGAGGAGGAAGCGAAGGAGGAGGTAAGCTTAGTGGGTGTTGATGTGGAGGAGGAAGAGGAGGAGGAGGCGAAGGATACCTTACTGGGTATTGATGTGGAAGAAGAGGAGGAGGATTAGGAGGAGTAGGAGGAGGAGGAGGAGGACACCTTACTGGGTGTTGATGTGGAGGAGGAGGAGGAGAAATACACCTTACTGTGTGTTGATGTGGAGGAGGAGGAGGAGGAGGCGAATGACACCTTACTGGGTGTTGATGTGGAGGAGGAGGAGAAGGAGGAGGTAAGCTTACTGGGTGTTGATGTGTAGGAGAAGGAGGAGGAGGAGGAGGAGGCGAAGGACACCTTACTGGGTGTTGATGTGGAGGAGGTGGAGGAGGACACCTTACTGGGTGTTGATGTGAAGGAGGAGGAGGAGGAGGAGGATACCTAACTGGGTGTTGATGTGGAGGAAGAGGAGGAGGAGGAGTAGGAGAAGGACACCTTGCTGGGGGTTGATGTGGAGGAAGAGGAGGAGAATTAGGCGGAGGAGGAGGAGGACACCTTACTGGGTGTTGATCTGGAGAAGGAGGAAGAGGACACCTTACTGGGTGTTGATGTGGAGGAGGAGGAGGAAGACACCTTACTGGGTGCTGATTGTGGAGGAAGGGGAGGAGGAGAAGGACACCTTACTTGGTGTTGATGTGGAGGAGGAGGAGGAGGACACCTTACTGGGTGTTCATGTGGAGGAGGAGGACACCTCTTACTGGGTGTTGATGTGGAGAAGGAGGAGGAGGACGCGGAGGACACCTTACTGGGTGTTGATGTGAAGGAGGAGGAGGAGGAGGAGGAGAGCTTATTGGGTGCTGATGTAGAGTAGGAGGAGGAGGAGGGGGAGGAGGACTCCTTACTGGGTGTTGATGTGGAGGAAGAGGAGGAAGATTAGGAGGAGGAGGAGGAGGACACCTTACTGGGTGTTGAAGTGGAGGAGGAGGAGGAGTACACGTTACTGGGTGTTGATGTGGAGGAGGAGGAGGAGGACACCTCACTGGGTGTTGATGTGGAGGAGGAGGAGGTGGAGGCGGAGGGCACCTTACTGGGTGTTGATGTAGAGGAGGAGGAGGAGGAGGAGGACACCTTACTGGGTGTTGATGTGTATGAGGAGGAGGAGGAGGAGGACACCTTACTGGGTGTTGATGTGGAGGAGGAGGAGGTGGAGGCGGAGGGCACCTTACTGGGTGTTGATGTGGAGGAGAAGTAGGAAGAGGAGGAGGACACCTTACTGGGTGTTGATGTGAAGGAGGAGGAGGAGGAGGAGGAGGAGGTAAGCTTGCTGGTTGTTGATGTAGAGGAGGAGGAGGAGGAGAGCTTATTGGGTGCTGATGTAGAGAAGGAGGAGGAGGAGGAGGAGGAGGAGGAGGAAAGCTTACTGGGGGCTGATGTAAAGAAGGAGGAGGATGAGGAGGTAAGCTTATTGGGTGTTGATATGGAGGAGGAGGAGAAGGAGAAGGACACTTTACTGGGTGTTGATGTGGAGGAGGAGGAGGAGGAGGAGGAGGAGGACACCTTACTGGGTGTTGATGTGAAGGAGGAGGAGGAGGAGGAGGTAAGCTTACTGGGTGTTGATGTGGAGGAGGAGGAGGAGGTAAGCTTACTGGGGGCTGATGTAGAGGAGGAGGAGGAGGAGGAGGTAAGCTTACTGCGTGTTGATGTAGAGGAGGAGGAAGAGGAGGAGAAAGTAAGCTTACTGGGTGCTGATGTAGAGGATGAGAAGGATGAGGAGGTAAGCTTAATGGGCGTTGATGTGGTGGAGGAGGAGGAGATAAAGAAGGACACTTTACTGGGTGTTGATGTGGAGGAGAAGGATGAGGAGGAGGAGGCGGAGGAGGACACCTTATTTGATGTTGATGTTGATAAGGAGGAGGAGGAGGTCTTCTTACTGGGTGCTGATGTAGAGGAGGACGAGGAGGAGGAGGACACCTTACTGGGTGTTGATGTGGAGGAGGAGGAGGTGGGGGAAGAGGAGTAGGATACTTTACTGGGCGTTGATATGGAAGAGTAGGAGGAAGAAGAGGAGGAGGAGGAGGAGGAGGAGGAGGGGGAGTACACCTTACTGGGTGTTGGTGTGGAGGAGGAGGAGGGGGAGGAGGAGGAGGAGGACACCTTACTGTGTGTTGATGTGGTGGAGGAAGGAAGAGGACACCAAACGTGGTGTTGATGTGGAAGAGGAGGAGGAGGACACCTTGCTGTGCGTTGATGTGGAGGAGGAGGAGGACGAGGAGGACACCTTACTGGGTGTTGATGTGAAGGAGGAGGAGGAGGAGGTAAGCTTACTGGGTGTTGATGTGGAGGAGGAAGAGGAGGAGGCGAAGGACACCTTTCTGGGTGTTGATGTGGAGGAAGAGGAGGAGGATTAGGAGGAGGAGGAGGAGGAGAAGGAGGACACCTTACTGGGTGTTGATGTGGAGGAGGAGGAGGAGGAGAAGGACACCTTACTGGGTGTTGATGTGGAGGAAGAGGAGGAGGAAGAGGAGAAGGAGGAGGAGGAGGAGTCGAAGGACACCTTACTGGGTGTTGATGTGGAGGAGGAGGAGCAGGAGGAGGCGAAGGACACGTTACTGGGTGTTGATTTGGAGGAGGAGGAGGAGGACACCTTACTGGGTGTTGATGTGGAGGAAGAGGAGGAGGAGGAGGAGGACAGCTTACTGCCTCTTGATGTGGAGGAGGAGGAGGAGGAGGAGGAGGAGGACACCTTACTGGGTGTTGATGTGGAGGAGGAGGAGGAGGAGGAGGAGGACGACACCTTACTGGGTGCTGATGTGGAGGAAGAGGAGGAGGACACCTTATTGGGTGGTGATGTGGAGGAGAAGGAGGAGAAGGAGGAGGAGGAAGACACCTCCTACTGGGTGTTGATGTGGAGGTGGAGCAGGAGGAGGAGGAGGAGGAGGTAGGCTTACTGGGTGTTGATGTGGAAGAGGAGAAGGAGAAGGGGAAGGAGGAGGACACCTTATTGGGTGTTGATGTGGAGGAGGAGGAGGAGGAGGCGGAGGACACCTTACTGGGTGTTGATGTGGAGGAGGAGGAGGAGGAGGACACCGTACTGGGTGTTGATGTGAAGGAGGAGGAGGAGGAGGTAAGCTTGCTGGGTGTTGCTGTAGAGGAGGAGGGGGAGGAGGAGTGCTTACTGGGAGCTGATGTAGAGGAGGAGGAGGAGGAGGAGGATGAGGAGGTAAGCTTTCTGGGTGTTGATGTGGAGGAGGAAGAGAAGAAGAAGGACACTTTACTGGGTGTTGATGTGGAGGAGGAGAAGGAGAAGGACACTTTACTGGGTGTTGATGTGGAGGAGGAGGAGGTGGAGCAGGTAAGCTTACAAGGTGCTGATGTAGAAGAGGAGGAGGAGGAGGAGGTAAGCTTACTGGGTTTTGATGTGGAGGAGGAGGAGGAGGAGGACACCTTACTGGGTGTTGATGTGGAGGAGGAGGACACCATACTGGGTGTTGATGTGGCGGAGGAGGAGGAGGAGGAAGAGGAGGACACCTTACTGGATGTTGATGTGAAGGAGGAGGAGGAGGGGGAGGACACCTTACTGGGTGTTGATGTGAAGGAGGAGGAGGTAAGCTTACTGGGTGTTGATGTGGAGGAGGAGGAGGTAACCATACTGGGTGTTGATGTAGAGGAGGAGGAGAAGGACACCTTACTGGGTGTTGATGTGGAGGAGGAGGAGGAGGTGGAGGAAAAGAGGGTCGTCTTGCTGGGTGTTGATGTGGTGGAGGAAGGAAGAGGACACGTTACTGGGTGTTGATGTGGAGGAGGAGGAGGAGGAGGAGGTAAGCTTTCTGGGTGTTGATGTGGAGGAGGAGGAGGAGGATACTTTACTGGGTGTTGATGTGGAAGAGGAGGAGGAAGAAGAGGAAGAGGAGGAGGAGGAGGAGGACACCTTACTGGGTGTTGATGTGGAGGAGGAGGAGGAGGAGGAGGCGAAGGAGGAGGTAAGCTTACTGGGTGTTGATGTGGAGGAGGAGGAGGAGGAGGACACCTTACTGGGTGTTGATGAGGAGGAGGAGGAAGAGGCGAAGGACACCCTTACTGGGAGTTGATGTGGAGGAGGAGGAGGAGGAGGAGGTAAGCTTATTCTGTGTTGGTGTGGAGGAGGAGGCGAAGGAGGAGGTAAGCTTACTGGGTGTTGATGTGGAGGAACAGGAGGAGGATTAGGAGGAGGAGGAGGAGGAGGAGGAGGATACCTTACTGGGTGTTGATGTGGAGGAGGTGGAGGAGGAGGACACCTTACTGGGTGTTGATGAGGAGGAGGAGGAGCAGAAGGACACCTTACTGGGTGTTGATGAGGAGGAGGAGGAGGAGGAGGAGGAGGAAAGCATACTGGGTGTTGATGTGGAGGAGGAGGAGGAGAAGGACACCTTACTGGGTGTTTATGAGGAGGAGGTGGAAGAGGAGGAGGAGGAGGTAAGTATCCTGGGTGTTGATGTGAAGGAGGAGGAGGAGAAGGACACCTTACTGGGTGTTGATGATGAGGAGGAGGAAGAGGCGAAGGACACCCTTACTGGGTGTTGATGTGGAGGAGGAGGAGGAGGTGGAGGAGGAAACCTTACTGGGTGTTGATGTGGAAGAGGAGGAGGAGAAAGACACCTTAGTGGGTGTTGATGAGGAGGAGGAGGAAGAGGCGAAGGACCCCCTTACTGGGTGTTGATGTGGAGGTGGAGGAAGAGGAGGAGGAGGAGAACACCTTACTGGGTGTTGATGTGGAGGAGGAGGAGGAGAAGGACCCCTTACTGGGTGTTGATGGGGAGGAGGAGGAAGAGGCGAAGAACACCCTTACTGGGTGTTGATGTGGAAGAGGAGGAGGATTAGGAGGAGGAAGAGAAGGACACCTTACTGGGTGTTGATGTGGAGGAGGAGGAGGAGGAGGCGGAGGACACCTAAATGGGTGTTGATGTGAAGGAGGAGGAGGAGGAGGTAAGCTTACTGGGTGTTGATGTGGAACAGGAGGAGGAGAGGGAGGAGGACGAGGACACCTTACTGGGTGTTGATGTGGAGGAGGAGGAGGAGGAGGCGGAGGACACCTAAATTGGTGTTGATGTGGAGGAAGAAGAGGAGGAGGACACCTTACTGGGTGTTGATGTGGAGGAAGAGGAGGAGGATTAGGAGGAGGAGGAGGAGGAGGACACCTTGCTGGGTGCTGATGTGGAGGAGGAGGAGGACACCTTACTGCGTGTTGATGAGGAGGAGGAGGAGGAGGACACCTTACTGGGTGCTGATGTGGAGGAAGAGGAGGAGGATTAGAAGGAGGAAGAGAAGGACACCTTACTGGGTGTTGATGTGGAGGAGGAGGAGGAGGCGGAGGACACCTTACTGGGTGTTGATGTGGAAGAGGAAGAGGAGGACACCGTACTGGGTGTTGATGTGAAGGAGGAGGAGGGGGAGGTAAGCTTATTGGGTGTTGATGTGGAACAGGAGGAGGAGAAGGAGGAGGAGGAGGACACCTTACTGGGTGTTGATGTGGAGGAGGAGGAGGAGGCGGAGGACATCTTACTGGGTGTTGATGTGGAAGAGGAGGAGGAGGACACCTTACTGGGTGTTGATGTGAAGGAGGAGGAGGAGGAGGACGACAACTTGCTGGGTGATGATGCGGAGGAGGAGGAGGAGGAGGTATGCTTACTGGGTGTTGATGTGGAGGAGGAGGAGAAGAAGAAGGACAATTTACTGGGTGTTGATGTGGAGGAGGAGGAGGAGGAGGAGGAGGTAAGCTTAATGCGTGTTGATGTGGAGGAGGAGGAGAAGAAGGACACTTTACTGGGTGTTGATGTGGAGGAGGAGGAGGAGGAGGTAAGCTTAATGGCGGTTGATGTGGAGGAGGTAAGCTTAATGGGGGTTGATGTGGATGAGGAGGAGGAGGAGGAGGAGGAGGTAAGCTTACTGGGTTTTGATGTGGAGGAGGAGGAGGAGAAGAAGGATACTTTACTGGGTGTTGATGTGGAGGAGGAGGAGGAGATACGCTTACTGGGTGCTGATGTGGAGTAGGTGGAGGTGGAGTAGGAGGAGGAGCAGGAGGAGGATGAGGAGGAGGAAGAGGAGGTAAGCATAATGGGTGGTGATGTAGACTAGGAGGAGGAGGTAAGCTTACTGGGGGCTGATGTAGAGGAGGAGGAGGAGGAGGAGGAGAAGGTAAGCTTACTGGGTGCTGATGTAGAGGATGAGGAGGTAAGCTTAATGGGTGTTGATGTGGTGGAGAAGGAGGAGGAGGAGGAGGATACCTTAATGGGTGTTGATGTGGAGGAGGAAGAGGAGGAGGAGGAGGAGGACACCTTATATGGTGTTGATGTTGAGAATGAGGAGGTGGAGGAGGTCTTCTTACTGGGTGTTGAAGTGGAGGAGGAGGAGGAGGAAGAGGAGGAGGAGGAGGACACCTTACTGGGTGTTGATGTGGAGGAGGAGGAAGGAGGAGGAGGAGGAGTAGGAGGAGGAGGAAGAGAGGACACCTTAGTGGGTGTTGATGTGGAGGAGGAGGAGGAGGAGGAGGAAGAGGAGGACACCTTGCTGGGTGTTGATGTGGAGGAGGAGGAGGTGGAGGAAGAGAAGGTCGTCTTACTGGGAGTTGATGTGGAGGAGGAGGAGGAGGAAGCGAAAGAGGGGGTAAGCTTAGTGGGTGTTGATGTGGAGGAGGAGAAGGAGGAGGAGGCGAAGGACACCTTACTGGGTATTGATGTGGAAGAAGAGGAGGAGGATTAGGAGGAGGAGGAGGAGGAGGTGGAGGACACCTTACTGGGTGTTGATGTGGAGGAGGAGTAGGAGGAGTAGGAAGACACTTTACTGTGTGTTGATGTGGAGGAAGAGGAGGAGGAGGAAGACACCTTACTGGGTGTTGATGTGGAGGAGGAGGAGGGAGGAGGAGGAGGAGTAGGAAGAGGAGGAAGAGGAGGACACCTTACTGGGTGTTGATGTGGAGGAGGAGGAGGAGGAGGAGGAGGAGGAAGACACCTTACTGGGTGTTGATGTGGACGAGGAGGAGGTGGAGGGAGAGAAGGTCGTCTTACTAGGTGTTGATGTGGAGGAGGAGGAAGCGAAGGAGGAGGTAAGCTTAGTGGGTGTTGATGTTGAGGAGGAAGAGGAGGAGGAGGCGAAGGACACCTTACTGGGTATTGAGGTGGAAGAAGAGGAGGAGGAGGAGGAGGAGGAGGAGGAGGAGGACACCTTACTGGGTGTTGATGTGGAGGAGGAGGAGGAGAAATACACCTTACTGTGTGTTGATGTGGAGGAGGAGGAGGAGGAGGAGGCGAAGGACACCTTACTGGGTGTTGATGTGGAGGAGGAGGAGGAGGAGGAGGTAAGCTTACTGGGTGTTGATGTGTAGGAGAAGGACGAGGAGGAGGAGGAGGCGAAGGACACCTTACTGGGTGTTGATGTGGAGGAGGAGGAGGAGGACACCTTACTGGGTGTTGATGTGAAGGAGGAGGAGGAGGAGGAGGATACCTTACTGGGTGTTGATGTTGAGGAGGAGGAGGAGGAGGAGGAGGAGTAGGAGAAGGACACCTTGCTGGGGGTTGATGTGGAGGAAGGGGAGGAGGATAGGCGGAGGAGGAGGAGGACACCTTACTGGGTGTTGATGTGGAGAAGGAGGAAGAGGACACCTTACTGGGTGTTGATGTGGAGGAGGAGGAGGAAGACACCTTACTGGGTGTTGATGTGGAGGAGGAGGAGGAGGAGAAGGACACCTTACTTGGTGTTGATGTGGAGGAGGAGGAGGAGGACACCTTACTGGGTGTTCATGTGGAGGAGGAGGACACCTCTTACTGGGTGTTGATGTGGAGAAGGAGGAGGAGGAGGCGGAGGACACCTTACTGGGTGTTGATGTGGAGGAGGAGGAGGAGGAGGAGGACACCTTACTGGGTGTTGATGTGAAGGAGGAGGAGGAGGAGGAGAAGAGCTTATTGGGTGCTGATGTAGAGTAGGAGGAGGTGGAGGGGGAGGAGGACACCTTACTGGGTGTTGATGTGGAGGAAGAGGAGGAGGATTAGGAGGAGGAGGAGGAGGACACCTTACTGGGTGTTGAAGTGGAGGAGGAGGAGGAGTACACCTTACTGGGTGTTGATGTGGAGGAGGAGGAGGAGGACACCTTACTGGGTGTTGATGTGGAGGAGGAGGAGGTTGAGGCGGAGGGCACCTTACTGGGTGTTGATGTGGAGGAGGAGGAGGAGGAGGAGGACACCTTACTGGGTGTTGATGTGAAGGAGGAGGAGGAGGAGGAGGACACCTTACTGGGTGTTGATGTGGAGGAGGAGGAGGTGGAGGCGGAGGGCACCTTACTGGGTGTTGATGTGGAGGAGAAGGAGGAAGAGGAGGAGGACACCTTACTGGGTGTTGATGTGAAGGAGGAGGAGGAGGAGGAGGAGGTAAGCTTACTGGTTGTTGATGAAGAGGAGGAGGAGGAGGAGTGCTTATTGGGTGCTGATGTAGAGGAGGAGGAGGAGGAGGAGGTGGAGGTGGAGGAGGAGGAGGTAAGCTTACTGGGGGCTGATGTATAGAAGGAGGAGGATGAGGAGGTAAGCTTACTGGGTTTTGATGTGGAGGAGGAGGAGGAGGACACCTTACTGGGTGTTGATGTGGAGGAGGAGGAGGGGGAGGAGGAGGAGGTAAGCTTACTGGGTGCTGATGTGGTGGAAGAGGAGGAGAAGAAGGACACTTTACTGGGTGTTGATGTGGAGGAGGAGGAGGGGGAGGAGGAGGAGGAGGACACCTTACTGGGTGTTGATGTGGAGGAGGAGGAGGAGGAGGTAAGCTTACTGGGTGTTGATGTGGAGGAGGAGGAGGAGGTATGCTTACTGGGGGCTGATGTAGAGGAGGAGGAGAAGGAGGAGGAGGTAAGCTTACTGCGTGTTGATGTAGAGGAGGAGGAAGAGGAGGAGAAGGTAAGCTTACTGGGTACTGATGTAGAGGATGAGAAGGATGAGGAGGTAAGCTTAATGGGCGTTGATGTGGTGGAGGAGGAGGAGAAGAAGGACACTTTACTGGGTGTTGATGTGGAGGAGAAGGATGAGGAGGAGGAGGCGGAGGAGGACACCTTATTTGATGTTGATGTTGATAAGGAGGAGGAGGAGGTCTTCTTACTGGGTGCTGATGTAGAGGAGGAGAAGGAGGAGGAGGACACCTTATTTGATGTTGATGTTGATAAGGAGGAGGAGGAGGTCCTCTTACTGGGTGCTGATGTAGAGGAGGAGGAGGAGGAGGAGGACACCTTACTGGGTGTTGATGAGGAGGAGGAGGAGGTGGGGAGAGAGGAGTAGGATACTTTACTGGGCGTTGATATGGAAGAGTAGGAGGAAGAAGAGGAGGAGGAGGAGGAAAGGAGGAGGAGGAGGAGTACACCTTACTGGGTGTTGGTGTGAAGGAGGAGGAGGAGGAGGAGGAGGAGGACACCTTACTGTGTGTTGATGTGGTGGAGGAAGGAAGAGGACACCAAACGTGGTGTTGATGTGGAAGAGGAGGAGGAGGACACCTTGCTGTGCGTTGATGTGGAGGAGGAGGAGGAGGAGAAGGACACCTTACTGGGTGTTGATGTGAAGGAGGAGGAGGAGGAGGTAAGCTTACTGGGTGTTGATGTGGAGGAAGAAGAGGAGGAGGCGAAGGACACCTTTCTGGGTGTTGATGTGGAGGAAGAGGAGGAGGATTAGGAGGAGTGAGAGGAGGAGGAGGAGGACACCTTACTGGGTGTTGATGTGGAGGAGGAGGAGGAGGAGAAGGACACCTTACTGGGTGTTGATGTGGAGGAAGAGGAGGAGGAAGAGGAGAAGGAGGAGGAGGAGGAGTCGAAGGACACCTTACTGGGTGTTGATGTGGAGGAGGAGGAGCAGGAGGAGGCGAAGGACACGTTACTGGGTGTTGATTTGGAGGAGGAGGAGGAGGACACCTTACTGGGTGTTGATGTGGAGGAAGAGGAGGAGGAGGAGGAGGACACCTTACTGCCTGTTGATGTGGAGGAGGAGGAGGAGGAGGAGGAGGAGGACAC
>CAUDMG010000016.1:0-95000 GCA_958450375.1 Homarus gammarus
CAGTTACACACCTTAGATTCCGCCCATTTTTTTCCCCCCCAGAAATTTCAAAGTAATTTCGAATGCCCCGCCATTGGCAACACTGGGCGTCCCAAGGAGTTATTAGCTAGGCGGAAAATATGTCACGTAGGCCTAAGCTAAAGCCTTGAGAGTAGATGCGACGCTGGCTCTCCCTCAGTCACGGGGAGCAGTCAGACATACAAGACGTCCCTGCGCGTCCGTCACAGAAATAGTCACGTGGCCAAGTCACCTGTGTTGCACTATTGCAGTATAACAAGTAAGTCTCATTCGATCTCAGACAGGGTTAGATAGGGCAGTGATAAAGCTAACAAGAGCTAACAGTGAGTTCATTTCAGGGTTTCCGTCAGAACCCACTTGACCGGAGATGACCGGAGTTAACTGCGAGAGATTGACTGCCGTTTGAGACTGCCGTTGATGATTGAGGGTGATATAATTTTGTTGAAAGCCCTTAGGGCCTATGCATTGTAGAGTGTTTAATTTCTATTTTTTTAATACCATTTCATAAGTGACTGATATTATTTTGTGAAAGCCCTTAAGGCCTGTTTCATGTGTGCAAGCAACATTTCTTAATACTTCAAATTTATTGTTGCCTGAGTTTCTAATAATTTCGATATCATGTATAACTTTTATTCCCCAGAGTAGTGTTTTAAGTTCAAGTTAAGAGGTGCGCATATTGGTGTACCATTATTTGATTGTGTTTGTAGTGTTGGAGGGAATATAAGTGTCTAAATTTTACAGTGTATCTCATTTATCCCAGTCACAGACGCTATCCTTCCACGGGTCACGGACAATTCATTTTGTTTAGTAGATCTAAGTGTTCTTGTGCTGGTTCGGGATTTTCCTCAAAGGGGCGCTTCCACTGCCATTACCATCTATTAATTTTTAATAAACCCCAAGTCAAGTGAGAAATTAAAGTCCAGTAAATTCCGACCAGTTACAAATGGTAGCAGAGCGTAGTTATTTCTATTTCGTGACTGATAGTTCTGTGGTTGGGATAATGAGCGTAATCATGGAGTGGATGGAAACGGTAGAGAGTGTGACCCCAACTCTACTCATGCTCGCCGTGGGAATGGGTTTGTTGTGGTTTACGGTGCGGGGTTACTCGGAGAAAAGGAGAGACAGCCCGGGTTTGGTGCAGTTGAGAGAAGAGTTCATGGGACGTATTGGGAAGCTAGAGGGGAAAGTCCGGGGAGAGTACCAGGAACGATTGGAACAGTTAGAAGGGAAGATCAATGGGGAATGTCAGGCATGGGCGAACCAAATCAGGGGGGAGTACGGAGTATATGTACAACAGTTAAGGGGGGAGTGCCACACACAATTGCAACAGTTAGAGAAGGAACATCAACAACACCTAGTTCTGTTGGGGGATGCACTAGATAGGGTAAAGACACAGTATAAAATACAGCACGATGAGACAATGTGGGAGATGAGGAGACACAATAGTAGAGAGGGAACTAGTCTCGGGGCCGGGTTGACCATGTCTAAGTTCGACGGTATGCCAGGAATAGAGGTAGGAAAGTGGTTAAGAGAGGTTGACCGAACCCTCAAGCTGCTAGACGGATACGAAGTCAGTCGAATCCAATTCATAATAAGGCATCTTGCGGGGCCTGCGGCAGATCGCGTATACAATGCACGCAGAGACTGGGAACCGTAGATGAATTAACTTGTTATTTGAAGCAGCATTACGGCGGGCAGACGGCCACGTACGACGCCATTCAGAGGGTGATGAATCGGAAACAAGGGAGCAACGAAACGCTTCTTGAATATTATGATGCTATGCTCGATTTAAACGATGAGTTGAACCACCATGGTCATAAATATGATAAGGCCCTGTTGGGAGATGCAATCACTCTGGGGCTCAAGGAGGAACAAAGCCGTATGTGGTTATTGGAGGAGATCAAGAAGTATCCTCACCATAGTCTAGACGAGTGGAACACGGGGCTGAGAGAGGCGGAGCAAAAACGAGAGGCTTTGAGGGAGGTACCGCTGACTAAAGGAAGAGAGAACGAGGCGCAGGCTGGGGGCTCGATTCTCCCGATGTGCTATGCGTGTGGACAAGAGGGCCACCTCAGTTTCAATTGCATGAACAGGTCCAGACCAGGAGAGAGTGTCCCAAGGGGATACGTGGGCAATAGCCAGTATCGACTTGGAAATAACAATCGGAACTGGCGGCCGGAAAATGGTCAAGGCCAGGCAGTCCCCGCCAACCGTTCCTGGCCTCACCAATAGATTCCACCGGCGATGTTATGAATCAAGAGAGAGCGGACCCATGGTCAAGCGTGGTTCACATGACAAATTTAATCACAACAGAAGGTACCTTAAGGCTGAAAGCAGAGTGTCCTAAGGTCTCGGTGCTGGTAGCGGGTCGTGAAATGTGGGGTTTAGCAGATACTGGGGCAGAAGTGTCGCTAATTGATGAACTTTTCTACCGTCGGGAGCTGGAGCCTGCAGGCGTGTTGTTGCAGCCCACTCGAATAAGGGTAAAAGGGGTGTCAGGGTTTCCAGTGCCGTGTGTGGGGTGTATTCGGGTCACTATGGTCGTATGTGGGGTGGAAGTCACTGATGTGGGGATGTTGGTTTGTCCAGGGATTGAGACCCAGGGTAAGGGGCAATCTCATGTCGGGTTGTTGGGGATGAATGTGCTGGGGGAGGTTGCGGAGATCTGGCCGCACATGTATCACTTGTGCAGGGAAACCAGGAGCACCGCTGAGTGGAAAAATTGCTTGCATGAGGTTAGGCAGTTGTGTGCAATAGAGGCCATCAGCCTGGGGTATTGTATGACAGAGAGGAAGAAAAGCCCAACCATTCCTCCCGGGCGTCCTCAGTTGCTGTCAGTGTGTGTTCCCTCATTAAGCCAGGTAGCTAACAAAGAAGTAGTGATTGAACCTCTAATAATAGAGGATGAAGGTTGGATGCCTGAGGGTGTGATAGTGTTGCCGACAGCTGTAAGAGTGGTGAGAGGCATGACCCAGGTGTTGGTGGCAAATCTGTCTGATAGTCGTAAGAACTTGAGGGGCAATTGGCGGATTGGGAAAGTGGCTTCTGGGACGGAAGTCGAGGAAGACATCAGTGAAGAGGTGTATGTGAGGACAGTTCAACTGGATGCCCGTACGGAGGTCAAAGTGCACACGGAGGAAATGAATGAGGAACAAGAGAGTGCAGTTAGGTGTTTAATAGAAGAGTTTAGTGATATTTTTGAAGGAGAGGGCCAGCCTATAGGAAAGGCTATTGGGGTTCAGCATGAGATCCCAGTGACCACAGACAGGCCAGTTAGGGTGCCATATCGGAGGATCCCACCAAACCAGGTACCAGAGGTGAAGCAGCACATTAGCCAGCTGTTAGATCAGGGAGTAATTCAGCATAGTGAGAGTCCGTACTCTGCCACCATTGTAGTAGTGAGGAAAAAGGACGGGACGCTGAGGTTGTGCAGTGACTATCGTGGCTTAAATAAGGTCACGGTACGCGATGCGTTTCCTCTGCCTAGGATAAATGAAACTCTAGAATCGCTGACGGGGGCCCAGTTTTTCTCAACGTTTGATCTGGCGGCGGGATATCACCAGATAGAAGTAAAACCTTCAGACCGTCCAAAGACTGCCTTCAGCACAAGCTTCGGACACTTTGAGTACAGGCGACTGCCTATGGGATTGTCAAATAGTCCGGGAACCTTTCAGAGATACATGGAGCGGATTTTAGGGGATAAAATTTTTTCCTCGTTGCTTGTATACCTTGATGATGTGATGGTGTTTTCAAGTACAATAGATCAGCGTATAGTCAGATTGAGGGAATTATTTTGCAGGATGAGGGAGAATAACTTAAGATTTAAACCTAAAAAGTGTGAAATAATGGCTTCAAAAGTAAGTTATTTAGGATATCAGGTGTCAGCTGAAGGCATCACAGCTGATCCTGAGAAGATTAGGGTAATAAGAGATTGGCCAGTCCCTCAGACGGTGAAAGATGTGCGGTGTTTTGTAGGGTTCACATCATTTTATAGGAAATTTGTTAAAGGGTTTGCCCAAATAGCTGCTCCACTGCATGCGTTGATGCATGGGAAATCGAAGGATCGGGTAGATAGTGAATGGAGAGAGGAACAGCAACAGGCTTTTGAGAAACTGAAAGACAAGGTGACGCAGACACCAGTGTTGGCTTGCCCAGATTTCACTCAGGAGTTTATATTAGAAACAGATGCAAGTTTTCGTGGGCTAGGTGCGGTGCTGTTCCAGCGGAAGGATGGCAGGTTGCATCCGGTGTGCTATGCGAGTCGAGGCCTGAGGAAATCAGAACGTAACATGAACAACTATAGTTCTCGTAAGTTAGAGATGTTAGCACTCAAATGGGCAGTAGTGGATAAATTCAGGGATTATTTGGCAGGGAAACATTTCACAGTCTATACAGATAACAACCCACTCAGTCACCGCGAGAAGGCTAAACTAGGTGCCGTGGAAAGTAGGTGGAATGCGGATCTCGAGCAGTTTAACTTTACTATAGAGTACAAGCCGGGGAAGAACAACATTGTGGCGGATACTCTATCTAGAATCCCGGCGGAACAGGAGGAAAATAGTGAAGAAGAGTATACAGCGATGCATGTACTAGAAGAGAACGGGGCAGGAAGGAAGGAACTGTGGACGATGGATGGGCTGCGTAAGGAGCAAGAAGGCATGGACTATATGACAAAACTGCGAAGATGGTTGATGGGAGAGCTGCCGGAGGATGAGGTACAGGTAGAGCTCCAAAATGATGATTTCCGCAAGATGTACCGAGCTAGGAAATCCCTGATCGTAAGAGAAGATGTTGTCTGGCATAGAAGACCCGAAGGGAAGAATCTATGGAGGAAGGTGCCAGTGTTAACTCCAAACTTGCAGGAGGCTTTGACTAGAGCCTGCCACGACGAGGTTGGGCATCAGGGGCGAGATTGCACCCTGTTGCTGGTGCAGGAGCGAGGTTTCTGGTCAGGCATGGGAGAAGCAGTGCGAGACTACATAGCCAGCTGCGAGAGGTGTGGAGTAGCAAAAGATGAAGTGCCGAAACCCCAACTGCATTTAGGGACGATTGAAGCTGCCAAACCATTAGAGACACTGGACGCAGATTTCACCTTGCTGGACAATCGGCAAGGATGGGAGAATGTCCTGATAATGGTTGACATATACAGTCGTTACACTTGGGCCTTTCCCACCAAAGACCAGAAAGCCTCGACGATTGCAAAGATCCTGGTGAATCGGGTCTTCCTGACAGTGGGTGCACCTGAGCGACTGTTGACCGATCAGGGAAGAAATTTTGGCAGTGCATTGGTCCGACAAACTTGTGCCACCTTTGGGGTGAAGAAAATAAGGACGTCAGCATATCACTCACAGGGAAATGGTATGGTGGAACGGTTCAATCGAACCCTGCACGGTCTGCTGGCCACCCTCGAGGAAGAGGAAAAGAATAGGTGACCAGAGCATCTGCAGGCAGTGGTGTCACAATATAACGCGACTCCGAATGCCACGACAGGGTTTTCCCCCATTCCTGTTGTTTTACGGGAGAGAACCAAACTGCCGTTTGACCTTAGGCCGGAAGTAGACCCAGAGCCGGTAGATGAGTGGGTGATGGTGATAAGAGACCGGCAACGAAGATTGCAGGAAGCAGTGGAGATCAATGTTCGGAGACGTAAGGAAATAAACAGAAGGAAAAGAGAAGAGAAAGCCCACGAGAGTAGCTGGGAAGTGGGCCAGGAGGTTTTGCTGAGGAACAATGTAAAAATAGGCCGGTGTAAGCTGCAAAACCATTGGTTTGATACGAGATGGCACATTGTTGAGGTCCTAAATCCAAGGCCTGGTTTATATCGCATTGAGCCCAGTGGTGGAGAAGACCTGGAAGCGAGAGTGGAAAACCGGAGCAACTTGAAGGCTGCTCCAACCCTAAGGCATCCGGGAGACCCAGCGATGGATGAATCTGAGGATGAGGACGAGGAGCTCCCACCCCAGATGAGCAAGATGAAGAGAAGTAGTTCAGAGAGGTCGATCGAGCCTGCAACTGAAAGACGAAGCCGACAAATTACAGTCTAGGGTGCATGGTAATGAGAAAAGACTGGTTGTAGAGGGTGAGTTGGAGGAGTTGTGAGTAGGTCAGAGATGTGCGTTGAGTAGTGGTTGCTGTCATGAGCGGGATTGAGAGTACGGTTGTAATGTCTAGGGCCTCACTAATATGGACTGGTACATTGTCAGAGGGTTGGTCTGCCGGCATGAGGTTCGGAGACGTGGACGGAATATTGTTTGACACTGGTTCCTCTTAGTTCAAAGGCCAGGCAAAGGAGAGCATGTTTGAAATGGACTGAGTAGTGTTTTGACACTGGTTCCTCTTAGTTCAAGGGCCAGGCAAAGGAGAGTATGTTTGAGATGGACTGAGTATTGTTTTGACATTGGTTCTCTAGTTAAGGGCCAGGCAAAAGGGGAGCGTGATGTTCTGGTTGGTTTTGAGTTGGGCTAGGAAGAAATGGAGTTGCTGGCTGCGAATGGAATAGTACAGAGTTGAAGGTGGCTTCTAAGTTGTTCTCTCAGCACATGAGGGCAGTGCTGTTTTCTTTTAGGAGGGTCGAGTGTTAGCGGGAGAGAAAATGAGAGAAGAGTAGACGGGAATGCTGCGTTTAGCAAAAGGGGTAAGATGCAGTTTGTTAGAACAAATTTTAGGGGGGTTGTATGTATGTTTTCTCATCACATGAGGACAGTGCTGTCATTTTTTAGGGGGGTCGATTGTAATATTTAGAAATTTCAGAGTAATTTCGAATGCCCCGCCATTGGCAACACTGGACGTCCCAAGGAGTTAATAGATAGGCGGAAAATATGTCACGTAGGCCTAAGCTAACGCCTTGAGAGGAGATGCGACGCTGGCTCTCCCTCAGTCACAGGGAGCAGTCAGATTTACAAGACGTCCCTGCGCGTCCGTCACAGAAATAGTCACGTGGCCTAGTCACCTGCGTTGCACTATTGCAGTATAACAAGTAAATCTCATTCGATCTCAGACAGGGTTAGATAGGGCTGTGGTAAAGTAAACTAGAGCTAACAGTGAGTTCATTTCAGGGAGTTGACTGCGAGAGATTGACTGCCGTTTGAGACTGCAGTTGATGATTGAGGGTGGCGATTGTCGCCATTGGACCGATCAGAGTAGGCCTGTCACTGTTTAGCGGGGTACCAAAGGATCTCTTGAGGGAATCTAGCCGTCTGGGTGCCCAGCTGACGACGGGACGATCGTGGGTCAGCAGCTCTCCTCTACCTCGGCTCACAACACCACATGTCCCGAGCAGCTTAGTGAAACCCTCTTGCTAACGGGAAGCTAAAGCTTCTCTCAGCTGTACAAGGTCTCATTGGCTCACTCCCTTCCGCTTTATGGACGCACTGGGAGTACACTGAGGCTATCTGAGTAAATTAATGGTCACACACTGAGACCGTGAGTCTAGGTCTCTAGGAGATACCTAGAGGAACATTCTATCTCCCTTATTACGGGTGTAGTTAATACCATTTCTCAGTTGCTGATGTTATCTTGACGTGTGTGGTTTAATATTTCTTAAATAATTTTGATAGTATTGTTGTTTGAATGTTTGTGTCACTAAGTGGAACCAGAGAGATACTGTGATTTGATTCTTTAATGCATCTAATTTTTCTTCATAATTCTGATCTCAGGGATAACCTTTGTTCCCCAGAGTAGTGGTTAAGTTAGGTTAGGAAGAGTGCATCTGTTGGGGTGATATAATTTTGTTGAAAGCCCTTAAGGCCTATTCATTGTAGAGTGTTTAATTTCTATTTTTTTAATACCATTTCCTAAGTGACTGATATCATTTTGTGAAAGCCCTTAAAGCCTGTTTCATGTGTGCAAGCAACATTTCTTAATACTTCAAATTTATTGTTGCCTGAGTTTCTAATAATTTCTATATCATGTATAACTTTTATTCCCCAGAGTAGTGTTTTAAGTTCAAGTTAAGAGGTGCGCATATTGGTGTACCATTATTTGATTGTGTTTGTAGTGTTGGAGGGAATATAAGTGTCTAAATTTTACAGTGTGTCTCATTCATCCCAGTCACAGACGCTATCCTTCCACGGGTCACGGACAATTCATTTTGTTTAGTAGATTTAAGTGTTCTTGTGCTGGTTCGGAATTTTTAATAAACCCCAAGTCAAGTGAGAAATTAAAGTCCAGTAAATTCCGACCGGTTACATATATATATATATACATATATATATATATATATATATATATATATATATATATATATATATATATATATATATATATATATATATACAGTATATACAGTATATATATATATATATATATATATATATATATATATATATATATATATATATATATATATATATATATATATATATGTATATATATATATATATATATTTCATTAGCCCAATAAAGCACGCGGACTTCTACATACAATCAACACCTCAACCCGCCAGGATTCGAACCCACGGCCCACAAGCCTATGACTGTGACCGGGGAACGCTAACCGCTAACCGGACACAGTCATAGGCTTGTGGGCCGTGGGTTCGAATCCTGGCGGGTTGAGGTGTTGATTATATATATATATATATATATTATATATATATATATATATATATATATATATATATATATATATATATATATATATATATATATATATATATGCACACTTCCTAACGTAACCTAACCACTACTCTGGGGAACAAGGTTATACCTGAGATCAGAATTATGAAGAACAATCAGAGGCATTAAAAGAATCAAATCACAGTATCACTCTGGTTCCACTTGATGGCACAAACATTCAAAACAATATTATCAAAATTATCTACAAACTATTAAACTACACCCGTAATAAGGGAGGGAAAATGTTCCTCCAGGTATCTCCTAGAGACCTAGACTCACGGTCTCAGTGTGTGACCATTAGTCTACTCAGATAGCCTCAGTGTACTCCCAGTGCGTCCATAAAGCGGACGGGAGTGAGCCAATCAGACCTTGTACAGTTGAGAGAAGCTTTAGCGTCCCGTGTCGTTTAGTTGTCGGGAGCACTCGTTCACTCAAGAGATCCTTTGCTACCCCGCTAAACAGTGACAGGCCTACTTTGATCGGTCCAATGGCGACAATCGCCACCCTCAATCATCAACGGCAGTCTCAAACGGCAGTCAATCTCTCGCAGTCAACTCCCGGTCAACTCCAGTCAAGTGGGTTCTCACGGAAACCCTGTTATACTCACTGTTAGCTCTAGTTTACTTTATCACTGCCCTATCTAACCCTGTCTGTGATCGAATGAGACTTCCTTGTTATATTGCAATATTTCAGCACAGGTGACTAGGCCACGTGACTATTTCTGGGACAGACGCGCAGGGACGTCTTGTTTGTGTGAGTGCTATCCGGGACTGAGAGAGAGGCCCGGTCGTCTCTCAAGGTGTCAGCTTAGGTCTACGTGACCTATTTTCCGCCTAACTAATAACTCCGTGGGACACCCGTAACATTATTCAGACTGTTAAACGATCTATAATAATTTAAAATTCAATAATTGTCCCTTTCTTCATGAATCGCATCATTATTAAATCGGTAAACTACATTTAATATCATATAGGCCTAGTTCCACCATCTCTCGCTAGGAGCAGGGAGCGCTCTCTCCCCTCCCATGACCTTGAACGCTCAGTGTTGCCAATGGCGGGGCATTCGAAATCACTCTGAAATTTCTGAATATTACACATATATATATATATATATATATATATATATATATATATATATATATATATATATATATATATATATATATATATATATATATATATATATATATATATATATATATATATATATATATATATATATATATATATATATATATTTATAAATATACATATGTATATAAAAATATATATATATATATATATATATATACAAACAACACCTCAACCTGCCAGGATTCGAACCCACAGCCCACGAGCCCGTGACTGTGACCATGACTGTGACCGGGGAACGCTAACCGCAGGACCACCAGGATACTAAAAGCTGTCCTAGACTCTGTTATATTTCACACAAAGCCTGTTCAACGAGCTTATGGCTCCGTGAACCTCTAATGGGGACTACCCGTATCACGTAGGTGGTCAGAGTAACGTTTTCCCAAATCCGGCTTCGAAACACGAGGATCCATATGTATTTCATTAGCCCAATACACACGCGGACTTCTACATACAATCAACACCTCAACGCGCCAGGATTCGAACCCACGGCCCACGAGCCCATGACTGTGACCGGGGAACGCTAACCGCTGGACCACCAGGGTACTAAAAGCAGTCCTAGACTCTGTTATATTTCACACAAAGCCTGTTCAACGAGCTTATGGCGCCGTGAACCTCTAATGGGGACTACCTGTATCACGTAGGTGGTTAGAGTAACGTTTTACTAAATCCGGCTTCGAAACACTAGGATCCATATATATTTCATTAGCCCAAGAAACACTCGGACTTCTACATACAATCAATACCTCAACCCGCCAGGATTCGAACCCACTGATTAGGCTGGCAAGGGATATCTATCCCTAAGTCCCAGGCCTTTACAGGTGAGCTGAACAATGAGTTGAAACTTGTCTATAAAGTCACGGAGGTAAGTATTACACTATGTCAGTAAAGGTCTAATTAAACGTCTAATTAAGAACTACTTTACTAACTGTGACTTCCCAGCAAGACTAACTGCAGATGTTGACACTGAGACTAGAACATGGTACAAATTAGAGAATTTACACTGACTGTTTTACGTTCTTCTACTCTGTTTCACTCAGTACACATGTCAACACAGTAAACCTAAACTTTCTCACTGGATAACAAAGACTCCTAACTAGTGAGTCTCGCACGCTCAACACTACATGACCAACACCTCCTGATCCATGGCTCCCCTGTAGAAGCACGTTACTTACAAGTGACATGAGCAACGCTATAATGAAACCAGGACAAGTGATATTTGGTCCTGTACTGTCTGAGATATATCCTTATTGTGACCAATGAAAAAAAAGAAAGGCCGTTCATGATTTTCTTTACATATGATCCCGTCAACCTCTCCCAGGCAGTCTCGCTACACAATCATTGCCTTAGAATGTTATGTTGATATCTTTAACCTAATCGGGTCAGAGACCATTAAGAATTCAAAATAAGGGTAACATATCAAGTATCCAAGTCGCTGTTTCCAGTGTACACAGTTTCAGCAAAGTGATCAGTTTCCTATAGTCCAGTACCAACCACCTCTGAAGTTCCTTGTATTTAGAATGTGATGGTTCAAAACTCATGATCTAATCCCACCAATGCACATTTTAAAGCACCGGCATAAACCATGATTCTTAAGCCCCGTCCACACGATCAAGCAGTGTCCGGCGGGTTTTGCCCGTTTACCCGTTTACGGGGCAAGGCCTGTGTGTTGTTGTACACACAGGGGTGGTTGGCAGCAGTCATAGTCGGGCGCCGGTAGCTAGTAGGTGGTCGGCAGTGGCGGGTGCGGTACGATCATCATGGTGTGTCGCAGGAATAATCGCCGGACACTTAAAGGGAAGAGCATAGCATTGTGTACTATAATAATTGCTGCTATGTGCAAAAAGAAGAACCAAATACAAAAAAGGGAATGGTGCAAAGAATGGTTAGGTCGAAGAAAAGTATTGGGAAGTCATGCCACGATTTTACGTGAACTGCAAGATGGACTTCACTAATTACATGAGAATGGACCCCAACACCTTTTACAAATTTCTAGCGAAAATGGAACAATATATAAAAAACAGGATACCAATATGAGAGAGAGTATATCTGCAGAGGCTCGTCTAGAGGCAACGCTCATATATCTTTCAACTGGGTGCATCTACAGTTCTACACGTCACTTCAGTATGGAACGAGGATATCAAAACAACATTTGTCTCGCATAATACCTGCAACTTGTCAAGCCATGTATGAAGTATTCAAGGAAGATTACTTGCAGGTGAGATTTGTAGTACATAATAATTCATTGATTAATGTTAAAATTATGATATGCATAGACAGGAAGCTATGGGAATAGAGTGAGGAGAGCGGCAGGAACGAAGAATACACATGAATGTCCTCATTACATAATACCTAAACAATCTCCCGTTTATTGTAACGTCAATAATGTACATTGCATAAGCTTATTTGGTTATACACTGGACATCTGGAACGAGAGGGAACATATACGCATCACATTTGCAGTACTTAACTCAGGATTTACAAAGTACTAGCTTACGTTCTGTCAGTATCTCTGTTCATACCTCACTGAATTGAGGACCCCGACCCCCCGAGGTCAGCGATGGCGTAGTGATCAGCTGTTTTTGACAGTCACGTGAGGTTCCAATAATAACACGTGTCTTGTATTGCAGGCTTATGTAATGTTGACTATTAATGACAATATTATAGGAATGTCGGTTTTCCGGTTTTATCGATTATTAATAATGAAAATGATATTAAAATATATTAGTATCTGTGAAGGGGTCCCAGGGTCAACTTCGTTTGTCTGGCAGAGTCGTCGCTCCATATCCAGCAGCAAACCACCTGGAAGGCGGACCATGATTTCTCTCAACGACGGGCACGGGCACTCCTCTGCTTTGCCCGCCAATTTTGCCCGATAACGGGCATTTAGCGCGTGCCCGCCGGACACTGTTCGATCGTGTGGACGAGCTTTTATACACATGCCTAATCCACTTTAAAGAATAGAGAGGATGAAAATTTGTGTTGAGTTACGTGATAGGAAATAGATAGATGCTTTTCCTTTAGTGTTGTACGTTACTGGGAAAATGTGAGAGGGAAGGGAATACCATGTTATACCAATAGAATAATAGGGTTGGTATTAATAACGTATAAGGGTGGACTTAACTATTTAATAATTAAAACACACAACAATGGTATGACACACCGCAGCACTCCTACGGCGCACGATAGTACTCCCACAGCACACGGCATCTCCCACAACACACGGCTCTCGGCAGTAGTCCTATAGCACACGGCTCACGGCAGTACTCCTAAAGCACCACACACAAGGCAGGACTCCCACAGCACACGGCTCACGGCAGTACTCCTACAGCACACGGCTCAATGCAGTACTCCTACAGCACATGGCAGGACTCCCACAGCACACGGCTCAGTGGCAGTACTCCTACGGCTCACGGCAGAAACTCCTAAAGCACACGGCTCCGGCAGTACTTTTACAGCACACGGCTCACGGCAGTACTCCTACAACACACGGCTCACGGCAGTAGGTGTTGACCGGGTCTGCCAGGAGTTCCATCTGTCTCGTGGTGATGGTTCGTGGCTACTAGCTCACCTCCGTCGCACCACCTCATCGTCCTGTCTCATTGGCCAGTCCCGTTATGACGCACTGTGACGTTGATTGACCTTAGTAATTGCTGCTTGAACCAGCCAACGAGTCCTTAGCCAACTGGTCCATAGTCTTGGCATGACATTCACCCCTGCTAAAAAAAAAACTTCTTTAGGAAAGGAAAATATCACAATTTTATGGCCCTTTTTCCGACGTTCGTTCATCTACTGAATATCTGTATCCTCTACCATTTGTCTAGAAAGAAGATGAACTTCGATATTTACTGTACACTTCCTGTGATATATCAAATCGTGAAATTGAATTCTTGGAGGTATAACGCCCACCATGTTAATCTTGCATTTGAGTTTCTAGATGTGCGGAGGCTTGTTTAGGGCAGGTGATCTGTTTCTAAGGAAAATTTTCCACCATATAAATAAAAATAACGCTTCTTCATGCCTTCCACTACGGCTAGTAATTCCTTTTCAACCGTGCTGTAATTCTTCTCTGCGGGCTTTAGTTTTCTGCTGTGGTATGCCACCGGACATACCTCGCCCTCGTTTTCTTGTAGAAGTACAGCTCCGATCCCGTCCAGAGAAACGTCTGTTCTGAGAATGAAAGGTTTATCAAAATTAGGCAACTGAAGACTTGGTTGTTTACATAGCAGATTTTTCAAGATGTTGAATGAATCTTCGTGGTGAGAAGTCCATTGGAATTTGTTTGGTGCATGTTTTTCAAAGTTCGTTGAGTGGTAGCGCAATCACTGCGAAGTTTTTGATGAAATCCCTGTAGCATCCGGCAAGGCCCAAGAAGGATCTTACTTGCTCTTTCGTGGTGGGCCTCTCAGCATCCTGAACCTTCTTGATCTTGTCTCTCTGGCAACTGCATCTACCTCCTTCTACAGTGTGTCCTACAAATTTAACTTTATCTCGGCCGATCTCGCATTTGCTGGGCTTATCGGTAAGGTTGAAATCTTGAAGCCTCTGAAAAAACTTGTGCAAGGATATTGATATGCTCTTCAATTGTGGCAGTGTGAATGAGGATATCATCCATGAAGACTTCCACTCTGCGAACATCGTGCAGGACCTTCTGCATTGCTCTGTTAAAAACAGCAGGACTGTTAAAGAGGCCAAAAGGGAGAACTGTATACTGGTACAACCCATTACGAGCGTTGAAAGCTGTGATTGGTCGGCTGGTTGGATGAAGAGGTATTAGGAAAAATTTCTTTTGTTAGATCTAATTTGGAACATACCTTCGAGTCGAATAGGCTGGAGAATATAACCCTCTGGTCACACATCGGATCTGCATCCACCTAGGTGATAGCATTCACCCGCCGGTAATCATGACAAATTCTCACACCCCCATCTTTCTACGAGGGGACTGCAATACGATGATGAGGACTTTTCAATTTTGCCTGCTGCTTTCATCTGTCCAATTTCCTGCTTGACCAGCTCCACCAGTCTCTGAGGAATGATGTATGGCCTTACCCGTACAGGTGTTGAACTAATTAATTGTATGATCATTAACCAAGCCAACTCTAGGCTTGTCCGAAAAAATATTTGAAAATCGGCGTAGAAGGGTCATAACTTATTCTTTTTCCCGGACAGAGAGATTTGTCCCCAGGGTTTTATTATCAACTGTCTCCAACTGCTGGGCTTGTACAGTGATAAGTTCGTGTTCGTCGTCACTGGTAGGGACCACGGCGGCTGCACAAATGGAGTTATCCGGGCAGTAGTGACCCCTCACCGTTTCCAGGTATTGCTGTTGTTCAGGTGACCATTTACGGAATCCAGGTATTCCTAAGGATGGATAATCCTGCTGGTAATATTCTGGAATACATTTCCATGCAACAGCCGCACCCCCTTCTTCACTGGAGTAGTGTCTTTTTATCATATTTATGTGAAATCTTTTCCGATGATTTCCTACTTGGATAATGTCGTAAGGGCTCTTCCACTGCGCCGGAAGTTTGCTGTGCACAGTGAGGAGGAAGACCGGGCACTTGTCCCCAACGTTCAATTGACGAAGCTTTGTTTTCCTATCGTAGTAGCTCTTCCGAGTGTGCTAGGCGTTGATGAGCTGTTGTTTGGCTAACTCACATGTAGCTTGAAAACGGTCAGCGAGGTCAATGACATAAGCGTAAGTGGTCTTTACTTCTGGGTCAAGCTGCTTGTCATCCCATAAGTCACGTAATATATGCACGGGTCCTCGAACAGTTTTCCCCATACAGCAAATCGAATTGGGAAAACTCAAGGGAACTCTGCGGAACCTCGCGATACGCAAAAAGCAAGGCAGCAACGTAGCGAGGCCATTCCTTTGGTTGCTCAGCTGCCATCTTCTTCAGCAATATCTTTAGCGTCCCATTGAATCGCTCGCATAGTTCGTTGCAACTTGGGTGGTAGGGTCATGTGCGTAGTCCTTTTACCGACAGCAGACGGAATACTTCCTCCATCATGGTGGAGGTTACTGACCACCTCTGTCACTTAGCACTTGTTTGGGAATGCCAGTTCTGCATGATATTTCCATCATTGCTTCAGCAACAGTTACAACCTCGATATTCTTCAGCGGTACAGCTTCGGCCCACCTCGTGCTGAAGTCAACGAGTGTGAGGATATACTTTGACCGATTACTTGCCCTGTTAATAGGCCCCACAAGGTCAACGGCAATCCTCTCAAAAGGCTCAGAAATTACGGGCAGAGGCTGTAACGGACTAGGTCTCACTCATCCACGATCACTGGTTTTCTGGCGGATATCGCACGACTGCACCAGTCTCTATATCTCCTTCCCTATGCCAGGTCAGAAATATACGGCCTGTATGCGATCAAGAGATTTTTTGTACCCCATGTGACCATCGAGAGCAGCACAGTGACCCATCTTAAACATTTCCTTGCGGTCTTTAGCGGGAACCACAAAATGTAGGCGTTCCTCCTGGTGTGGTGTCACAAGTTCACGTTACAAACGGTTACTTTTCTTGACGAATCTTGTTCGGTTGCCATAAGAATTTCTGACGGTCCCTGCCAGTAAGTTCCTTCGTACCGTATTGAGCGAGGGTACTGTTTCTTGTTCTCTCAGTACGTTGTTACGAGTTGGGGATTTAGAATATAGTTAAAAGTCTACCCAGATCCCAACAGGCAACAACAATAAAAAAACAAAGACAATCGGACTATAAAAGGGTAGACAAAGGATGTGAGTTTTTGTTGTGTATAATAAAGTACCATAAATTCCTTAACAAAATATTCAGCTTTCTATAATTTACCCTTAACCATACTTAACTTAAACATTAACAGTATATACATATTTATACAACATACAATAATTTGAAGCAAGGTGGAGGTGGGGAGGCAATATAAGATTACAAATACTTAAGTGCGGAGCTGAGATGGCTGACGAGTAAGGCTGAGTATTGTAGAAGACGGTAGGTAGTCACTGTGCTGTAGGTTTCCAGGATAGGTGATCCTGTGGTCACTTCCCAGAGTGAACTGAACTCTCATCGATCTGGAGCTGATGAGGAAGACTTGGAGGAGGTGACGCAGCAACCAGGATATGGAGAAGGGAAACCCCGGAGTGGTAACTAAGACTAGTCATACTCGGGTTTCGTCTCTAGATGGCGTTGCTCGTGGTGCTGGGTAGGTAGATCAGGACAATATATGGCGTGGTTCGTAGTGCTGGGTAGGTAGATCATGACAATTGATGGCGTGGTTCGTAACAACGTCTTGACTCTCCATTAGGTCGGAAGGTGCCGTAACGACCAGTGGAATGCCATATGGTTGTGTTCGAGCCATCTGTCGGGTCACGGCGGCAGCAGAAGTCTGGGTGGTCGCCTCCATGAAGCAGCTACTCCTAACCCCTCCAATGTTCCCAATTATCACTTCAGAAATTAGCTCGGACATAACTGCTGCATTAATCCAACCAGTGAAGAACGGGGATTCCACGTGCACTCTTGCTTCAGGCACAATTGTGATAGATCCATCATCATCTTGAAAGGAATCTGCCCACATGTGAACTAATGGCTTAGGACCAAGGTCTTCTTCACCATGCAGCCCGAGGATCCGTTGTCCCTCATAACACTGACTGCTTGGTTTCCAACATACCCAGGCTGGATAAGGAAGTTGGCGTGGCAATGACAAGAGTGTGTGTGGAGGCGGCTGCTTGTCAAAACTTGTGATGCCTCTGTTCCGAGTTATCCTGAGGTGGAGGTTGTAACTTCTGAAGGGGTTCAGGATCCTCGTTGTGGTGGAACGCAGCGGCGGCGGTTTTCTGTTGTCGGATATCACTGTGATTAAACCCTGAACGCCATTTAGTCTGGTCCCTCTTGTAAGCCTCATATAACGGATGTTGTTGACGATAAAGATGCTGGTTTGCTTCCTGTGACTGATTTTTGTACTGGGGAGGTGCTAATGGTTTTTTACCTTGCCACGCTTTCCTTGGTTGGTAGCCATATGCAGAAAAGTGAGTGTCTGCTTTTTCAGCCATCTTGAACTGGGAGATGAACTCGGGTGGGCAAGAATTTTCAAATTGATTGAGCAACATTAAATCCTTCATTCCATTTTTGGTATCTGGCGTTTCGTCCATGCTGATCCACTGCTTTAAATAAGCAGTGAGACGGGCTGCAAACCGAGTAGCGGTCTCCTTATCCTGCATCGTAGCACCAAGAAACTGGGATTTTGCTTGGTCTACATTTAATCCAAAAGCCTTAAGAAGAGCTGAATTCATCACGTTATATGTCTTCTCACTACTGCTGATACGATGCAGGATTTCCAGTGGCTTTCCCTCGAACAGGCTCATGAAGTGGAGACATTTCATAGACTCGCTGAAACTGTAGAGCTTGCCAGATCCTCAAACCGTTCTATGTATGGGTCTATGGTTTGTTGCTTGTTGAACATTGGTAGTTTTACGCGAGGAAACGAGGATACGGCAGGCTTCTGGGCGAGGGAATCCTGTTTAACTGTTGCGATCTCCAGTTCGTGTTTCCTGGCTTTCTCAGCTTCCTCACTTCTAATTCTCCAAACTTCAAGCTCGTGAAGGCGTAGCTTTCCTTGTTCTTCCCGTTCTTTGGCTCGCTCTTTCCATTCTTTGGCTTGCCTAGTCAACACAATACTTAATTTCAGTAGGTTCACTGAGCCTCATCAGCTTTGCTTCCTCAAATAATTCTGAGGTAGACATCTTTCCTGCCTTACCACAGCCCTAACCATACCCAAACTGTTTCGTCAGAACTTATCTACGGCCACTAATCAATCCACCCCTAACGTTGTCCCTGTTCGGGATCTAGTTGTTATACTATTTCCAATAGAATAATAGGGTTGGTACGAACAACGTAAAAGGGTGGACTTAACTATTTAATAATTAAAACACAAAACACTTATATGACACACGGCAGCGCTCCCACGACGCACGATAGTACTCCCACAGCACACGGTTCAATGCAGTACTCCTACAGCACACGGCTCACGGCAGTACTCCTACATCACACGGCTCACGGTAGTTCTCCTACAGTACACGGCTCACGGCAGTACTCATACAGCACACGGCAGGACTCCCACAGCACACGGCTCACGGCAGTACTCCTACAGCACACGGCTCACGGCAGTACTCTTACAGCAACACACACACGGCAGGACTCATACAGCACACGATTCACACGGCAGGACTCCCACAGCACATGGCTCACGGCAGGACTCCTACAGCACACGGCTTACGGCAGTACTCCAACAGCACACGGCTCACGGCAGTACTCCTACAGCACACGGCTCACGACAGGACTTCTACAGCACCACAGCTCACGGCAGGACTCACACGGCACACGACAGGACTCCCACAGCACACGGTTCAAGACAGTATTCCTACAGCACACGGCTCACGGCAGTAAGTGTTGACCGGGCCTGCCAGGAGTTCCATCTATCCCGGGGTGATGGTTCGCGGCTATAGCTCACCTCCGTCGCTCCACCTCGTCGTCCCGTTTCATTGGCCAGTCCCGTTATGACGCACTGTGACGTTGATTGACGTCAGTATTTGCTGCTTGAACCAGCCAACGAGTTTTTAGCCAGCTGGTCCATAGTCATGGCATGACATACCAAAATCAAGAAAAGAAGTTTAAAAGATATAAATGATGATGAAATTCAACGTAGGGGAATTTGCATAGAGTAAAGTTGGCATAGAAAATATTGGTAAAAAGGACGAAGTGAAGAGATGATTTGTCTGACATGGAGGGGAGATATGGAAGAAGTAAGGGACTGGTTGTTAACGAGGAGAGTAGATTTAGATTATATTTTATCTAACAATAATAAGTAGGGCAGTGAGACTTTGTGCCATGATGACATTAAATCGAATAAATTATTTGTTCCTCAACGTACCATGGAATTAAGATATGTGTTCATGACAACTGCAGCATGCGAATCCACGTCCTTCAGTCATTGATACTTGGATTAAAAAAATAAAAATAATAATAATCACATGTGACCGCTGCAAGACCCAAATAACTCCAGCGACTCCATGAGCTCTTTGGAAGCGTAGCGGCCCTATGAGCTCTATGGGAGCATAGCCCACCCCATTAGCTCTATGGGAGCCTAGCGTCTCATGAACTCTATGGGAGCCTAGCGATCCCATGAGCTCTATGGGAGCCCAGCGACCCCATGAGCTTTAAGGGAGCCCAGTGACCCCGTGAGCTCTATGGGAGCTCAGCAACTTCCATGAGCTTTATGGTAACCCAGCGACCCCATGAGCTCTATGGGAGCCCAGTGACCCCATGAACTCTTTGGCTATATGGGAGCCCAGCGACCCTATGAATGCTCTGGGAGCGCAGCGACCCTATGACTTCTATGCGACTCCTTATGATGTATTTTACAACCCCATTTGGGGCTTCCCTTGAAAGAACAGAATGGATGGCGGGTAATGGTTCTGAAATAACTTATCCTAATGGCTACAAATATATACTGTGACTTCAGAATAAGAGGATTATTGTATGTTATAGACCGAAGGGAAATTTTTTGCGCTTTGTTGTATATAATGTAAGACGTAATAAAGTTACATACATCATCATAAATATATTCACAAATAAAATAGACACACATGTGTAAATATGTGTGTGAAAAAGTCTAAATATGTATGTGAGTATCCACGCACATCTATATAATTATGCGTTTGTATGTGTGTGTGTAGTTTTATTTATGTTTGTGCCCGAATTCGCACTTTGATTTGAAACCGAATGAGGGTTTAAACCAAGGATCGAGCGAAGATTGAAGATTGTTAGTATTCAGAACGCTGGCTTGAGCCAACTCAAAGGTTCAAACCGGATTTGAGATAGGAATTGTCGATCCTCGCATTAATCCAGCCTGGAAGCAGGTTTCAGGTGATTTTGACATTTATCTTTGGGGCAAATCACTTTTATTTTTAGTTAGGTTAGGTTAAGTTAGATTACGTCCTAATCTGGCCTGACCTGACCTAACTTAGCCTAACCTAACTAAAAATAAAGGTGATTTGCCCCAAAATATAAATGTCAGAATCGTTTAAAACAGCAAGAAAACTAGTGAAAAAAAATAATGTATAAAAAAGGTGATGGGTGGATAACGAAAAATTACCAATTGTTTTCCTAAAGAAAAACACTAAAAATAAAGAAGTGTCAGCGTTCTTAACATTTACCCGCTTGGTCCTCATGCACCCAGAACACGAAAGTGTTGTAATACATTACCATAACTCTTTTAGTAACCAGATTCCTTCTTACCTAGAAACTATTCGTTGAGAAGAATCTCAATGCAATCATCAGCTGATGAATGGGAGGTAGAGGTGAACCATAGTCAACAGGTCAGTGTACAGTAGGGAGTGACAGTTTGGCAAAAGTTTTCAAAATCTAATTGCTTGGGTTGGATTATTTGTCTATCGGCCACGCTAATTCCGAATATGTTTGAGTTTTTTACATCATTGCATTAAAAGGTTTGTGGATACTTTTGGGTTTGGCATGAAAAACGCGAAAAAACTGTAAATAATAAAGGGACTGGCAATGTGGCACAACCTGTTAAAATCAAGTTATTGAATTGGATTATTCGACTACTGTGTACACTGGTTCATAATATGCTATTGTTTTACAACTCAATGCGCTACAAATTATGCCGATATTTTTGCTGCAAGTCACCACATACGTATATTTCGAAAACCAGGGCCCAATATTACCAACGGCGTGGATAGATTCCGTGGAATGAATTCAGGACATTCCCGCTCATGGAACATTACCAAACTCCGTATATGTGCCAATGGCAGGCCAATGGCAATATTTACAGAGTTTGTTGAGGCTCCCTGGACGGGAATGCCCTGAATTTATTCCACGGAATCTATTCACGCCGTTGGTAATATTCGTCCCAGAACTGATCAACGAATTCAGCCCAAGTAGCTTGACTTGGACAGTTAAGGACAAAATCTCAGTCCGTACTTTTGAATAAAATATTGTTCAATAGGTGGTGATATTGAAGTGCTGAAAGTTGTTTTTTCTGTGTTGTTTTGCAGTTAGTTCAAAGGGCCGCCACCAAGATGGGTCGTCCTAAGATTAGCAACACTCAGCTGCGCCAGGGTAACGATAAGGTGTTCGGGGTTCGGATGCCTCTGCCATCTAACAAGTTGCCTCTGAACAAGGAAGTTGGAAGTGCCCTGGCTTATGAAGCAGAAAACGAGAGGTTAAGGAGAAGAACAAATGCTTTTGATTATATGGATGCCACCAACAAGGTGACTGAGAAGGTACTGGATGTGTATAGGAAGGCCACTGTCCCCACTATCTCTGAAGTCAGGGTGAAAATGAGAGTCCACGACCTGTGGAGGATGCGGAGGGAGACGATGATGATGAAGGGAAATGGACAGAAACAGAAAAGGAAGAAAACGAAGAACGGGAAGCTGAAGATGATGTTCGAGGATATAGCTGAGAAGTTGTTTGATGTGGCAGACGACAGCAAAGTGCACGAACGAGAGAAAAGCTTCCTGGCAGCCCAGAGGAAACCGGGAAGGGAGGGCTGCATTGATGGCGTTGACAAAATTGTGACTGCCAAGCTGAAAGAAGAGAGGGAGAAGGAAGCGAAGAGGGCAAAGAAAAGGGCTGAGGAAGAGAGGAAAACTGAGAAGATGAGGTCAAAGAGTAAGGAGGAGATGGAGAGGATGTCGTGTAAAGTGTCGGCAGTGGATGACAGTGCTCAGGAAGAAGATAGTGATTATAAGGATGTCAATGACAATGAGTTCAAGGCTATGGTCGACAGGAGAGCAAGATCAGAGAAAAGGAAAAGGGAGAAAGAAGCCGAGGACAGGATCGGAGAAACTGCTGACAGGTTCAAGGTATCCAATGATGCAGTGGCTCACATCGCAAACACCATCAGAGCTGCAGACAACATCATAACTGAAGGGGACAAGTCTAAAGTGACTAACTGGAAGAAAGTGGAGAGAGTCAGGAAGAGGTCACGAGAACAGAAAAAAGAAAAGTTCAGGGGATTCAAGGTCAGAGGTCTCATGGTAGATGAGAGGATCAATGAGAACAAGATAGTGACTGGTGTAGGTGAGAAAAACCACAAGAGATTCGCCATGGAAAAAAGGGAAGACTGTGCAGTGATCGGCTCCCCTGGTGAGGAGTTCCTTGGTCACCTGGTCCCGGTGGGGGGAAAGGGGGTAGACCTGGCCACCAGCCTGCTGGCCTTCCTGGAGGAGCGCGGTATTGACACCACCGACCTCCTGGTTGTCCTTAGCGACGGTTGCAACAAAATGAGTGGCTATAATCACGGTTTCATCGCCGAGTTTGAAAGGCTGTTGGGACGGCCTCTCCTCCACATCCACTGCCTGATCCACAGTCTGGAGAAGCTCTTCGGCCATCTATTCAACCATTACGCTGGCCCAACCACTGGTCCCGCCTCCTGGAGTGGTGAGGAGGCTCGGAAGCTGACCGGCAACGTGTGGGACCTTCCGGTGGTTGAATTCCAGGCCGTCACCAACACCTACCTTAGGTCTCTCCTGGATGCCATCCCCTCCGTCGTCTGGGAGGAGTTCAGCTGGGACACCCGGTATCTGTTGGAGATGGCCAAGACGGTGGAGTCCGGCCACATTGAGGAGAGATGGGCCAGGGCACGGGCCGGAGCCATGACCAACGCCAGATGGCAAAACACGGAGAGCAGGGAGCTGAGGGCCTACATGAGCACCACCTCCCCCAGCGAGTCACAGAGACGGATGACCTCCTTCATCATCCTTATCTACGTGCCCTCCTTCCTGGAGATCAGGCAGAGGAATCTGCTACTGGAGGGCCCACGCCACCTCCTCGCCATCATCAACCGGTGAGGACGTACTGCACCCTGGAGGAAGTGGAGCTGCTTACTCCATACCTCCAGTTCAACGGCTACTTCGGCTAGCACGAGGTGGTGCTGGTCTCACTGCTGGCCTCCATGGACAAGAGTGAGAGGGAGTTGGCCCTAAACATCATCAAGCAGCTGAGGAAGAAGGAAAAAAGGCACAAGAGAAAGACAGTGAGGAAAGTGAGGAACCCTCAGCTGTCAGAGTTGGTTGATCTGCAGAAGGCCAGCTCCTCCCCTCCCATCCTGTTCCAGCACAGTGACCAGGAACTGGAGCAATTTCTGGAGGAACCGTACAGTGAGCCAGGTCTGCCCTGCACCACCACCGCAGTGGAAAGAGGAGTGAAGCTCACCACGGAGGCGGCAGACGTGGCCAGCTCTGCCTGGCAGCAGGACCAGGTCACCTGGAACAAGCTGGAGGCCAGGAAGAGAAACAAGCGGAGGGCTAAGAAAGAGGGCTACCAGTGCTAGACTGTGGGGACACTGGGACTGAGGGGACACTGTGGGCACAGCCAATGTTAGTGTGCCAACTGTGCTAGTGTGCTGCTGATAAATTGAAGCATACATGCCAATAATAAAGAATGTCTACCATTATTCTTGTTTTTTTTTATGTCGAACCGAAAAGTATCCACAAACCTTTTAATGCACTGATGTTAAAGATTCAAACATATTCGGAACCAGCGTGGCCGATAGACAAATAATCCAACCCAAGCCACTTGATTTTGAAAACTTTTGCCAAACTGTCACTCCCTAGTGTACAGGGTGATTCTCAATTGCATACAGTATTTACAGGGTGTATTCCTGGGACAACTGTAAGGCAAAATCTCGGAACCTGCATAGTTAACTAGCTACAGCTCTTGAAAGATGTTGGTGTAATGACAGTGAGATTGGAGTGAAATATCAGTAGATTTTTGTGTAATTTTATGCACACAACTCTACACAGTAAGATACAGAGGCTGAGGCAGGGAATTTTTAACTTCTACTCTAATAACTAACTGCATCACACAGTGTAGTTACATACATAAGATTACACAAAAATCTACTGATATTTCATTCCAATTTCACTGGCATTACCTCAACATCTTTCAAGAACTGTACTGTAGCTAGCAAACTATACAGATTCCAAGATTTTGCCTTACAATTGTTACAGGAATACACCCCGCAATTTATTGTAAGCAATTGAGAATCACCCTGTATAGGATGAAAATTTTAGCAAATTTAAATTTTATGTTGAATCACGTAGATGAATGAGTCTTGCTGATATTCATTAAAATTAAGTAACTTTCAGTTTACATTCATTCCTTTTCTATACATGTATTTAGTATAATATATCCCATACTGTGCTAGGAGTTCTAGTTCACTTGGCATTTTATTCCACATTATTTTGTCATGTGACTTGTCTATATTTCAGAAGTCGCAAATATGGGGAAATGTAACATCAATTTCATCGAGTATTTCATTTGCATATTGGTCAACTTTAATAGCTTTATTTTTATAGGAAATTGTTTGTTCCGATTACTTGTCCCGCTTTTCCTAGTGTGTCTTTTTTTTCTGCTGAAGGATAGTATGAAGTCAGAATCTTTGACCTCATATCCTACTGACAAACACCTAACAACGCATCATCTCAGTTTTTCTCTTTTTCGACCATTACCAATTATTCCATATTTTGCCTTGGATAAAATTAATGTATCTTCCGATATGACAAATGTTGTATTGTACTGTAAGTGCACATTTGGGAAAAACAGTATGTATGTAACCATATTTATTTGAGTTTGTAATAACAGCCTCCATAAATTTTGGAATAAAAATCATCTATCATTTCCTTTCTCTTTTAACCTCTGATAAGTATCTGCAATAAAGTAACAATCTGTAATATAGTAGCAAGTAATGCAAAGTAATAATGAACTTATGACCAATTAATATACAATATAAGTGTGATGAGAATTATGTATGGAAGGCACAATATACTGTAGTATTAGAATACAGGATTCGATATTGAACTTGGTAATAAATAGAAAATTATGTCCAATTTATTCAGGAAAATAACCACTAACTTTCAGAATAATTGTTCAATTTGAATATAACAAAATGTCACATTACACAGAAAATACTGAACTTCAATTAGTTGTCTTGTGGTAATATGATACTGTAACATAATACTCTATGCCATAAAACTATACAGGTATATTAAATAGCAAAGAAAATCCCACAACCCTTATGAGAAATTAGCACATAATGGAACAGCTTCACAATGTCATTAAAAAGAAAAATTGTATAGCATTGGAAATAAAAAAAATACATACAGAATATAAATTATAGAGCATTGATTTATGATATTGTACTGTACATTACAAAGGACTCCATCATTTTTATTCAACTTAATAATGTGATGTAAGTAAAGAGTAAATGAAATATCAATCAGATTATATTTGTTTATTTACAAATTTAAATTTTTCATCCAAAAGACGTTCCTTCCTGTGCTCTTCTTCCTGAAGAAGTAACTCCTTTGGTTTTTCTCTTTTCAAATCATAATATTCTTGAGCCAATTTTTCTGTTCTAAGCTTAGAATGTAGCAGTTGTATAGTCACGTTCAAGATTCTTCGAACACTGCTGGAGACAGCTGGCAACTCAAGGCCGTTTATTTACTATACTACTGTACGTAGTAAAAATTATGAATGAATGTAAAAGTGATCGGTGATTGGTTACTTAGTTCCCCGTTCTTAATTAATGGTTGGGCTTTGTTGTTTCCCATTATATTATGCCTTTCTGCTAGTATATGCTGTTAATTTGATTATATGTTCAAAGTCCGCGTGTTAATTGGACTAAAAATGAAGTATATATATGTACCTCGCGTTTCATACCAGCTGGATTCGGTAAAATGCTACTGACACCGCATAAGAGGCACGGGCAGTTTCCCAATGAGGTTCACGGCGCCATCAGCTCGATGAACAGGCTTTGTGTGAAATATAACAGAGTCTAGAACTGCTTTTAGTGTCCTTGTGGCCTAGCCGGTAAGCATTCCCTAGTCCCACCCAGTAGGTCGAGGGTTCGATTCCTTGCTGGTGAGGTCGTTGATTATATGTTCAAAGTCCGCGTGTTAATTGGACTAAAAATGAAGTATATATATATATATATGTATATATATGTAACCGGTCGGAATTTACTGGACTTTAATTTCTCACTTGACTTGGGGTTTATTAAAAATCAATAGATGGTAATGGCTGTGGAAGCGCCCCTTTGAGAAAAATCCCGAACCAGCACAAGAACACTTAAATCTACTAAACAAAATGAATTGTCCATGACCCGTGGAAGGATAGCGTCTGTGACTGAGATGAATGAGACACACTGTAAAATTTAAACACTTATATTCCCTCCAACACTACAAACACAATCAAATAATGGTACACCAATATGCGCACCTCTTAACTTGAACTAAAAACACTACTCTGGGGAATAAAAGTTATACAGGATCTAGAAATTATTAGAAACTCAGGCAACAATAAATTTGAAGTATTAAGAAATGTTGCCTGCACACATGAAACAGGCCTTCAGGGCTCTCACAAAATAATATCAGTCACTGAGGAAATGGTAATAAAAATAAGAAATTAAATACTCTACAATGAATAGGCCTTAGGGGCTTTCAGCAAAATAATATCAGTCACTGAGGAAATGGTAATAAAAATTAAGAAATTAAATACTCTACAATGAATAGGCCTTAAGGGCACTCAACAAAATTATAGCACCCCCAACAGATGCACACTTCCTAACCTAACCTAACCACTACTCTGGGGAACAAGGTTATACCTGAGATCAGAATTATGAAGAACAATTAGAGGCATTAAAAGAATCAAATCACAGTATCACTCTGGTTCCACTTAATGGCACAAACATTCAAAACAATATTATCAAAATTATTTAGAAACTATTAAACTACACACGTCAAGATAATATCAGTTTGAGGAATGGTGTTAACTACACCCGTAATAAGGGAGGGAAAATATTCCTCTAGGTATCTCCTAGAGACCTAGACTCACGGTCTCAGTGTGTGACCATTAGTTTACTCAGATAGCCTCAGTGTACTCCCAGTGCGTCCATAAAGCGGAAGGGAGTTAGCCAATCAGACCTTGTACAGTTGAGAGAAACTTTAGTTTCCCGTTAGCAAGAGGGTTTCACTAGCTGCTCGGGACATGTGGTGATGTGCACCGGAGTGGTAAGAACTGATCACCCACTGCTGATGCTGGTCCCGTGTCGTTTTAGTTGTCGGGAGCACTCGTTCACTCAAGAGATCCTTTGCTACCCCGCTAAACAGTGACAGGCCTACACTGATCGGTCCAATGGCGACAATCGCCACCCTCAATCATCAACGGCAGTCTCAAACGGCAGTCAATCTCTCGCAGTCAACTCCGGTCAACTCCAGTCAAGTGGGTTCTAACGGAAACCCTGAAATGAACTCACTGTTAGCTCTAGTTTACTTTATCACTGCCCTATCTAACCCTGGCTGAGATCGAATGAGACTTACTTGTTATACTGCAATAACGTAGCACAGGTGACTAGGCCACGTGATTATTTCTGTGACAGACGCGCAGGAACGTCTTGTCTGTGTGAATGCTCTCCGGGACTGGGCCTAGCCAGCGTCGCGTCTCTTCTCAAGGCGTTAGCTTAGGTCTACGTGACATATTTTCCGCCTAACTAATAACTCCTTGGGACACCCGTAACATTATTCAGACGGATAAACGATCTATAATAATTCAAAATGCAATAATAGTCCCTTACTTCATGAATCGCATCATTATTAAATCGGTAAACTACATTTAATATCATATAGGCCTAGTTCCACCATCTCTCGCTATGAGCAGGAAGCGCTCTCTCCCCTCAGATGACCTTGAACGCTCAGTATCGCTAATGGCGGGGCATTTGAAATTACTCTGAAATTTCTCAATATTACAATCGACCCCCCTAAAAAAAGACAGCACTGTTCTCATGTGCTGAGAAAAACATACATACGACCCCCCTAAAAATTTGTTTTAAGGACTGCATCTCACCCCTTTAACGTGCTAAATGCAGCATTTGTCTTCTCTTCTCTCCTTTTCTCTCCCGCTAACACTCGACCCCCCAAAAAGAAAACAGCACTGCCCTCATGTGCTGAGAGAACATACATACGACCCCCCTAAAATTTTGTTCTAAGAAACTTCATCTTACCCCTTTTGCTAAACGCAGAATTCCCGTCTTCTCTTCTCTCCTTTTCTCTCCCGCTAACACTCGACCCCCCTAAAAGAAAAACAGCACTGCCCTCATGTGCTGAGAGAACAACTTAGAATCCACCTTCAACTCTGTACTATTCCACTCGCAGCTAGCAACTCCATTTCTTCCTAGCCCAACTCAAACCAACCAGAACATCACGCTCCCCTTTTGCCTGGCCCTTAACTAGAGAACCAGTGCCAAACTTAATACCAGCCCAAAACAAACATGCTCTCCTTTGGCCTGGCCCTTGAACTAAGAGGAACCAGTGTCAAAAAAATACACAGTCCAAAACAAACATGCTCTCCTTTTGCCTGGCCCTTGAACTAAGAGGAACCAGTGTCAAAACAATACTCAGTCCCAAACAAACATGCTCTCCTTTTGCCTGGCCCTTGAGCTAAGAGGAACCAGTGTCAAAGCAATACACAGTCCAAAACAAACATGCTCTCCTTTTGCCTGGCCCTTGAGCTAAGAGGAACCAGTGTCAAAAAAATACTCAGTCCACGTCTCCGAACCTCATGCCGGCAGACCAACCCTCTGACAATGTACCAGTCCATATTAGTGAGGCCCTGGACATTACAACCGTACTCTCAATCCCGCTCATGACAGCAACTCACTCCCGCTCATGACAGCAACTCAATCCCGCTCATGACAGCAACCACTACTCAACGCACATCTCTGACCTAACCATCTCTCCAATCCCCCCTGCCCTACTCACAACTCCTCCAACTCACCCTAGACAACCTTCCCCTTCTCATTACCCTGCAACCTAAACTGTAATTTGTCGGCTTCGTCTTTCAGTTGCAGGCTCGATCGACCTCTCTGAACTACTTCTCTTCATCTTGCTCATCTGGAGTGGAGGCTCCTCGTCTTCCTCCTCAGATTCATCCATCGCTGGGTCTCCCAGATGCCTTAGGGTTGGAGCAGCCTTCACGTTGCTCCGGTTTTCCACTCTCGCTTCCAGGTCTTCTTCCTCACTGGGCTCAGTGCGATATAAACCAGGCCTTGAATTTAGGACCTCAACAATGTGCTACCTCGTATCAAGCCAATGGTTTTGCAGCTTACACTGGCCTATTTTTACATTGTTCCTCAGCAAAACCGCCTGGCCCACTTCCCAGCTACTCTCGTGGGCTTCCTCTTCTCTTTTTCTTCTATTTATTTCCTTACGTCTCCGAACATTGATCTCCACTGCTTCCTGCAATCTTCGTTGCCGGTCTCTTATCACCATCACCCACTCATCTACCGGCTCTGGGTCTACTTCCGGCCTAAGGTCAAACGGCAGGTTTGGTTCTCTCCCGTAAAACAACAGGAATGGGGAAAACCCTGTCGTGGCATGCAGAGTCGCGTTATATTGTGACACAACTGCCGGCAGATGCTCTGGCCACCTATTCTTTTCCTCTGCCTCGAGGGTGGCCAGCAGACCGTGCAGGGTTCGATTGAACCGTTCCACCATGCCATTTCCCTGTGGGTGATATGCTGACGTCCTTATTTTCTTCACCCCAAAGGTGGCACAAGTTTGTCGGACCAATGCACTGCCAAAATTCCTTCCCTGATCGGTCAACAGTCGCTCAGGTGCACCCACTGCCAGGAAGATTCGATTCACCAGGATCTTTGCAATCGTCGAGGCTTTCTGGTCTTTGGTGGGAAAGGCCCAAGTGTAACGACTGTATATGTCAACCATTATCAGGACATTCTCCAATCCTTGCCGCTTGTCCAGCAAGGTGAAATCTGCGGCCAGTGTCTCTAATGGTTTGGCGGCTTCAATCGTCCCTACATGCAGTTGGGGTTTCGGCACTTCATCTTTTGCTACTCCACACCTCTCGCAGCTGGCTATGTAGTCTCGCACTGTTTCTCCCATGCCTGACCAGAACCCTCGCTCCTGCACCAGCGACAGGGTGCGATCTCGCCCCTGATGGCCAAACTCGTCGTGGCAGGCTCTAGTCAAAGCCTCCTGCAAGTTTGGAGTTAACACTGGCACCTCCCTCCATAGATTCTTCCCTTCGGGTCTTCTATGCCAGACAACATCTTCTCTTACGATCAGGGATTTCCTAGCTCGGTACATCTTGCGGAAATCATCATTTTGGAGCTCTACCTGTACCTCATCCTCCGGCAGCTCTCCCACCAACCATCTTCGCAGTTTTGTCATATAGTCCATGCCTTCTTGCTCCTTACGCAGCCCATCCATCGTCCACAGTTCCTTCCTTCCTGCCCCGTTTTCCTCTAGTACATGCATCGCTATATACTCCTCTTCACTATCTTCCTCCTGTTCCGCCGGGATTCTAGATAGAGTATCCGCCACAATGTTGTTCTTCCCCGGCTTGTACTCTATAGTAAAGTTAAACTGCTCGAGATCCGCATTCCACCTACTTTCCACGGCACCTAGTTTAGCCTTCTCGCGGTGACTGAGTGGGTTGTTATCTGTATAGACTGTGAAATGTTTCCCTGCCAAATAATCCCTGAATTTATCCACTACTGCCCATTTGAGTGCTAACATCTCTAACTTACGAGAACTATAGTTGTTCATGTTACGTTCTGATTTCCTCAGGCCCCGACTCGCATAGCACACCGGATGCAACCTGCCATCATTCCGCTGGGACTTCACCCCACCTAGCCCACGAAAACTTGCATCTGTTTCTAATATATACTCCTGAGTGAAATCTGGGCAAGGCAACACTGGTGTCTGCGTCACCTTGTCTTTCAGTTTCTCAAAAGCCTATTGCTGTTCCTCTCTCCATTCACTATCTACCCGATCCTTAGATTTCCCATGCATCAACGCATGCAGTGGAGCAGCTATTTGGGCAAACCCTTTAACAAATTTCCTATAAAATGATGTGAACCCTACAAAAGACCGCACATCTTTCACCGTCTGAGGGACTGGCCAATCTCTTATTACCCTAATCTTCTCAGGATCAGCTGTGATGCCTTCAGCTGACACCTGATATCCTAAATAACTTACTTTTGAAGCATTATTTCACACTTTTTAGGTTTAAATCTTAAGTTATTCTCCCTCATCCTGCAAAATAATTCCCTCAATCTGACTATATGCTGATCTATTGTACTTGAAAACACCATCACATCATCAAGGTATACAAGCAACGAGGAGAAAATCTTATCCCCTAAAATCCGCTCCATGTATCTCTGAAAGGTTCCCGGACTATTTGACAATCCCATAGGCAGTCGCCTGTACTCAAAGTGTCCGAAGCTTGTGCTGAAGGCAGTCTTTGGACGGTCTGAAGGTTTTACTTCTATCTGGTGATATCCCGCCGCCAGATCAAACGTTGAGAAAAACTGGGCCCCCGTCAGAGATTCTAGAGTTTCATTTATCCTAGGCAGAGGAAACGCATCGCGTACCGTGACCTTATTTAAGTCACGATAGTCAATGCACAACCTCAGCGTCCCGTCCTTTTTCCTCACTACTACAATGGCGGCAGAGTACGGACTCTCACTATGCTGAATTACTCCCTGATCTAACAGCTGGCTAATGTGCTGTTTCACCTCTGGTACCTGGTTTGGAGGGATCCTCCGATATGGCACCCTAACTGGCCTGTCTGTGGTCACTGGGATCTCATGCTGAACCCCAACAGCCTTTCCTATGGGCTGGCCGTCTCCTTCAAAAATATCACTAAACTCTTCTATTAAACACCTAACTGCACTCTCTTGGTCATCATTCATTTCCTCCGTGTGCACTTTGACCTCCGTACGGGCATCCGGTTGCACTGTCCTCACATACACCTCTTCACTGATGTCTTCCTCGACTTCCGTCCCCGAAGCCACTTTCCCAATCCGCCAATTGCCCCTCAAGCTCGTACGACTATCAGACAGATTTGCCACCAACACCTGGGTCATGCCTCTCACCACTCTTACAGCTGTCGGCAACACTATCACACCCTCAGGCATCCAACCTTCATCCTCTATTGTTAGAGGTTCAATCACTACCTCTTTGTTAGCTACCTGGCTTAATGAGGGAACACATACTGACAGCAACCGAGTACTCCGGGGAGGAATGGTTGGTCTTTTCTTCCTCTCTGTCATACAATACCCCAGGCTGATGGCCTCTATTGCACATAACTGCCTAACCTCATGCAAGCAATTTTCCCACTGAGCGGTGCTCCTGGCTTCCCTGCACAAGTGATACATGTGCGGCCAGATCTCCGCAACCTCCCCCAGCACATTCATCCCCAACAACCCGACATGAGATTGCCCCTGACCCTGGGTCTCAATCCCCGGACAAACCAACATCCCCACATCAGTGACTTCCACCCCACATACGACCATAGTGACCCGAATACACCCCACACACGGCACTGGAAACCCTGACGCCCCTTTTACCCTTATTCGAGTGGGCTGCAACACCACGCCTGCAGGCTCCAGCTCCCGACGGTAGAAAAGTTCATCAATTAGCGACACTTCTGCCCCAGTATCTGCTAAACCCCACATTTCACGACCCGCTACCAGCACCGAGACCTTAGGACACTCTGCTTTCAGCCTTAAGGTACCTTCTGTTGTAATCAAATTTGTGATGCGAACCACGCTTGACCACGGGTCCGCTCTCTCTTGATTCATAACATCGCCGGTGGAATCTATTGGTGAGGCCAGGAACGGTTGGCGGGGACTGCCTGGCCTTGACCATTTCCCGACCGCCAGTTCCGATTGTTATTTCCAACTCGATACTGGCCATTGGCCACGTATCCCCTTGGGACACTCTCTCCTGGTCCGGACCCGTTCGTGCAATTGAAACTGAAGTGGCCCTCTTGTCCACACGCATAGCACCTCGGGAGAATCGAGCCTCCAGTCTGCGGCTCGTTCTCTCTTCCTTTAGTCAGCGGTACCTCCCTCAAAGCCTCTCGTTTTTGTTCCGCCTCTCTCAGCCCCGTGATCCACTCGTCTAGACTATGGTGAGGATACTTCTTGATCTCATCCACTAACCACATACGGCTTTGTTCCTCCTTGAGCCCCCGAGTGATTGCATCTCCCAACAGGGCCTTATCATATTTATGATCATGGTGGTTCAACTCATCGTTTAAATCGAGCATAGCATCATAATATTCAAGAAGCGTTTCGTTGCTCCCTTGTTTCCGCGTCATCATCTTCTGAATGGCGTCGTACGTGGCCGTCTGCCCGCCGTATTGCTGCTTCAAATAACAAGTCAATTCATCTACGGTTTCCCAGTCTCTGCGTGCATTGTATACGCGATCTGCCGCAGGCCCCGCAAGATGCCTTATTATGAATTGGATTCGACTGACTTCGTCTCCGTCTAGCAGCTTGAGGGTTCGGTCAACCTCTCTTAACCACTTTCCTACCTCTATTCCTGGCCTACCGTCGAACTTAGACATGGTCAACCCGGCCCCGAGACTAGTTCCCTCTCTACTATTGTGTCTCCTCATCTCCCACATTGTCTCATCGTGCTATATTTTATACTGTGTCTTTACCCTATCTAGTGCATTCCCCAACAGAGCTAGGTGTTGTTGGTGTTCCGTCTCTAACTGTTGCAATTGTGTGTGGTACTCCCCCCGGATTTTCCCCTCTAGCTTCCCCCATACGTTTCACGAACTCTTCTCTCAACTGCACCAACCCCGGGCTGTCTCTCCTTTCCTCTGAGTAACCCCGCACCGTCAACCACAACAAACCCATTCCCACGGCGAACATGAGTAGAGTTGGGGTCACTCTCTACCGTTTCCATCCACTCCATGATTACGCTCATTATCCCAACCACAGAACTATCAGTCACGAAGTAAAAAAAACTACGCTCTGCTACCATTTGTAACCGGTCGGAATTTACTGGACTTTAATTTCTCACTTGACTTGGGGTTTATTAAGAATCAATAGATGGTAATGGCAGTGGAAGCGCCCCTTTGAGAAAAATCCCGAACCAACACAAGAATACTTAAATCTACTAAACAAAATGAATTGTCCGTGACCCGTGGAAGGATAGCGTCTGTGACTGGGATGAATGAGACACACTGTAAAGTTTAAACACTTATATTCCCTCCAACACTACAAACACAATCAAATAATGGTACACCAATATGCGCACCTCTTAACTTGAACTTAAAACACTACTCTGGGGAATAAAAGTTATACAGGATCTAAAAATTATTAGAAACTCAGGCAACAATAAATTTGAAGTATTAAGAAATGTTGCCTGCACACATGAAACAGGCCTTCAGGGCTCTCACAAAATAATATCAGTCACTGAGGAAATGGTAATAAAAATAAGAAATTAAATACTCTACAATGAATAGGCCTTAAGGGCTTTCAGCATAATAATATCAGTCACTGAGGAAATGGTAATAAAAATTAAGAAATTAAATACTCTACAATGAATAGGCCTTAAGGGCACTCAACAAAATTATAGCACCCCAACAGATGCACACTTCCTAACCTAACCTAACCACTACTCTGGGGAACAAGGTTATACCTGAGATCAGAATTATGAAGAACAATTAGAGGCATTAAAAGAATCAAATCACAGTATCACTCTGGTTCCACTTAATGGCACAAACATTCAAAACAATATTATCAAAATTATTTAGAAACTATTAAACTACACACGTCAAGATAATATCAGTCTGAGGAATGGTGTTAACTACACCCGTAATAAGGGAGGGAAAATGTTCCTCTAGGTATCTCCTAGAGACCTAGACTCACGGTCTCAGTGTGTGACCATTAGTTTACTCAGATAGCCTCAGTGTACTCCCAGTGCGTCCATAAAGCGGAAGGGAGTGAGCCAATCAGACCTTGTACAGTTGAGAGAAACTTTAGTTTCCCGTTAGCAAGAGGGTTTCACTAGCTGCTCCGGACATGTGGTGATGTGCACCGGAGTGGTAAGAACTGATCACCCACTGCTGATGCTGGTCCCGTGTCGTTTTAGTTGTCGGGAGCACTCGTTCACTCAAGAGATCCTTTGCTACCCCGCTAAACAGTGACAGGCCTACACTGATCGGTCCAATGGCGACAATCGCCACCCTCAATCATCAACGGCAGTCTCAAACGGCAGTCAATCTCTCGCAGTCAACTCCGGTCAACTCCAGTCAAGTGGGTTCTGACGGAAATCCTGAAATGAACTCACTGTTAGCTCTAGTTTACTTTATCACTGCCCTATCTAACCCTGGCTGAGATCGAATGAGACTTATTTGTTATACTGCAATAACGCAGCACAGGTGACTAGGCCACGTGACTATTTCTGTGACGGACGCGCAGGAACGTCTTGTCTGTGTGAATGCTCTCCGGGACTGGGCCTAGCCAGCGTCCGTCTCTTCTCAAGGCGTCAGCTTAGGTCTACGTGACATATTTTCCCCCTAACTAATAACTCCTTGGTACACCCGTAGCATTATTCAGACGGATAAACTATCTATAATAATTCAAAATTCAATAATAGTCCCTTACTTCATGAATCGCATCATTATTAAATCGGTAAACTACATTTAATATCATATAGGCCTAGTTCCACCATCTCTCGCTATGAGCAGGAAGCGCTCTCTCCCCTCAGATGACCTTGAACGCTCAGTATCGCTAATGGCAGGGCATTTGAAATTACTCTGAAATTTCTGAATATTACATATATATATATATATATATATATATATATTTCACGTAAATCACATATGATAAACGTGATATATATATATATATATATATATATATATATTCACGTAATCACATGATAACGTGATAATATATATATATATATATATATATATATATATATATATATATATAGCTGTTAATGAATATGTTGTATTTCTTTGTGTATGAACCTCTGTCCTGCGTGGCAGTGAGAAGTGAGACCACCCTCGGTGTCAAAACCTCACTGAATTACTCAGAATAGGCAAACTGTACTACAAGCTTTGTCAATAAATTTGTAAAACTAAAAACTAACGTGGTAGATATAGTTATTATTTCACATGCAATATATTTATCATATATGATACTTTACTCTTTCATCATAATTATAAGTATAATGCTAGGATTTGTTTGACTTAAATCATCCTGAATATATACTGCACAAGTGGGGATATTAGAAGAAGATTGTTTTCTTTACATTTTTATACAATTTGACAGATATTCAGATGCATTCAGTATGTGACTTTGATTACATAGGAAAATTATTTCTGACACATTAATATTTAGTCCAGCCACCTTCATTCTCGATTACTTGCTGCAGCCTGTTGGGAACGGAGGCGACGTGATTGTGTATCAGTTGCGGTGTCCGCCTCAGGACCTCCCAGTCACAGTGCGTATGCTCCTGCAGCTGCACCCTGGTTCTCTCTTCAGCTGGCTCCCACACGTTCACAATATTGCCCCAAACGTTCTCTATAGGATTCATGTTACAACCTTTACTTGGCCAGTCTAAAACTTGCACATTTCTTTGTTCTGCAAACCACCGCGTTACAATCCGTGCGGTATGGATAGGACACATATCGTGCACGAAAATGATGTTTTCGGGAAACGGGAAAGCATATGCACGCACCGAGGGAAGCATAACTTCTTCGAGTATTTCTAAATACTGTTCAGCTGTGAATCTTCCTTCTATGTCAGTCAACTCTCCAACTCCGTGCAAATATATCCATCCCCAAACATTGCAAGTCACATGGCCACTCGCTGCTTTCTCATAAATATGCTGTCTAGCATATCGGGTATTGTTCCTCCTCCAGCAATGCAACCTTCCATGAGAGGTAGATGAGAAAGTTTTTTTGTCAGTTAATATTATTCTTCACCAGAAATCTAGGCCTTCTTCAGCATACCGTCGAGCAAACTGCAACCTGCCCTCGCGATGTCGCTCATTTAACTTCTCCTTGGTGGCGGGAGTTCTATGGTGAATGCCTCCTTCGTGAAGTCTTCGCCTGATTGTTAAAGGGGAAATATTTATTTGTAGATCCTCTCTTATTGAAAATGAAGTCTTGAAGGGGTTGGCCTCAGCGAAATTCCGGATGGCTTCAACTTGTGCAAGTGTTGTTCTGCGCGGCATTCCCGTCCTGTGGTGGTCCTTTAAACTTCCCTCCTCTTCCCAACGCTTAATCCAATAATATACAGTTGACCGAGAAAAACCCAATTCTCGTGCAATTTCAGTGGGAGAAAACCCAGTCTCTTTCATGCCGATTATTCTTCCACGTTCAGTGATTTTCTGCGTGTGGTATTCCATGTTGGCAGGGTCCTTCTACAATTGAGGGAGTGGAAGGGTAGTCAGCACTGACAACACCTCTGTCTCCCCCACCTTCCCGCCAATAACGTCAGCGTTATATTTATATTTATTATGCATTTATAAAAAATAAACGAATAAATAAATAAATAAATAAGATACAAATTTATAACACATCATACACATTTTTGGAAATATTTGAATATTTTTTTAAAGACACCAGACTAAACGTGACGTAATCGACACAAGTCAGAAACAAGGATTTAGGGGGGGGGGGGGGGTTCAAGGAGTCACTCAACGAAAGAAATGCCATTTGCTGTTTACAATATGCATAGTCTTGGAATGACAATGATATTGCTAGATAATGGCTTGTAAAAGTATTAGGCAAATGCTACAGTACTAATTCACACCATCAGACGGATGGTTCGTAAGATTAATTACCATCACCTTCAATTGAACAACGTCATTATTAAATACAGACACAGACTGACACACACACACACACACACACATGCACACACACACACACACACACTCCACATGCGCACACAGGGAAGTAAAACAGCAGTTTGTGTTGCAAGAAATCAGCGTCTTTAGAAAGAAGTTTTGTTTAGCATCGGTTAGATTAAACGTTTGAAGACAATATTAGTATAAATTAATGATAAACAGGCAACCTCATAAACAGCCTGCACACAGCTGTGCCCGATGCATGATGTTCTTTAACATACTTACCGATTTGTACTTATGTTTATTTATCTAAACATAAATTCATATAGGTTGGCTCATTGCGCTACCCATTTCAAAATCAAATTAACAGTATATACTAGCAGAAAGGCATAATATAATGCGAAACAACAAAGCCCAACCATTAATTAAGCAACGGGGAACTAAGTAACCAATCACGGATCACTTTTACATTCATTCATAATTTTACTACGTAGTATAGTAAATAAACGGCCTTAAAATGCCAGCTGTCTCCAGCAGTGTTCAAAGAATCTTGAACGTGACTGTACATTTAGCTCACAAGACTTCTCAACATTCCCCGCTGCCACTTTCTTGGGAGTCTGATAATGGTGTCTGTACGTTTCATGCCTGTTACTACACCCTGAGTAAGGTCTTGATACTTCATTTTCAGTGCTGAAACTTGAATGTGGCCTGGAGTTATATAAGTTGGATGAAGTCCCTTCTCAGCCATTCAATATTTCCCCCATGTCAACATCTACTATTTCATAATTATGTGTTAATCACAGAATCATCTTGGATTATCCCAAGGATTTCCTCTGCTTCAGCTGCACTACAATTTATTTTATGAATTAATAAAAAAACAAATTCAGTTTTTCCTTGCAGTTTGCTATTGAGTCTAGTACCTGTACATTTTGAAGTATTTTTAAATACTGAATCAAATTTGAAATAAAAGAGTAAATACTAATACGGTATCTAAATGGGAAAATAAAATTTGAATACACATTCAGAAGATATCTATACTGTATACAGTAGGATATTAAGTAAATGGTCATAATTTCTTGATAGAATATTATTCACTGTTCTGAAGATTTTTACAATTTTAATGGCTTATTTACTGATTTTTTTCTTACTATGTTAAAATAACAGGCAAATACAAAAATGCATTGTTTTAGTGATATGAATAGCCTAGGTAATTTATATTGTTTACAAGAAAAGTTTATTTTATGCAATAATTTCAACTGTATAAGTACAATATTCAGTATATACACTTTTCAGAAGCTCCCAGTAAGTAGTTCCATTTAAAAGATGATAAGTCAATATTGCCCTTATTTGTGGCTGTGCAAATATCTTTATTGTACATTTATTATCTTGCATGTTAACATGGAATGAAGAATAATAACATACCAATTGGCAGTGGTTCATCGTCCCCATTGTCAGTGTCTATGGGCTGGTACATCTTTGGTGGTAAAACTGGCATGTCCTCTACTGCCTGAGTGGCAGGTTGAAAATCTGGAGGACCAACACCTGTTTTCACATGAGATCATCTTTCACTGTAATGCACAAATAATATGTTTAACGTCAAAATTAAAATAACTAAATACTACCTAGGAAAACAATGAAGATAATGAAGGCTAATTACCTAATCTATTAAATTTCTGATACCAATATACAGTAGTATTTAATTGTTCATAATTATTAGAGGTATTGACAGTGATAGTTTTCACTTTTGTATAGTAGTAATAACCCACAAAGTTTTGTAATAGTTGCAAGTAATGATGGAATCATCGAAAGTAAAGAAAATTGTTTTTCCTAAATTACATAATAACATGGGATTCATGTCTACAGTGTATTCACACACAGTACTGTATATGAACAGATATATATCTTCAGTATACAGTATTTCAGTAATCATTACTTGTAATTCTCTCGAAAATGCCACAACACGGAAATAATTAAATTATGAAATGGTAAAGAAAAAGGACATAATGAAATCGGTGTTTCTGATAATTTACCTTTGGTAATAGTCAAGGAGGAGCACAGAGTGAAGTGCCAGACCATATCTATTGTATTTTCACTTCTAATCTCACTTTTCAATGAATTGTGGAAAAAAAAACATAGAACAGCTTGAGGGAAGGCTTGCAGCCTTAACACCCGCCCCCATGATACTCTTCATTCTAGGCAAGTACATACATCATGGCAGGATGGTGCTTGCAAAAGTTTTTTCTTTTTTACATCAATTGTCTTAATAAATACCAGCAAGTTGTCAAAATTTTACTGTTCCTAATGCATTTATGTATCACTCATCATTGTAAGCCTCTATTCTCCTACTATACTGTATTAAAAATTTTCGTATCTTTAGTCATGTGAGAACATGCTACTTACTATGGATGTTCACATGACGGGCAAGTTGAATGGAATGATTGAAACCCATCTTTTGACGTATTCAATATTTATTGATGTGGTCAAAACCTGCAGAAGAGATGTTCATAATATTACATGGTGATTTATCTGATACATAATTAGTTAGTCTCACACAATTTTATCTTAATTACAATTTAATAAACATACTAACATAACACAAAGTTCATAACTCTATTAATCTTAGCTTCACTTCATTCTGCATTGTCTTATTACTCCATGTCGCGATCCCACTACCCTTTATACCTGGGGAGTGAAACCTACCCCAAGTATTAACAAATAAAGGAACAAATAGGGAACACGGCAATAATTATCCCCACAAAAACCAACTCAACTAAATGTACTTGAATACGTAAGAACAGTTGAAATAAGTGAATCACAAAAGGGAAGATAATTAATTAATTCAATTTATGTTCTAAAGGGAGTACTGACTAGCAAACAAGAATTTAAGGGAATAAGTGATCGTATATTAAAATAAGAGTGATGCCGGAAGGGCGAAAATATACCGTAAGGAGTTAGACCAAACGAATACTACTTAACATAACTATATTACACAAACATACAAAATATATATATACAACAATCCCAACAAAATAGTTATTTCCTACCAAACAGGAGATTCCTTACCACCAGGATCCCTTCCTAGGCCTAACGAAACGTGTCACTAATACCTAATACCCCTAGGGCATTGCAGAAGACTGGACAAGGCACTAGACAAGGGTCAAGGCTAGAGAACGAATGGACACGTCTACCATATGCCACGGTTTTTCGCTACTGGGGAAGCGTGGGGCACGCCGTGGAGGAGCGTGTCTCATATCACATGAGCCAGGACATTTGCTAGATAATTTATATAATTAATTAATACTACTCTTGAGTTGACTTAACAGAGTAACACAATGATGCATATTAATAACATACATAAATATACAATTAACCTAAGTAACTAAGAACAATAATAATAAAGTACAATGAACAAATTATTAATAGCTTGTGTGAAATGGAGGCGTGAACATATGCCTCACGCTATGCCAGTTCCCGAGCGCCACAGGCACGTGACGCCTCCCCCAAAAAAGTGAGCTTACAACTAACTGGAAGCGAAAATGGATATACAGCTACCCAGTGAAAGTAATAACTAACACAATCAGTTTAAATCAATATGAAGCAAAATAATTCATAATATAAACACAAGGTACTCAATGACAATAAAACAAAAAAATAATTTGCATATAGACGTAGTTTCTAAATAATCAGACTCGAGAAAGTGCATCAGCCAACACGTTCTCTTTCCCGCGGATATGGGAAATTTTCAAGTTATAGGGCTGAAGTGATAGGGCCCACCTCAAAAGTCTTTGGTTGGTATGTTTCATCTTGTCAACAAAAGTAAGTGGGTTATGATCAGTGAACACTTGAACGGGATAAGCAGTGCTGCCAATATATACTTTGAAGTTTTCTAGTGCCATGATCAGTGATAAAGCCTCCTTTTCAATGGTGGCATAGTTTCTTTGATATTTGTTAAATTTTCTAGAAAAATAGCACAGCGGATGAAGCACTTGATCACTCTCACCCTCTTGCAGAAGCACAGCACCGGCGCCAATTTCACTGGCGTCGACATGGAGAGTGAACTGTTTCTGGAGGTCAGGTGCAAGTAGTACAGGAGCATTTGCCAGCAGGGATTTAAGATTCTCAAAAGATTCCTGGCAAGCCGTAGTCCACTTGAAGGTTTTCTTGCCACTCAGCAGGTCAGTCATGGGAGAGGCAACGGAGGAGAAGTTTGGACAAAAACGGCGGTAGTACCCCGCCATACCCAGCAACCTCATCACACTCTTCTTATCGCCTGGCACTGGATACTGTTGAATTGCCTCAATTTTGGCTGCTATAGGCTGGACTTCCCCTTGTCCGACCACATGCCCCAAGAAAGTGACGTGGGCATGGCCGAACTCAGTTTTGACGAGGTTCACCGTCAGCTTGCTTGCAGCCAGTACGGAGAAGAGGGCTTGTAGACGACTCATGTGATCTTCCCAGGAACTGCTGAAGACGATAAGGTCGTCTAGGTAACAGCGGACACCTTCCAGACCAGACGTGATGAAATTCATGAGGCGTTGAAAGGTTGCAGGGGCGTTCCGCATACCAAACGGAAGGACTGTGAATTGGTACAACCCCTCAGGAGTGACAAAAGCAGAGATGGCCCTGGAGCGTTCAGTCAGTCTTATCTGGTAGTAGCCCTGGAGGAGATCCAACTTGGTCACGTACCTTGCCTGTCCAAGATCGTCGATCACGTCGTCGATGCGTGGCAAGGGATAACCATCGGGTTCAGTGACAGCATTCACCTTGCGATAATCCACACACAGCCGCATTGACCCATTCGGCTTTGGAACTAGAACAACAGGGGATGCCCATGGACTGATGCTGGGTTCGACGAGGCCTAGCTCTTGAAGACGCTGTACCTCGGCTCGCACACACTCCCGCTTGAAGGCATTAAGACGGTAGGGACGCTGTCGGATTGGCTTGGCTCCCCTGGTCTCAACGTCATGCTCCAGCACTGAACAGGAGAGTGGGTAATCACCAACTATAATAAGATACTCCTGTAATAGAGACTTTATATTATTGGCTTGGTCACTAGAGAGATGGCACAACTTAGCACTGGGGTCCTCCAAGATAGTCGAGTTTTCCACTTTTACACTAGACCCATTCATTATTTCAGAAAAACACTGATCTTTATCATCCTTACACTCTGGCACAATGATACAAGTTGGCAAGGATTGATCAACACAAGCAACTGCTTTTCCCAGGGTTTCGTTACGAACATGATATGACTTTAAAAGATTGACATGGATAAGGCGTTTTTTCTTACGCCGTTCAGGGGTGCTAATCACATAATTCACGGACCCCTGTTTTTCTAGTACTTCATATGGACCACTGTATTTGGATTTAAAAGGGTGATCATGTAAGGGCAGGAAGGCCAACACCTGCTCCCCCACTTGGAATTCTCTAGGTTTTGCCTGATGGGCCTTATCAAAATGCAGTTTCATTTTCACCTGAGCACACCTTAAGTTGGACTGGGCAAGTTCTACAGCCAGACGCAACTTCTCCTTGAATTGGACCACATATGAAGCTAAGGGCGTCGCGCTCTGATCACTCAACCAACACTCTTTTAACACCTTAAGAGGCCCTCGCGCCTCATGTCCATAGACGAGCTGGAAGGGCGAGAATCCTAGCGACTCTTGTTTACTGTCCCGAACAGCAAACAAAAGCAGGTCAACTCCCTCGTCCCAATCCTTCCCAGTCTCCAGACAGAAGGTGCGCAACATGAGTTTTAGTGTCTGGTGAAATCTCTCTACCACCCCCTGTGACTGAGGGTGATAGGCCGAAGACCTCAACTGCCGGACTCCCAGGGTTTGCATTACCTGATTAAACAACCGGGAAGTAAAATTGGAACCCTGATCTGACTGCACCACTGTAGGAAGGCCTACTTGAGTGAAGAAGTGGGTTAAGGCTTTGATAACATTCTTCGCTGTGATGCGGCGCAAGGGAATGGCTTCAGGATAACGGGTTGCACAATCAATAATGGTTAGCAAGAACTGATGACCACGAGGGGTCTTAGGTAAGGGACCGACACAATCTATGACCACCTTACTAAAGGGCTCTTCAATGACTGGGATAGGCTGCAGAGGGAATGGTTTAACACTGGGGTTCGGTTTCCCCGCTACCTGACAATCATGGCAAGTGCGACAGTAAGAGCTGACGTCTTTCTTCATCCTAGGCCAAAAGAACTGGGATAAAATTTTTGCATAGGTCTTCCTAACTCCTAAATGACCACCCACCCCATCATGAGCGATACTAAGTACGTCCTGCCGCAAAGGTTTGGGAATAACAACTTGATGATGAACTAACCAAGGGTGATTGGCAGGAGAATTGGAGGGACGGAACTTCCGCATTAATACACCAGACCTAGTGTAGTAGCAATTTGATTCTTGCTCAGCTTCTGTCTCAGTAATTGACCTATTGAGAAAACCTACTAGCTCAGGATCCCCTGCTTGTAGCTCAATAAACTTACTCCTAGTGATGGGAGAGGAACCAAAACTAGCGACATCTGGGTCCCTATCTCCATCAGAACTAATCTGGAGGTTATCTGGTTGTGGGGAATCCTCAAAAAATTCACTGAGACCAAGATCAGTATGGTCCGGCTGGATAAGATTATCCTCGGACTTCTCACAGTCCTGGAGGGAAACTTCATCAACTTCACTAGTCTCTTCTACCTCTGTACTGCGGCTCATGCTACGGGTCACAGCACACGCAGGGAACAACCCTGGAAAGTCTACTTCTAACTGCACAGTATTATTCTCGGCAGTGGGACAAGATGAGATCACAACATTAGGGAATATCATGTCGCCAACGAGGTCATTTCCTATCAATAGAGAGACCCCTTCTACAGGTAAGCTATCTACTACTCCTTACGTGACATAGCCTGACTTTATGGATGACCGCAGGTACACTTGACAAAGGGGAATACGCGACCCACCGGTCAAACCGTTCACAAGCACCCAGCTACCAGTATTGCATGAATCCAGGAATGGAGCAGCTTCTTCAGTAACAAGAGATAAGGCTGAGCCTGTGTCTCTCAAGAGTTTAATAGAAGTGGGTTGACTGAATTGATCCAAAGCTAAGGAACCAGGAGAACAAAATGGTTCAAAGGTTGATATTATAGAAGAGGGGGAAGCATCCAGGGCAACAGTCTGACTGAGGGCAGTGACACAGGGCTCCAATAATTTCTCCGATTGCTCGGCCATCCTGACCAAAAGAGCGGGGGATCCTTGGTGAGAGGAATTTCTTTTCTTTAACTTGAGACAGTCGCTGATGACATGTCCTGGCTTCTTACAGTACCTGAAACTAGAGTTTCTCTCACCAGTAGGAGTAAATCCACCTGTCCCATGGACCATGGGCTCACCCGGGGTAGATGATGCAGAACCTGAGGGTCGGGTCGGTATGACAAGGGACAGGGACCCCGGTGTAGATGTTGGTGTGGGCCGCTTGAAGGAAGTGAAGGACTGGGACATGGGAGCATAAGACCTGGAATTTACATTTCTATTAGTTAAGGAATAATGGTCAGCCACTGGACCAGCATCAGCAAGGGTACAGATACCTCTCTAATCCAAGTGTGCTCGAATGTCGCCTGGGATACACTTTCTAACCTCCTCTAGCAGGATTAGTTCAACAAACTTGTCATGTTCTACATGGGCAGACTCACTTTCCATCCACCTCGGACAAAGGACCTGTGTCTGCCTGAAGAACTCCATAAATGTTTGTTTGTCAGTCTTCCGGCAGTTACGGAACTGTTGCCGGTAGGCTTCAGGAACAAGTTTATAAGCGCTCAAAACCGCGGACTTAACAAGGGCATAGTCTAGAAATTGATCCTCAGAGAGGGCAGAAAACACATCTAATGCTTTACCAGTGAAAGATCTATAATAAGTTGAGACCATTGAGAAGCAGGCCACTTGTTAAGTCGGTCAATTTTCTCAAAAAGATAGAAGAACTTGTCTGGTTCTTCCTCATTAAATGTAGGAACACTGTTGAGACATTTGTCTACACTGAATGTTGAAGTATTACTACCCTGAGCCAAACCTCGTTGTTTGAGAGTTTCCAGCTCCACCTCGAGTTTCTTGAGTTCAACTTGTAAGGCCAAATTACTTGGTGTAACAATTTCCTCTGAATTTCCCGACGGTTGGGCTATGATTTCATTGTCAATAAGGTAGTTGAGGACAGCCTCTTCTAACCTAGCCTTATTCATGGAAGAGCGCCCTTCTACTTCATAATAAGCAGCGAGGGATTGCCACTCTGCCTTATTAAGCCCCTTCAGTACTTCGGCTGAGGTGAAGCCAAAAATCTTTCCAGGTCAAATATGTTGAACTCAAAATCGAGTAGCGAAAAAAAAGTAACTGTGGCAGCTAAGCTAACTAGCTAGCTAATATTAAAATACAATCAACTGTGAAACACAGCAAACATCTGGTACACAAGATAAGGGTTAACTCACCAGTAGCTTAAGCAATAACAGGAGCAATATAAATGAGCACTGTGAACACAGCAACTTGCATCCAAATATACTTAGCGATGAAACAACACCCGGCCAGTAACAACACTTGATATGACACAACAATGGTGGTTAGCTCCCAGACACAGGCCCCCACTTGTCGGGATCCCACTACCCTTTATACCTGGGGAGTGAAACCTACCCCAGGTTATTAACAAATAAAGGAACAAATAGGGAACACGGCAATAATTATCCCCACAAAAACCTACTCAACTAAATGTACTTGAATAAGTAAGAACAGTTGAAATAAGCGAATCACAAAAGGGAAGATAATTAATTAATTCAATTTATGTTCTAAAGGGAGTACTGACTAGCAAACAAGAATTTAAGGGAATAAGTGATCGTATATTAAAATAAGAGTGATGCCGGAAGGGCGAAAATATACCGTAAGGAGTTAGACCAAACGAATACTACTTAACATAACTATATTACACAGACATACAAAATATATATATACAACAATCCCTACAAAATAGTTATTTCCTACCAAACAGGAGATTCCTTACCACCAGGATCCCTTCCTAGGCCTAACTAAACGTGTCACTAATACCTGATACCCCTAGGGCATTGCAGAAGACTGGACAAGGCACTAGACAAGGGTCAAGGCTAGAGAACGAATGGACACGTCTACCATATGCCACGGTTTTTCCCGACTGGAGAAGCGTGGGGCACGCCGTGGAGGAGCACTTCTCATATCACGTGAGCCAGGACATTTGCTAGATCAGTTTGGTGTTCCAAGAGATAACAGTACTGTGTAAATTGTCTCAGCACAAATTCTTGGACAGGATTAGGTGATGTTTACCAGTACGAGCAGAAGGCTGCTCCTTACAGCATCACTCGAGGGCTGGTCCTCACAGCATCACTCGAAGGGCGATCTCCTGGGGTCCAGGCGGCCACGCCAACCTTTAAACCATACATTTAGCAGAATCAGGACCTCTTGTCCGTAAACACCGCCCACCCCCCAATCTTTATTTGGGTAAGGCAGCAAACGCCAGCACTCAGACGCCAGTACTCACTCATCAGTACTGACGCCAGTGGTGGTAACACTCCCGCGGTGCCAGAGTCTGGCGAGGTCACAAGTCGCATGGGAGGGGGGGGGGGGGCGATCCGCTTCATGAGAGCCCCCCCACCCTAAACTATATATTCAGCAGAATCAGGACCTCTTGTCCGTAAACACCGCCCTCCCCCCCCCCCCCCCCAGCCGCCACATCTGACGAGGCAACAGACCGCGTAGGGGGGGGGGGGGGGCGTGGTCGCAGGCTGAGAGATCCAATGTTTGTTCCAAGAAAGGCAGCGAAACGCCAGCACTGACACCAGCATAATAAGCCAGCTGCAATAACACTTACTATTACCTTAGTACAACCTTAGTTACATCTAAATATATTGATGTATTACTGAAAACCACAATTTGAATTTGTAAGAATCGTAATTATGATTAACTAACTGAAAATACGATACTTATGTCAACAGGTCCTTATAACTTGTGGAATATGCTGTATTCAAAATACATTAATGTATTTAATTATATTGAAAAAGAAATGAGTGAAGTTGTGACAAACATGTGGGTCTGTTCTCTAATTGGTACTTTTCCGTATTAGCACCCAATTCACGCAAGGTTAGGTTAGGTTAGGTTAAGTAACCATTGTTACGAGTTCGCTCCTGGTTGGAAAGTTTGAGTACCTTTGTTATGTCCCCTTTGTTTAACCCTGACTTCCATTTATACACCTCTATCATGTCGCCCCTCACTCTACGTCTCTCGAGGGAGTGCAAATTAAGATGCTTTAACCTGTCTCTGTATTGAAGGTTCCTAATGCCCGGGATTAGTCTTGTCATTCTCCTCTGGATTCTTTCCAATGATTCTATATCCATTCTGTAATACGGTGACCAGAACTGAACTGAGTAATCCAGGTGAGGTCTCACAAGAGCTAGATATAATTTTAAGATGACCTCACTAGTCTTGTAACTAACACTCCTTTGTATGAACCCAAGAACTTTATTAGCCTTGTTACGAGCAAAAACTCATTGTTTACTTGGCTTAAGATTCCTACTTATCATTACTCCTAAATCTCTCTCGCAATAGGATTCCACAATGGCATCGTTGTTCATCTGGAAACTGGTTTCCCTGTTTATACCTCCTATACTGAGTACTTTACATTTGTCGACATTGAATTTCATCTGCCATTTTTCAGACCATTCGAAAAATTTGTTTAGATCTTCCTGTAGTTTTACCGAGTCCTCGTCAGATTTGATAACACGTCCTATTTTAGTGTCATTAGCAAATTTACTTATGTTGTTGTCAATGCCGATATCTATGTCGTTTATGTATATAATAAATAATAATGGTCCAAGTACTGAGCCTTGGGGAACTCCACTTGTGACGTTGCTCCAATGGGACTTACTGCCGTTAATGCTCACTCGCTGTTTCCTGTCCAGTAACCACGCCCTAATCCATTTAAGGATGTCACCTTTGATGCCATGAGCTTCTACCTTTCTAATTAGTCTTTCGTGGGAGACTCTGTCGAAGGCTTTGCTAAAGTCGAGATATACCACATCATAATTGTGCCCCTCGTTCATCGATTCGAAAACTGATGCAAAGAATGTTAATAGATTAGTTAGGCAAGAACGTCCGCTTGTGAAGCCATGCTTGGAATCATTGATAAATCGGTGCTTCTCCAGGTGATTTCGAATAGAGTTTGAAATGATTGCTTCCAGTAATTTGCCTACTATTGATGTTAGACTGATTGGGCGGTAGTTAAAGGATAGTGATCTATCCCCCTTTTTGAAAATCGGTATTACATTCGCTATCCTCCAGGATTCTGATACTACACCTGTTTTTAATGACATGTTAAACAACTTTGCTAAGGGCATACTAAGCTCTTCCTTACATTCCTTTAATACTCTGGCAAATATCTCATCGGGACCAGGTGACTTATTAGGCTTTAGTTTGTCTATTTGCTTACTAACATCGTTACTAGTCACTACTATCTCACTTAATTTGTTTTCTTCACTATCTCTGAATAGAGTCGGTGCCTCGGGTATCATATTTAAATTTTCGTTGGTAAAAACTGTTGAAAAATATTTATTCAAATTATTGCTCATTTCTCCGTCGTTATCAGTGAGCTCGCCGAAGTCTGACCGTATTGGTCCAATCTTTTCTCATGTTTTAGTTTGATAAATTTGGTAGAATCCTTTGGGGTTTGTCTTCGCCTCCCTTGCTATCCTTACCTCATTATTCCTCTTTGCTTTCCTTATCTCGGTTTTAACCCTACTCGCCAATACCCTATAATAGTCCCGGAGGTGAATTTCGCCACGATTTATCCTTCTACCTGTAGCCTTCCTTTGGCCAATGATGTTCTTTAAATAATTATTTATCCATTTAGGGTCATTGTTGTCTGATCTGAGTTTTTTGTATGGTATGTTCTGCCTTTGTGCATTAAGTAACTCACTATTTAAATTGTCGTGGAACTCGGCAACTCAGATCTCGTTATCAGGTCGGTGTCATCTGTCAGGTTCACAGCCAAGCGCAACACCCCCTCTCTCAGCTGCCTCTTTAAACTGTCAAAGTTTGCCCTTCTGAAATCTGGGACTTTAGTGGAATTTTCCTTACGTCTGCCCTGAAATTCTAACTGGAATAGAATTTCTTTGTGATCGCTGTTTGCAAGTTCGTTCCCTACCTCGACATTGCTAATTAGGTTTTCTCTGTTAGACAGAACTAAGTCCAGTATATTATTACCCCGTGTGGGTTCGGTTTTATGTTGACTTAGGAAACAGTCCTGGATCGTCTCGAGAAAATCCTGTGATTCTGAGTTACCCGTAAGGTCAGTCCAATCTATTTGGCCAAGGTTAAAGTCGCCTACTATACAGACTTTGTTGTGTATGGAAGCCCTGCGCATTTCATCCCAGATAAGTCGCTCATTGACGCTATCAAGATTGGGGCGTCTATATATTACTCCTGTGATTAATTTTTCCCGACCGTCGCTTAATTCTATCCAAATTGTTTCTGTATTCCTCTCAGTTTTTATTTCCTTATTTATTTCAACTTCAGATTATCCCTAGCATAGATTGCTACTCCGCCTCCTTTCCTGGTCTGCCTATCGGTATGGAACAGTTTGTAACCCGCAATTTGGTATTCAACTGGTAACTCACGTGTGTCTAGGTTGATCCATGTTTCAGTGAATGCAATTATATCGATTTTTTCTGTACATACCAAGGCCCTAATATCATCCATTTTGTTTCTCATACTTCTACTGTTCGTGTAGTATTCATTTAATTTAGTCGTGTTCTGAGTCCTCCCCTTACCGCGTTTAGTTTTAAATTCCCTTTCTAATTTAGTTTTGTCATCATTCCTAACACTATTTCCCTGTAGTCTTTCACTTTGTTTACCCGCTCCCACTGCATTCTCCTCCACCCCCGTGCCCATATGTTCCCTTAGCAGTTTAAAGACTTCGATATCTTTTGAACTACCCCGACTGTTTGTATAGTATGCATTTAAACCTACTCTTCCCTGGTCCTGTTTTACCCCTTGTCCTGAGCAACTAGTTTTACTTCCCAGGACCTGCTTGTTTTTTGACTCCCACTTTCCCCGACCCCTCTCTACTGGCGAAACCCCCCCTTCGGAGTGACAATTTCACGCTCCAGGGATGCAGACAACGTCTTTACCCCCTCACGAGACAAGTGTACTCCGTCGCGACAGTACAGGTATTTGTTGCCATAGAATTGTTGCCAGTTATCAGTGAATGCCCAACCATTGTTTGCACAATGTTTTTCCAGTCGGCAATTTATAGCAATTGCCCTGGACAGCCATTCACGACCAACCCCTCTTCTAGGCAAGACACCACATACTATCTCTAATCTTCCCCAGCGCCTCCCTATACCTCTTGAAAAGTTCCTCACTCCTAACCTTACCTATGTCGTTTCCTCCCACACTAAGACACACTACTGGATTGGTACCCTCCCCTGACAAAACCCTGTCTAACCTCTCGGCTACATGCCCTATCCCAGCCCCAGGAAAACACACCCTAGTCCTATGTTTCCTATCTTTCGTACAAAAAGCCCTATCCATAAACCTCACCTGGCTGTCACCAACTACCACGACCTTACCTGTGGGCAGGATTTGTACAACTGCCCTTTCCTCACCTTGATCTATACCATCCTGCCTCTTCTCTTCCTCGCCAGCTTCCTGTAGCACCTGGTAAGGGTTACTACACTCCACACCCTGGTCAGCTTTCCTGAGCCTGACCCTAGTCCCCTTGGAGACAACCACTCTCCACGCCTGCTCCTCCTTCGCAGGTGTCCTGCTAGGCAGGACACCTACCTGAAGGAGTTACGTCCTGAGGGCTTCATTTTCCCCCTTTAGAGTGTCAACCTCACTCCTCAACTGCCCCAGCTGCCTTAACAGAGTGGCAAGGAGGTCGTCTTTCCCCACACTCCCCTCCTCTTCCCCCACGACACAACGATCCAAAGCGGCCATTTTCCTTGGTCTCTAACAGTAGCACGATCGGGCACGACCTTCTCCAAGCTGGGTCAGAGGTCATGTGGCATGGTCGTTTTTCTGATAATCCTCTGAAAATTTTATGTCAGCACATTGCTGTTCAGTACCCTTTGTAATATGCATCACAATAAGTAAGCATAACACAAAGGAATATATTTATGTTATCCTAATTATACAAATTATATTCACTGTGGGCTGGGGCGACGATTCTTCAGGTGGAGGAGGCTGGGGTGGCAATTCTTCAGGTGGACATTCTGTGGCGACGATTCTTCAGGTGATCCTTTTACCACCTTCAGAAGTCTGGTTTACCACCCAACTGAGCTAATGATGGGTCTTGCTGGGTTATTAGGCTTGTGAGTCTTGATTAAACCGTACATGTATGGCAGTGGAGGGGACGTTGAAGTAAAATATTTAATGAGAGTAGCTTTGCCTCTCAATAGAGACTTAAGTTTTTTGTTGAACTGGGTGTTGAGAGATTATTTATGAGCTTAGAATATGTTGCAGCATCACTTAAAAGGTCTCTCAAATTCTTTTACAACTAAAAACCTGGAACGTCAATGTGGCATTTAAAAACTCATGCAATGTAAAACAAATGTTAATCAAGAACTCCCCCAACAATACAGGTGGCTGCATTTACAAGGTTCCTTGCAAGAAATGAAATATGTTTTACTTAGGCCAGACAGGTAAAGATCTTGTAACTAGACTTAAACAACATGAATACAGTGTTAGGACAGGCCCGGAATCCAAAGCTCTGTTTGTTCATTTGAGGGATAATAAGCATTACATCGACTGGGATAATGCCTCCTCAATATTACTTTGTAATTCAATTGACAGTAGGAACATTATAGAATCCAGTCTCATTAATCATACCAAATCCGTCAACATGAATTTGAGTAATGGTATATACAAACTGGATAATTTCGTAATTAAGAAGATTTGTAACCAGGTGAGAAGGTTGGGACATCTTACCCTCTGAACTGACTACCGACTGCTGCGGTGCTTATGAAGATTAGTAGGGTCACTGCCTAGTGACCGGACCGTTGTGGACACTCACTATCCCCTAGGGACTTGATCTCACTCTCCTCTACTGTATATATATATACCTTGTTATGTATTTCTCCTTAGTCTGTACCCACCCCTGAAGATGTGAATTACACGAAAGCGCTAGGGAACTTCGTGTTTTCTTGTTTCCTTGTGGTTATCAGCATATACCTGGATCACGCGCACATACTGTGATTTACTTTTGTCAGGGGAAGGTACCAATCCAGTAGTGTGTCTTAGTGTGGGAGGAAACGACATAGGTAAGGTTAGGAGTGAGGAACTTTTCAAGAGGTATAGGGAGGCGCGGGGGAAGATTTGAGATAGGGGAGGGATCCCGGTAGTATGTGGTGTCTTGCCTAGAAGAGGGGTTGGTCGTGAATGGCTGTCCAGGGCAATTGCTATTAATTGCCGACTGGAAAAACATTGTGCAAACAATGGTTGGGCATTCATTGATAACTGGCAACGATTTTATGGCAACGACTACCTGTACTGTCGCGACGGAGTACACTTGTCTCGTGAGGGGGTAAAGACGTTGTCTGCATCCCTGGAGCGTGAAATTGTCACTCCGAAGGGGGGGTTTCGCCAGTAGAGAGGGGTCGGGGAAAATGGGAGTCAAAAAACAAGCAGGTCCTGGGAAGTAGTGAAACAGAAGTAGATAATGCTGAAAATATAGTTAGTCATAATAACAAACATCAAAGTAATAAATGTAAAACAGATAGAAACGGAAGAAATATATTGAGTGTTTATTATACTAATAGTAGAAGCCTGTGTAACAAAATGGACCAGCTCAGGGCCATTGTTAGTAAAGAGAACATAGATATAATTGCAATAACGGAAACATGGATAAATTCAAACAGCAAACATTTTTTAGCAGAATTTCATATTCCAGGATATAACCTATTTAAATTTGACAGAGTAGGAAGGAGAGGTGGCGGTGTAGCAGTGTATATCAGGGTGTCATTAAAAAGCTGCAATAAATCAAACATTAAAATAAATAGCGACAATGAAAGTATTTGGGTAGAGATTGGTGAGGGCAGTGAATCCGTAGTCATTGGTGTTATATATAGACCGCCTAATTTGAGTAGGAACGATGGTAAATTGCTATGGGAGGAAATAAAGAAGGCATCTGATAGAAACAATGTATGTATTCTAGGCGATTTCAACTTTTCAGGCATAGATTGGAAAAATCAACTTAGCGATAATGAATCTGAAGATTTTCTAGAAGTAGTACAAGATAGTTTTTTATATCAATTCATAAACTCGCCCACTAGAGGAAATAATATCCTCGATTTAGTTCTCAGTAATAATGAAAATCTAGTAAAAGATGTTGGGATTGGAGACGAACTAGGAAACAGTGATCATAAAGCCATATATTTTAACATAATATGGGATGGCAGGAAGAAGGAAAATTCGGCCTTGATCCCGGATTTTAGGAAGGCTAATTACGGTAGCTTAAGGAGAGACCTAAGGGATGACCCTATGGTCAAAAGATTAATCCCCCCACACCTCCGGAAACTGTCAACTTAGGACGGGATAACCCGGAATTTAATTTAGCAGCTACTTATGAACAATTTATTGCGACAATCAATAATGCTCAAAATAAACACATCCCTAAAAGAAAATTCAGATCGATATGGAACCAACCAAAATGGATGAATAATAGACTCTTAGATCTTCTAGGGAAAAAGAAAGGAGTATATAGAAAAGTTAAGAAAGGCGAAAATCACTTACTTGGTTACTATCAGAACCTAACAAGACAGGTAAAAACAGAAATTAGGAAAGCAAAGAGAAATTATGAAATCAAGGTAGCAAACGAATCGAAAAATAACCCCAAAGCTTTTTATCAACTGTATAAATCAAAGGTTAGAGATACAATAGGTCCCCTTAAAACTACGACAGGAGAAATGACTGATGATGAGTTAGAAATGTGTAGTACGTTAAATAGTCATTTTCGCTCCTTATTCACAAATGAAAACCTAGCACAGTTTCCAGAAGTTCATTAGGTATATAACGACAGTATAGAAAATATGTTGATGAATATCAATATTACTAGTAACGATGTGCTTAAAGTAATTAACAAACTGAAGCCTCATAAATCGCCTGGTCCAGACGAGGTATATGCTAGAATATTAAAAGAATGTAGAGATGAGTTGAGTAATCCATTAGCAGTTTTATTTAATAAGTCATTAGAATCGGGCCTAGTGCCAGAAGCTTGGAAACTTGCAAATGTAGTTCCGATTTTCAAAAAAGGGTGATAAATCAATTGCATCAAATTACCGTCCCATTAGTCTCACGTCAATCATAGGCAAGTTGCTAGAGTCAATTATTGCTACAAAAATCAGAAGCCACCTTGAAACATTCAACTTAATTCATTCTTCTCAGCACGGGTTCACCCAGGGACGTTCTTGTCTCACAAATTTGCTTAGCTTTTTCTCAGAAGTATATGAAGCGGTAGATAATGATAAGTCATATGATATAATTTATTTAGATTTCAGTAAAGCATTCGATAGAGTCCCTCATGAGAGATTGATAAGGAAGGTAGAAGCACATGGAATAGGTGGATCATTATTAAAATGGATTAGGTCATGGTTAACTGGTAGGAAACAAAGAGTCAGCATAAATGGATTAAAGTCAGACTGGGGTGCGGTCAAAAGCGGAGTTCCCCAGGGATCTGTATTAGGCCCTCTGCTGTTTGTTATATTCATTAACGATCTTGATTTAGGCATAACTAGTAGGATTAGTAAATTTGCAGATGATACCAAAATGGGGAGAGTGATAAATTCAGACAGTGACTTTGAACACCTTCAAAGAGATCTAGATACCTTACATGAGTGGTCAGTAGACTGGCAAATGAATTTTAATACTGATAAATGCAAGGTACTGCAGATAGGGAAGACGAATACAAACGTTAAGTATAAACTAGGTAACACGGAAATAGAAAACTCAGTTTGTGAAAAAGATCTAGGTGTATTTGTTAGCAACGACTTGAAACCTAGAAAACAATGTATTAGCGTTCGCAACAAGGCAAACAGGATTCTTGGGTTCATATCTAGGTCTGTGAGTAACAGAACTGCTGACGTTATCTTGAAACTTTACCTAGCATTAGTGAGGCCACACATGGATTATGCGGTTCAGTTCTGGTGTCCTTATTATAGAATGGACATAGATTCTTTGGAGAGAGTACAAAGAAGAATGACAAAAATGATCCATAATATTAGAAACCTTACATATGAAGAAAGACTGAAAAGCCTAGGCTTACATTCATTAGAGAGGCGTAGAGTTAGGGGAGATATGATAGAGGTGTACAAGTGGGAAAGTGGGATTAACAAGGGTAAAATGGAAGATGTTCTGAAGCTCAGTAATAACGAAATAACTAGAACAAATGGCTTTAAATTAGATAAATTCCGATTCAGAAAGGATATAGGCAAGCACTGGTTTGGTAATAGAGTTGTGGATATGTGGAATAGGCTACCGAGTGCTATAGTAGGATCGGGGACACTAGGGAGCTTCAAGACGAAGTTGGGTAGGCACATGGAAGTGCTGGGATAGGTGTGAAAGGGATCTGCCCTGTTTGGGCCAGTCGGCCTCCTGCAGTATCCCACTTTCTTATGTTCTTATGTTCTTATATATATATATGTGTGTGTGTGTGCATAGAGAGAGAGAGAGCGAGATGGATGGATGGATGGACATATAGATAAATAGATAGATAGATAGATACATATACATGCATAGATAGATAGATTGATAGATCCACAATGGAAACGTAGCTGGTTAGGATGCCATCCGCTCTTACAGGCCAGATTCCTACTTCACATATACATAACAGCATTGATTTAAGAAACACAGTGAATCGTGAGAAAAAATAAGTTTGATGTAAATTCACTTTTCGCTAGAGTACCAGTGAAAGACCTACTTTCATTCCTTGAATATATATTGCATCTGTTAGATTTGACTTTTGAACATGCTATATTTCTCAAATTGATAAAGTTTTGCGTTACTGACAATGTTTTGGGGGCAAATGGAAAATCTTATAAACAAATATTTGGCATGAACATGGGTAATTGTCTTTCTGCTCCTTTAGCCTGTGCTTATATGGATTTTTTAGGCTAGATTACTACCCAATATAAGGGACTTTCTTCCTCCATGGTATAGACATGTAGATGATCTTCTTTGTATTTGGCCTAGAAACAGTGACCGAGTAGAAATTTTTAAACAAGCTTAATGATCTTATCCCTAGTATTACCTTCAAATTTGAAAGAAAAATAATTGGATCTCTTCCATTTCTTGATATGCGTATCATGCGAAATGGTCACAACTATAAATTTAAGGTGTGCGGAATGCCTACATGTAGACATTTTAATAAACAAATTTCGAGTCACCATGGGTCTAGCAAAATGTCAGTTTTTTCTACTATGTTTTTGAGATGTTTGCCAATTTGTGACCCTAAATTTGTTGAAGAAGAACTGCAACACATTCAGTCTATTGCACAAAAACTTGGGTACCCTTCATTGTTTGTTGATCGTTGTCTTAAAAGGGCTAAACAAAAATCCCTTTGTTGTACTCATACTAGACAAATTCCTACATTTAAGCATATTTTGACTTTACCTTATCGTAAGGAATTTGTCCCATTAATTCAATCCCTAAAATTACTGAACGTTAAGGTTGTTTTTAAGTAAATGGAAGTGTTTACTGTATTCCATGTAGCAATTGTAATGGAAATTATGTAGTTCAGACTGGGAAAGCAATACAGCTTACACAACTTTAATATTAGAACAGCATCTAAAAGCTGTTCGGTTTTCGTTCATATTAGGAACAATAATCATACCATGGATTGGAGAAACAGTATAGATGTATTTAAATCAGCATTTGTCACAGAAAGACTTTTGGTTGAAGCAAGTCTAATTCGGGAAATTAATTTTATAAACCTCAGTAATGGTCAGTAGACCACCAAAAGGTTTTTCAGCTGGAATTGGTTGTTTGGCACCTCTTATGATCACTATTTAAAACCAACCCGATTCCACCCATGGCTCCATTTCGACCAAATCCAAGATGGTCGCCGTGCGACTCCATGCAAAAGTAAAAGTAACATAACTTTTAACACACTTGACTAAGACAGACAAATGAGGGGTAATTTCAGGATAATTTCAGGGTGTCTAGTCCATTGGAAATGGTTTCGAGGTGATCGGAGGTCAAGGTCACAAAATTGTCTGTCAAGTCATCTTTCTATAAAGAAATGTTTTTATTTAGTTAATTTTCATTACCAAACTCATTATCTGGAGGTTGAGTACATATCAAAACATTTGTTTATTTTTTATTAATGCATTCAATGATAGCATACTTAGGTTGTGCAGTTATGCTACCCTAGCATTCCTTATGTTTATTGTTAAAATACCAAGCATGATAATTAAGCCAATAAGCATATTATCCTGTTAGTTTTACTTCTGTGACTTTCACCATTATCACAACGAACAATTAATTATGTTTATTCTATTTTTCAGGTTCTTATAATCATCAAGTAATCCAACATGGAAGAAGCCGGGACCTGTGAACTTTGTGATGCTGATATAGTCTTGTCTCAAAAGGATAATTATTCAACTCAGACAAAAAAGGGAATCGGTGGAATAAATAATGGCAGTATAGAGCTATCTCCAGAAAATCCTCATCTGATAGTTTACATTGCGGAGACCACACAGTATGTGCATATTAAATGAAGAAAACATCATGTAAATTATCGCCACATCGCACAGAATAAGCTGAAATCTGAAACTGATGAGCCTTGTTCACAAAAATAATTGCGTTCAGAAACACCAAAATCTTCCTTCAAATCTAATTGCTTCCTGTGTGGCTGCTAAATAGATAAGAAGAAATCTCAAAAGTATCCCAAGGTGTACGAGTTTCAGTTCAACAATGTCATAGTGCTTAGCGTTAAATACAATGTCCTCAAGTACTACTCCAACTGAGGAAGAAACAAATGGACTGAAGTGATTGAAGGAAGGTTGGCCTGTGGAAATGATCTTCCAGCTGAGGAGGCAGTTTATCACCATGTCTGCTATGGCTGTTTTAGGACTGGTGTCAGAGAGTCAAAGAAGAATGCCTTGAAAGTTGTAACAGGATATCTCGAAAAAGTTATGATGAAACTGTGACACTAGATGATCTGTACAAAATCCTAATGGATGAAAATAGCTTGAGGGGAGAGGATATTTATTCAAGAAAACAAGTGCAACGTGAATTAAAACTGCATTATGGAGAGCAAATCTCTCTTACCTCAGACAAACACCAAAATTTTATTGTTACACAGAAGTCGAACATAAAGAGGTTGATTCAATATGCACATAAAAAGTTAGATAGGACGAACATTTCTGTTGACATAACGAGTGTGGTACAATCAAAGCAACAGAGAAGCATTTTGATGTCTATCCTGAACCAGAAGAGATGGGCTCTGTTGATACATATCTTAATCATTTGGCACCCTTGCTTCGTCTGTTTCTCCAGACAGTTTTCAAAAGCCGCAATGCCGTGTTACACACTGCTGCACTTGGTCAGGCTATCATGAATGCGACATGTCCTCAGTCCTTCTTCTCACCACTCATCTGGGACTCATTATAACACTCGAGATGAAGTATGGCAAATGAGAACTTGTTGACTTGATGAGCAAATTTGGATTTATCTCCTCGTATTCAGAAGCCCTTCGCTATAAGTTTAACACCGCCATATCACAGAGCATTAACGTGGAGAATGCATCAAAACTTTCATGCAGTATATTGCCGACAATGTATTGTAGACCATGATTCCCACACATTGGACGGCGCTGGAACTATCCACGACATGAGATCTGAGGCCACGATGACACCAGCTCTTAAGTCTGTACGCAAAATTGTCAGGAATATAGTCAACTACTTGAACTTGACAAAAGGTAGGTCAAGTAAACATCGTGTTTCAAGAAAATCCCAAGGGAATTTTATCTTGTGTAATCTATGCTAGGCTGGCTCAAATTTTCTACCAACAATTTCCCCCAAATTGATCTCTGTTGGCAGCTCTCCTGCTTTGGAAAATCCACGACCACTATGGGCTGGCTATATGCAGGCCTTGCACAAGGGCAAATCTCATCCTGGAAAGTCTTTAGAAAATTTTCTCCCATTGATTGATCTGACTCAAAGCAAACCTATATGTGTAAGATCCACATTGGAATTTCTCTGTGACCATGCTGAACGGCACGGAGTGATCCCAATCATCACCTTCGACCAACAGCTGTGGTGGGTTGCAATGATGGTATATATATATATATATATATATATATATATATATATATATATATATATATATATATATATATATATATATATATATATATATATATATATACTCATGTTATTAACTGGAGTATAATAGGCGAGGCATGATTTGATGTTGAAGTGTGGTTAGTCTGGCACAGCTTTTTTATATTTTTTTCTTATTGTTAATACAGGCTTAAATACCTCGGCTATAGTTCAAATATTCGTTCTGCTTATGACCGGTGTTACCCCGACTGTGCATACAACTCTGACTATCAACAGAAACTCCTCTTGACACACACAAAAAAACTTGTCACCACATTTGGACCCGGCGAAAGCTTAATGGGCAGGTAAATATAGACTTAGGGTGGGGACACAGGTAACTCTAATTTCAATTCACAGATTTCGCTTATCTCCACCTTATCTGCGACTCTCAGTCCAATGTACTGATTAAATAACACCTGTTCAAGCTATAAGTCATGTGGTGTTATTACATACACACATCTGGTCTTGGAGTGCTCACATGTGACAAGGCCACTTTCGTTTATCAAGAATACTGTTTTCTGTTTTCTTAACAGTGCATTTTGAGTACTTTGCTTCTTAATAAGTTCATCTAAAGTGACTCAGACCGCCCAACCCCCCAACCTGACCGCTCTACAGACTAATGTTATGACTGTTAAGATCCACATATCAAAAGTTTAAGAACAAAGCTTTAGAGGAAAGATTATACTGTATATCCTTCATATTATTATTTGGTACAATGATTGTTCTTAAATTTAAACTTTCTTCAAGACACCGTAACCACATTAATTACTGACCTGAATGAAGAGGCAGATTGGAACATCATAATGGCCAACAAATTATGAACAATTAAATAAACTTTTACTAATATTCTCATTTATTCGTTGCTGTGAGCAGCCTAAGCGATTCCTATGACAAGTCATATAGTCCTTCCAAAATTTACACATGACATTAGAGTACTACCGCCTGGGAAGATATTGGAGCATAATGTTTTGTCTAATGGTAGACCCTGCTGCCATATGGCATCTCGAAAATTGTGACCAATTCCCAGGTTGCTGATCTGACTTTCCGCCTCATTTAAACACAATTGCAGGGTCTCAGTTGTTTCTCTTACTTTGACAACACAACATACATTGTTTCTCACTCTTGATTTTATTTTTTTTCATTTTTGTATTTCCTTATGGTTCTTTATTATTATTCTTATTATTATTATTATTATTATTATTACTATTATTATTACAGTTTCGTCCCCCACGCCCCGATGTGGGTCAGTGACCTGTGCCCAGGTGGTCTAATCACCGTTAAAAAAAGAAAAGTAAAAGAGTGAATTTAGCTGTAGTTAATTTTTCGTATAACAGCATAATACCTGGGTTGTCTTACCCTCATACACTTTCAACAGGAGTTATATATTTCTGACAACGAACAGCTTATGTCTTCCGCCCTGCAGTTTATTAGGTTGTTGGTCAAACATCAAACTACTATAGTTATTTCGAAGTATCATAAGATTAAATAAAAAGGGAGAGCTAGAAAAGTTTAGGCTACAGTTTGTAAGTCTCTTTTTTGTGCTCATTTGTTCCTTTAATAAAAAAAAATAAAATTGTATTTAGTCCTTTATTAGAATTTAATGACATCTTTTTGGTGAAGATGTTTCAAACATACTAAATGCTCTTTTTTTCACAAGAAGAGAACATTTCTTTCCTTTCTGGCCATACAAAATGTTATGCCTTTGTAAATCCATGCGTCTCCCAGAGGAAAATAATACACAGCATCTTAATCAACTAAATCTGACACAAGTAACGATAATAATCACCTAAAAACAGCAGGCTATACACACACACACACACACTACTACTTTTTATTCTTTTTCTTTTTTTTTTACAACTAATTGTATCCATTCTTACGGCGATGATTTTACTCTTCACTCTTCCTCACATTTTCCCCTTCCTCCTAACTCTCAAACTAGATCGTGCTACCGTTAGAGACCAAGGAAAATGGCCGCTTTGGATCGTTGTGTCGTGGGGGAAGAGGAGGGGAGTGTGGGGAAAGACGACCTCCTTGCCACGCTGTTAAGGCAGCTGGGCAGTTGAGGAGTGAGGTTGACACTCTAAAGGGGGAAAATGAAGCCCTCAGGACGGAACTCCTTAAGGTAGGTGACCTGCCTAGCAGGACACCTGCGAAGGAGGAGCAGGCGTGGAGAGTGGTTGTCTCCAAGGGGACTAGGGTCAGGCTCAGGAAAGCTGACCAGGGTGTGGAGTGCAGTAACCCTTACCAGGTGCTACAGGAAGCTGGAAAGGAGGAGAAGAGGCAGGACGGTATGGATCAAGGAGAGGAAAGGGCAGTTGTACAAACCCTGCCCACAGGTAAGGTCGTGGTAGTTGGCGACAGCCAGGTGAGGCTTATGGATAGGGCTTTTTGTGCGAGAGATAGGAAACGTAGGACTAGGGTGTGTTTTCCTGGGGCTGGGATAGGGCATGTAGCCGAGAGGTTAGCCAGAGTTTTGTCAGGGGAGGGTACCAATCCAGTAGTGTGTCTTAGTGTGGGAGGAAACGACATAGGTAAGGTTAGGAGTGAGGAACTTTTCAAGAGGTATAGGGAGGCGCTGGGGAAGATTAGAGATAGGGGAGGGATCCCGATAGTATGTGGTGTCTTGCCTACAAGAGGGGTTGGTCGTGAATGGCTGTCCAGGACAATTGCTATAAATTGCCGACTGGAAAAACATTGTGCAAACAGTGGTTGGGCATTCAATGATAACTGGCAACGACTACCTGTACTGTCGCCACGGAGTACACTTGTCTCGTGAGGGGGTAAAGACGTTGTCTGCATCCCTGGAGCGTAAAATTGTCACTCCGAAGGGGGGGTTTCGCCAGTAGAGAGGGGTCGGGGAAAGTGGGAGTCAAAAAACAAGCAGGTCCTGGGAAGTAAAATTAGTTGCTCAGAACAAGGGGTAAAAACAGGACCAGGGAAGAGTAGGTTTAAATGTATACTATACACACAGTAGGAGCGTTAGAAATAAAATAGACTTGCTGAGAGCGGTTGTATGTACCGAAAATGTAGACGTCATAGCAATAGCCGAAACTTGGATGAATCTGGCGAGCAAAAATTTTTTATCAGAGTACCACATAGAAGGGTACAACCTTTTTCACAAGGCCAGGGAAGGTAGGAAGGGGGGAGGGGTCGCACTCTTCGTCAAGGATACATTAAAATGTTGTACTAATAATTCAATAAAGGGTGAAATAGGAACCGAGTCTGTGTGGGTAGAAATCACGGAAGGAAGAGAAAAACTAATTATGGGAGTGATTTACAGGCCCCCAAGTCTTGGCAAAGAAGCAGCTCAGCCCATATGGCAGGAAATGAGTAGGGCAGCAAAATATAACAACCTATGCATAATGGGGGATTTCAACTTCAGAAATATTGACTGGGACAACATTGTAGGCGACTATGAACCTGAAGACTTCCTAGACGCAGTACAGGACAATTTTTTGAAACAACTAATTACAGAACCTACTAGAGGTGACAATATATTAGACCTAGTATTAACAAATAAAGAAAATATTATCAGAGATATCACAGTAGGGGAAAAACTAGGTAACAGTGATCACAGAGAAATCAGGTTCACCCTAAATTGGGAAACGAAAAACAATGACAATATGGTCAGAGTCCCAAACTTTCGGTTGGCGGATTATCAGGGGTTAAGAAGGTACCTAGGAGGGGGCACCTGGGAACAGTCACGTCAGTTCCCAGTAGGAAGGGGTGAGGTCATAGATGACACAACAATTGATCATGACTATAATATATTCACCAGTATACTACATAAAGCACAAGAACAAAATATACCACACAAAAAAATTAGGTCAAATAAGAATGAGCCAAATTGGATGACCAGAAAACTTAAACATGACATAGGAATAAAGAAAGGAATATATAAGAAATTAAAGGGAGGGGAGGAGCAGCTCAGAAACAGGTATAATGAACTATCTAGGAATGTTAAGAAAAATGTAAGGAAAGCAAAGAGAGACTATGAAATCAAAATAGCAAGAGAATCCAAGGCGAATCCCAAGGGATTTTTCCAGGTATATAGGACAAAGGTCAAGGACAAAGTTGGGCCTTTAAAGTCAGGGAGGGGAGAATTGATAAATGGCAGTGAAGACATGAGCAAAGCATTGAACAGCTACTTCTTACCAGTTTTCACAGAAGAAATTTGCGATGAAATTTCGGAGGTGGAACTGATATTTAAGGGAAAGGAAGAAGAGAAATTAAAGAATATCACTATCAGAAAAGAGGATGTTCTTAAGAAGATAAATAAACTAAAGAACACAAAATCCCCAGGGTCGGATGAAATTTTTCCTCAAGTCTTAAAAGAGTGTAGGGAACAGATTAGCGGACCCCTCGTAAACTTATTTACAAAATCATTAGACACTGGGGTTGTGCCAGAGTTGTGGAAACAGGCGAATGTAGTACCCATATTTAAAAAGGGAGACAGAGCATCAGCGTCAAATTACCGGCCGATCAGTTTGACGTCAGTAGTGGGGAAATTTCTTGAATCAATTATAGCAGATAGCATCCAATCTCATCTAGAAAAAAGCAAATTAATCTACGACTCTCAACATGGGTTTACAAAGGGAAAATCTTGTCTAACAAATCTGCTAACGTTTTTTAGGAAAGTCTTCGAGGTAGTAGATAATGACGAAAATTACGATGTTATTTACTTAGACTTTAGCAAAGCATTTGACAGAGTACCGCATCAGAGGCTTCTGAGAAAAATTAAGGCTCATGGTATCGAGGGGAAAGTTTTAAATTGGATAAAATCATAGCTCACCGATAGAACGCAGAGGGTCAGCGTAGATGGTGTTAAATCTGAGTGGGGCCGTGTAACCAGTGGGGTTCCCCAGGGGTCAGTACTAGGCCCACTCTTGTTCATAATCTACATAAACGATTTAGATACTGGGATCAGCAGTGACATAAACAAGTTTGCGAATGACACCAAAATAGGGCGGCAAATTTATTCAGGGCAGAATGCAAATGTATTACAGGAGGATCTAAATAAATTGCAGGGGTGGTCTGAAAAATGGCAAATGAAATTCAACACCAGCAAGTGCAGCGTACTTAATATTGGAAGAACAAATACTTATAATGTATACAGCCTGAACAACATCAACCTAGAGAAGTCGACTAGTGAAAGAGACCGAGGGGTACTTGTAAGCCCGGACCTACGGCCTAGAAAACAGTGCGTTAATGTTTGAAATAAGGCAAACAGAGTATTGGGTTTTATATCTAGAAGTGTAAGTAACAAGAGTGCAGAGGTCTTATTGCAACTATATCTTGCGCTAGTTAGGCCGCACCTCGATTATGCGGTTCAGTTCTGGTGCCCCTATTATAGAATGGATATAAATTCACTAGAGTCGGTGCAGCGAAGAATGACAAAAATGATTCAGGGACTTAGAGACCTTCCATATCAGGATAGATTAAAGAAACTTAACTTACATTCCCTAGAAAGACGAACAGTGCGGGGAGATATGATAGAAGTATTTAAGTGGGTGAAAGGAATCAATAAAGGGGATATAGATAAAGTTCTTATAATATCCGAGCAGGATAGGACTCGGAGCAACGGATTCAAGTTGGATAAGTTTAGGTTTAGGAGGGAGATAGGAAGAAACTGGTTCACAAATAGGGTGGTGGACGAGTGGAACAAGCTTAGCAACTTTGTAGTAAGTATGGGAACTCTGGAAAGTTTCAAAAGGAGGCTAGATAGATTCATGGATGATAGAGAGTGGTAGTAGCTCTCGACAGGAGCTGCCATGCACAGGCCAACCGGCCTATTGCAGACTCCTTATTTTCTTATGTTCTTATATGTCTTCACCAAATTTCACGACACGACTTTTGTCTTTCATTGTACACAAAAGCACGTGTGTGTGTGTGTGTGTGTGTGCTCGTCATACTCGATTTCCAGTGACAGCAAAGTTTTTCTTTTCTTTTATTTACTTGAATTAGCCCACCCGGGCACAGGTCAAACGACCCACAACGGAGCCTGAGGGGCGAAAAAAAAGAACGGAAAGAAATTGGTAAATATTGAGTTTTGTAACTATTGAACTTAACCAAGTTTATATCTCTCCATTCAGAGATGCTGCACAGATCCGCGTTGATAGAAGTAATGATAAGAACATAAGAACATAAGAAAATAAGGAGTCTGCAATAGGCTGGTTGGCCTGTGCATGGCAGCTCCTGTCGAGAGCTACTACCACTCTCTATCATCCATGAATCTATCTAGCCTCCTTTTGAAACTTTCCAGAGTTCCCATACTTACTACAAAGTTGCTAAGCTTGTTCCACTCGTCCACCACCCTATTTGTGAACCAGTTTCTTCCTATCTCCCTCCTAAACCTAAACTTATCCAACTTGAATCCGTTGCTCCGAGTCCTATCCTGCTCGGATATTATAAGAACTTTAGCTATATCCCCTTTATTGATTCCTTTCACCCACTTAAATACTTCTATCATATCTCCCCGCACTCTTCGTCTTTCTAGGGAGTGCCAAAGGGCTAAACTTTTGGTGCCCTCTGCCTTGTGGTAGGGGGCTCTAATAATGTTTCACGAGTTATTTTTAATCTTCGGACAAAACTACGACACGACTTTTGTCTTTGATTGTATGCGTGATTTTAGTAGTCATTTTCATAAAATCTTTGACCATTATATTCCAACCTATATTTTTATTGTTGATTTGTGACCCAGGGATTATTCAAACAAGATTTATCTTCTATGTACGTCTGAAAAATGTCAGCTAACTCCGCGGGAGCGTAAATTCCGAAATGGCGGCCGGCGATAATTTTCGCCATATGGCCGGTGATAACTTTTTAACTAGATACCCTAGAATCGTGAATAAGGGGCCATTTTCCACCAATTTTGCCGTGAAAAGCCTGATGGGATGGTAAATTTTTAGTTTGGGGCGACATCGTGACCTCCAAATCCAAGATGGCGGCTGTAATATTATTTAGAAAATTAGAAAGGGTATATTCTGGATAAAACCTAACATATTTCTCTCTTTTTTTCAGGGACTGTCTCTGAGATCACCAGTGAGTAGACATCAGTATGCAACTCCAATCTCATTCCACACAAAGTACTCAACCAACAAGATGTCCAAGCAAGCTCCTGACCCTTTTCATCGTATGCTGGTTACCATCGAAATGTCTGATGTGTGCAATGAGATGAACTGCTTTTTGCAATGTAAGTCATGTGAAAGAAATGGTAGTATAGACAACGTTACATGTGAGAAATGTTGCTTAATGCAAGAAAAGGCTAAGAAATGGCAAGGATTCGATAAATTTGAGCAGGTGTATAGTTCTGTTGATTAGGAGAAGGGCCCGAAGAGGCTTTACATGCACAGCTCATGCTATGCAACACTGTCCAGTGGATGCATGTCAGCTCAAGCTGAGCGACGCAGAGACAAAGAGATCAAGCTAAAAGTAAAAGAGATTGCAGTGGAAAATAGCCCTCAAGATGAATCCAGAAATAGAGTAACTCAAGCAGTTAGAAATGCAAGACGTAACTATTATACAAATAAGCTCCTCGTCAGCATCAGGACACAGTAAGAAAACCTAGAATGTGATAAATTCTTTTCAGAACAGGAACACTCAGCCTTCGGCCCCCCATTCAGCTTTTATGATAAATGATTCAGTTACATAAGAACATAAGAAAGTGGGATACTGCAGGAGGCCGACTGGCCCATACAGGGCAGATCCCTTTCACACCCATCCCAGCACTTCCATGTGCCTATCCAACTTCGTCTTGAAGCTCCCTAGCGTCCCCGATCCTACTATAGCACTCGGTAGCCTATTCCACATATCCACAACTCTATTACCAAACCAGTGCTTGCCTATATCCTTTCTGAATCGGAATTTATCTAATTTAAAGCCATTTGTTCTAGTTATTTCGTTATTACTGAGCTTCAGAACATCTTCCATTTTACCCTTGTTAATCCCACTTATCCACTTGAACACCTCTATCATATCTCCCCTAACTCTACGCCTCTCTAATTAATGCAAGCCTAAGCTTTTCAGTCTTTCTTCATATGGAAGGTTTCTAATATTATGGATCATTTTTGTCATTATTCTTTGTACTCTCTCCAAAGAATCTATGTCCATTCTCTAATAAGGACACCAGAATTGAACCGCATAATCCATGTGTGGCCTCACTAATGCTAGGTAAAGTGTCAAGATAACGTCAGCAGTTCTGTTACTCACACTCCTAGATATGAACCCAAGAATCCTGTTTGCCTTGCTGCGAACGCTAATACATTGTTTTCTAGGTTTCAAGTCGTTGCTAACAAATACACCAAGATATTTTTCACAATCTGAGTTTTCTATTTCCGTGTTACCTAGTTTATACTTAACGTTTGTATTCGTCTTCCCTATCTGTAGTACCTTGCATTTATCAGTATTAAAATTCATTTGCCAGTCTACTGACCACTCATGTAAGGTATCTAGATCTCTTTGAAGGTGTTCAAAGTCACTGTCTGAATTTATCACTTTCCCCATTTTGGTATCATCTGCAAATTTACTAATCCTACTAGTTATACCTAAATCAAGATCATTAATGAATATAACAAACAGCAGAGGGCCTAATACAGATCCCTGGGGAACTCCGCTTTTGACCGCACCCCAGTCTGACTTTAATCCATTTATGCTGACTCTTTGTTTCCTACCAGTTAACCATGACCTAATCCATTTTAATAATGATCCACCTATTCCATGTGCTTCTACCTTCCTTATCAATCTCTCATGAGGGACTCTATCGAATGCTTTACTGAAATCTAAATGAATTATATCATATGACTTATCATTACACTGCCCTGCATAGTTTTTGAGGTTTGTGTATTATTAAGCTTTTCTGGGTGTATTTTGCATGCTGATCTCAAAAATGTTATCCATTTTGCTCAATCTGGTCAGAATTTTGTGCTATAGCATTTTAAGCGGAGATTCAGGTAAAATATTGGCATTTTTCGCTCAAAATGGGGTCCTCATATTCGTTCATTAAAAAAATCATCCGAGACATTGGCAAGCCTCACAGAAAAGATTTCGGTCAGTTTTAATGCCCGTAGGATGCATTTAAATACACCCACGTGCTCGCCGGCCATTTAAATGTCCGCCGTGCCGCAAAGGAAAAGAGTATATGTCCGTGTTTTTTTACATATATTTTTTCACAATTAAATTTCTTTTTCATCTGGTGGTACATGGCATGTACTAGCAACCACCCAGATGTGCCTCTAAAGTCTAGACCCTCAGTCAGTGTCTCTCGAGACTTCAAGAAAGTGGGAGTGTGTGAGTCTCTCTCTCTCTCTCTCTCTCTCTCTCTCTCTTACACACACACACACGCATATTTCTAATCATATACACACCTGTTTTTTCTTCTTACAGAGTTGTACATTTAATCATGAATCGGAAGTGCAAGAACGACCCGAACAGGTTTTGCTATGCGTGCGGTTGTGTAACAATGACATACGGACAGTGCACCATTACTCCCCTAGTGAAAAACTTATATCATGCATACTTTGAAATGAAACTTGGAGACCAAGATAAGGCTTTTGCCCCTCACATGTGCTTCAAAACATGTGTTGAAAATCTGCGGCGCTGGAGCAACAAGAAGATTCAACGTCTACCATTTGGCATTCCTATGGTATGGAGGGAAGGCAGAGATCATACCACGGACTGTTACTTCTGCATGACAAGCCTTCAGGGTGAGTTATACTCAGTGGCGGCTCGTGAAAAATAAAATGGAGGGACTGCAAGCCTCACACAACAGTAGGATACACAAATTTGACCTACCTCAGGTATGAGTTGTAGTTGATGTCCACGAATTCCCAGGGCATGGTAGTAGTGTTGGTGGTAGAAGGGATGGCCGAGGTGGTGATGGACCAGTATTAATTGAAAATACAGTCGACGTGTCTGCTCTTCGATGTAGCAAAATTGTTTATTACTATTTCATTAAAATCCTTTATTCCTGTTATCATTTTATTTTCAATGGATATCACTGCTAAAGCAGACAGTCTGTCATTCACCATGGTACTGGGCAAAAAAGTTTTAATTCTCTTCAAAGTTGAAAAGCACCTTTCTGCTTCTGCCGTTGTCATTGGAGTTGTTATTAAAATCTTCAGCAACTTGACAGTGTCTGAAAATGTTGACTGTAGATTATTGTCATTCATCATCTCCAACAAGTCTATGAGACTTTCTGATTTACACAAATCTTCTCTTGTGTACAGTATAGTAAGTTCAGTTCTCAATTTGTCTTTTTCAAGCATGGGATATGCTGCAACTGCTTGTTCAAGTTCATTACTAGGGAAATTTTTGGTATACACTGGTGTAGGTCTTCCTCTTGCTTTGATTTCAGTCTTTTCATTTAATGTCAGCTGGGAAAAGTTGATGTTTTGCAAATACTTCACTCGATTTTCCATCGTCAAAGGGTAATTAAAGAAAGCACGATTTAACCACACCGTCCACACGCAATGTAAACACGTTGTACGAGACTGAGCTGCTTCAGGTGTAGCTCATTGTCTCCAGAAGTGGTGTGGCGGCGGCGCCAATTAATAACAGACATGAATCGTACAGCATTGACAGCAACTATGAAAGTAACTTAAATTTTGGTCTGATTTTAATGAAAATTCACTTAGCAACGTATTGAAAATAATTAAATAACATATAAAATGATATATTTGTTGGTAGTGTATTATTCAGCTGTCTCTCTAAAGGAATCATGCGCCTGGCAGTGAGTGTCTGGGGGGACTGCAGCTCTGCAGCCCTATGCAGGAGCCGCCAGTGGTTATACTAATACATCAATACTAATATATCAAATGCAGCATGTTGATGCATTCTTAAATATATCTGTAAGTTAATATGTTATGCTATCTTGATACTAAATCTTTCGTTCACATTTCAGGTATAAACAGGAAGAACAAACATCATGTTAAGTATCCAGATGCACCCTCAGCCATCAAACCAGTTCCTCACGGACCAGGAACACCAATTCCAACTCCACCAGAAAATTATAGGGACATGATACTCGATGACGATCATGATATCGATGAAGACATAGAAAAGGCTGGCGCTTCTAGTACATACTTGCCCACAGCTTCTGCAAAAGAGCCCATACCCTTCAGTCAAGCTGAATTGAATGATTTAACAAGAGACTTGTGCTTGTCTAAGGAGTCAGCTCAACTACTAGGATCACGGCTTTGTGAACACAATGTCTTAGCACCAGGAACAACATTTGCCTGGTACCGTAACCTTGACAAGGAATTTCGCAAGTTCTTCAGTTTTGACAAGGAAACTTCATTGGTGTATTGCAACAAGATCAGTGGACTCATTGCAGCTATGGGAATATCATACAATATATCAGAGTGGAGGCTCTTCATTGACTCATCAAAAAGAAGCTTGAAAGCTGTGTTGTTGTTCTATGGAAACCAGGTCGCGTCTGTTCCGGTGGGGCATTCAGTGCAGATGGATGAGAACTACAACAACATGGAGTATCTGTTAACTGCTCTGAAGTATAAAGACCACAATTGGAAGATCTGTGGAGACTTGAAGGTAATTTAATACACCAAAAAACAGTTGCTTTCAAAAATTTATATTTTGTTGACAGTTTTTCTAATAGGTAATTATGTCTGCCGACATACTGTCATATTATGAAATGTTAATATTTTTTAATAATAAAACTATTTAGCTAAACATATTTTTAATCTGTTTTTTCCACAGGTTGTGTCCATTGTGCTGGGCCTACAAGGTGGTTACACCAAGTTTCCATGTTTCCTCTGTCTGTGGGATAGTCGAGTAGACAAGCAGCACTACATGCAACGTCACTGGCCTGCAAGAAGTGGACTTACTCCAGGTTCTCACAATGTTGTTGCCCATGCTCTGGTGAATCCGCAGAACATTCTTCTTCCGCCACTGCACATCAAGCTCGGTCTGTTCAAAAACTTTGTAAAGGCACTGGACAAAAAAAGCCAGGCTTTCAATTTTCTGAAAGAAAAATTTCCAAAAGTCAGTGAGGCAAAGCTGAATGCAGGAATTCTTGATGGCCCTCAGATCAGAGAGCTTTTCAAAGATCCCAAGTTTGATTGCAGCATGGATGTAAATGAGAAGAAAGCCTGGCATGCCTTTAAGTCTATTGTCTCCAATTTTCTTGGCAACTACAGAAGTCCAGAGAATGGACGAGTTGTTGAGGACCTACTTCTGAGCTACAAAGTTCTTGGTGCACGCATGTCCATCAAGATGCACTTCCTCAGCTCCCACTTGGACTACTTTCCAGAGAACTGTGGTGATGTGAGTGAGGAACAAGGAGAACGCTTCCATCAAGATATCCGTGTAATGGAGGAGCGGTACCAGGGTCGCTGGGATATCAACATGCTCGCCGACTACTGTTGGTGTCTGAAACGGGATGCCCCAGACACCAACCACCAAAGAAATTCTCTGCGACAGCCATTTATGCATGTCTAACTGTAAAGGCATCTATGTAGTTGACATATTTTGGTCCTATGTGTTGTGGTTACATTTCTTATGATATATTTTGCATAAAAATTTTGACATCATATTTAAGAATTTCGATTTTTTCCTAATTCCCATAGCATAAAAATCTGACCAGATTGGGCAAAATGAATGGGATTTTTGGAATCAGCACGCAAAATACATAAAGAATCAGCTAAGAAACCCCGCACCTCATGATTTTTTTTCAAATGCAGCCCAGTGTTATCTCCCGCTTCATATACTTCTGAGAAAAAGCTAAGCAAATTTGTGAGACAAGAACGTCCCTGGGTGAACCGGTGCTGAGAAGAATGAATTAAGTTGAATGTTTCAAGATGGCTTCTGATTTTTGTAGCAATAATTGACTCTAGCAACTTGCCTATGATTGACGTGAGACTAATGGGACGGTAATTTGATGCAATTGATTTATCACATTTTTTGAAAATAGGAACTACATTTGCAAGTTTCCAAGCTTCTGGCACTAGGCCAGATTCTAATGACTTATTAAATAAAACTGCTGATGGATTACTCAACTCATCTCTACATTCTTTTAATATTCTAGCATATACCTCGTCTGGACCAGGCGATTTATGAGGCTTCAGTTTGTTAATTACTTTAAGCACATCGTTACTAGTAATATTGATATTCATCAACATATTTTCTATACTGTCGTTATATACCTTATGAACTTCTGGAAACTGTGCTAGGTTTTCATTTGTGAATACGGAGCGAAAATGACTATTTAACGTACTACACATTTCTAACTCATCATCAGTCATTTCTCCTGTCGTAGTTTTAAGGGACCTATTGTATCTCTAACCTTTGATTTATACAGTTGATAAAAAGCTTTGGGGTTATTTTTCGATTCGTTTGCTACCTTGATTTCATAATTTCTCTTTGCTTTCCTAATTTCTGTTTTAACCTGTCTTGTTAGGTTCTGATAGTAACCAAGTAAGTGATTTTCGCCTTTCTTAACTTTTCTATATACTCCTTTCTTTTTCCCTAGAAGATCTAAGAGTCTATTATTCATCCATTTTGGTTGGTTCCGTATCGATCTGAATTTTCTTTTAGGGATGTGTTTATTTTGAGCATTATGGATTGTCGCAATAAATTGTTCATAAGTAGCTGCTAAATTAAATTCGGGGTTCTCCCGTCCTAAGTTGACAGTTTCCGGAGGTGTGAGGGGGATTAATCTTTTGACCATAGGGTCATCCCTTAGGTCTCTCCTTAAGCTACCGTAATTAGCCTTCCTAAAATCCGGGATCAAGGCCGAATTTTCCTTCTTCCTGCCATTCCATATTATGTTAAAATATATGGCTTTATGATCACTGTTTCCTAGTTCGTCTCCAATCCCAACATCTTTTACTAGATTTTCAGTATTACTGAGAACTAAATCGAGGATATTATTTCCTCTAGTGGGCGAGTTTATGTATTGATATAAAAAACTATCTTATACTACTTCTAGAAAATCTTCAGATTCATTATCGCTAAGTTGATTTTTCCAGTCTAAGCCTGAAAAGTTGAAATCGCCTAGAATACATATATTGTTTCTATCAGATGCCTTCCTTATTTCCTCCCATAGCAATTTACCATCGTTCCTACTCAAATTAGGTGGTCTATATATAACACCAATGACTACGGACTCATTGCCCTCACCAATCTCTACCCAAATACTTTCATTGTCGCTATTTGTTTTGATGTTTGATTTATTGCAGCTTTTTAATGACACCCTGATGTACACTGCTACACCGCCCCCTCTCCTTCCTACTCTGTCAAATTTAAATAGGTTATATCCTGGAATATGAAATTCTGCTAAAAAATGTTTGCTGTTTGAAATTTATCATTGTTTCCGTTATTGCAATTATATCTATGTTCTCTTTACTAACACTGGCCCTGAGCTGGTCCATTTTGTTACACAGGCTTCTACTATTAGTATAATAAACACTCAATATATTTCTTCCGTTTCTATCTGTTTTACATTTATTACTTTGATGTTTGTTATTATGACTAACTATATTTTCAGCATTATCTACTTTTGTTTCACTGCTGTTATTTTCACATGGTATTTTCCTCTCTTTACCATTGATGGGATTTGGACATATTAAAACCCCACCTTTACTACCCTGTCAACTATCTTCGCTAGTACCGCCACCCCCTTCCTACTTAAATGCACCCCATCCCTTGCATACATACTATCATCACCATAGTACAGGCTCCAACTATCAATGAATGGCGGCGATAGCTTTTTACACTGTTCTTCCAACCAGCAATTGAAACCAATTGCACGGGACATCCATTCACGACTGGCACCACTTCTAGGTAGGATAGAGCAAGCAATAGGAGTTCCACCCTTCACCCTAATCTTATCTAGAGCTTCCCTATACAGTTTACGCAGTTCGACACTGGTAAGCTTACCTACGTCATTGCCTCCTGCACTGAGTAAGACTATGGGGTTGTCTCCACAGTCATCAATGACGTTCTCCACTCTCCAGTACTCTACCTATCCCTGCCCCGGGGAGACACTCGAGCTTCCTAACTTTAGTGCAGAGATTCTTACCTAAATACTTCACCATCGAGTCTCCCATGACAGAAACACATTTGACCTTACCTGAGTGTGGTGATTTCTTACCTGCGCTACTCCCTCTCTCCACACTAACAGAGGGAGTAGCACTCGTGGTGTTACTAGCACCTTCCTCACATTCGTCACTTAAGGTGCTGAACCTGTTGTTTAGGTCTACAGCTGAGTGCCTTTTTAGAGTGCATTTTGTAGCACTAGCAGCAACTACCTTCCATGAATCCACTTCAACTTCACCCTCCTTCACGACACTGGCAAAGGTTTTCTTCTCCTCTAAAACTAGCTTCAAGGCTAAGTTTTCGCCCTTGAGACTCTGGACCGCATTCTCAACCCTCCCCCATTGCCAAACACTTCGATGAATATTTTATTAATGTTGGCAAAGATCTTGCAGAGAGCATCCCTGATCACCATGAGGATTTTAGAGCCTACCTGCAAAACAGACAGCAAAATGAGCTGTTCTTATCCCCTGTCACAGCTGATGAATAACTGGCCATCATAAAAATGTCCAAAGATACAGCAGCAGGCGAAGACAAAATACCAATGAGCATCATTAAGAAAGTAGCCCACTTATTAGTACCTGTTCTCCTACACATTTGTAACTCCTCCTTCACGAGTGGTGTCTTTCCTGATAAACAGAAAATTGCTAAAGTTCACCCGTCATATAAAAAATCTGGGGACAAAGGTCTCTTCAAGAATTACCGCCCTATATCAGTCCTCCCAGCCTTGAGTAAGATACTGGAAAAGCTAGCATGTAATAGACTAAATTCCTTCTGCAATGCCAATAACATCTTTACAGACTCCCAGTTTGGATTTAGAGCTAGAAGGTCGACTGAGAGTGCTCTGCTATCCTTTACTAATGACATCTTAAATTCCTTTGGTGACAGTCAGTACACAGTCGGTATATTCTTGGACCTCTCTAAAGCCTTCGATACTGTCGACCATACCATCCTCCTTTCAAAGCTTGAACATTACGGCGTTAGGGGCCTGTCCCACAATTGATTTACCTCATACCTGTCCAACAGGATGCAGTATGTCTGCTATAATAACCACCAATCTGACTCCTCGCCAATCTTGTATGGAGTCCCCCAAGGTTCCATTCTCGGTCCAGTACTACTTTTGTTGTACATAAATGACATAGTCCACGCCAGCTCACTCATAAAGTACAACTTATTTGCAGACGATAGTAATCTCTATGCCAGCAACTCAGACCTCCATTCCTTGATGAGAACTATGAACACTGAATTAACTAAAGTCAGGACCTGGGTAATATGCAATAAACTGACCTTAAACCTTGAGAAAACCCTGCTTGAAAAAAACAGATCACACAAATGAAAAATTTGCTTAATTTAAAATATTAAAATTCGATGATATAAACACTTACTGCTGTGCCCTCTTTGTTTACAAATCAATCAATCACTTGCTTGACAATACTTATTTCCCGTTGCCGAATAATCAGAGATACAACTTATGGCACCCACAGCTACTAAGATCACTCCTCATGCGCTCCTCTCAGTCCCAGACCCATAAAATAACATGGTGTGAAGGTGCTGAACAACTTACCCCCACCCATCAGAGCAAAGTCTGCACTCCCTTCCTTTAAATCATCTCCTAAAAAATATCTATTGTCTAAGTATTAATATTTCTTGTAAAACCTACTATATTTACAGTACCTGCTTTTATTGTACCATCAAAACCGTTTTATCGGAAATTATCATGTAAATAGATAAGAAATTACCATTGCAATAAATATATTTGCCAACTAGACATAGTCTTGACAGCTCTGTCCTCTTGTTCAACCTTAATACTGTACAACCCATGTTGTACTGCTCCCCCATTATATTTATGTTTTTCAATTCCACTGTAATTTATGTATATACTTAAAATAAAAAAAATAATAATAAATAAATAAAATAAATAAATATTGAAGTGATAACCGTGGTAACATTATGAGATGTTCTTATTACCACCATGCTATTGTACTACTCCATATGTTTCTAAATGTTACATAATACTTCCTTGAGATAAATGTATAGTATACAGGTATATCAGGTGTCTACAGGAGAGCTCTGGTTCTCATCTGGCTCAGCCATGTTAATATTGTTATTATTATCCACTCTGTATCTGTGTTTTTCTGGCTAAATAAACTGTTTCAATTCAATTCAAATTCATTTCAAAACGACTCCGCTCCAACATTGGTACCATACACCATAAAACATGTTTTGTTTGGTGTATGAAAGACTCAGATCCAAAGAATCCCAATCGTGACAAAAAGTTGTTCCTCTTATCAACTGAAGATTCCTGCCAAAGAAATAGCCTTTGGAATCGAGAATCACTATCATCACTGGTGCAGGCGCAAATATGTTCTGAATTCAAATGCGATCCATTTGATCATACCAATCAGACATTTAGTTCTCTGCAGTCAGGCATTTCGGCTTCTGAAATGTTCGCGACTGACTTGAAATCTGCAAAGGTAGATGGCATGGAAAAATAGGGGAATTTCTAAGAGATATAGAGTTTATTATACGGTGAAGTCACTGAACGACCGACTCCCGAAAAACAGACGCCAAAGCCTTATTACCAATGAAGTTAAAAAGGCCGACAATATTATTAGGAAAGGAAAGAAAGACAGGGTAATAGAAACAAAAGCCATGGATTCCATTCTTGGCCTAATTGAAGAGAGTGGTTTCCTAAAACTAAAACAGGTGTTACAGCATCGTGTAACAAAAAAGAGTGTCGATCTTCAACACCAATGGTACGATGCGGAAGGTGCAAAACAGCAAGTTGCAAGGAAAACTCACTATGACACCCATGCAAAAACCCTGTACATACACGTCAATCGTTGACATGGGCCTAATTTGGCGCCTGGCTACCCCAACCACTGAAGCTCGAGAGAAGGGTGATGGTACCAAATACATCTGGAGAGATTACAGAAAGAAGGTGGTGCGCACAGTTCTGACAAGACTAAAATGCAGAGCGGATCATTTGTGTGAATGGCTTATGCGTTCAGATATGGACAATCTAAGACAGTGACTGCATGATGCGTCAGAAAAGTGCATCAGCCAGTAACATTTACATGAAGTCAGAAGCTAAGTCTAGAAAACCAGTAATATATAGTAATATGGTTTTTTTTGCCAATTATTACGATATTTTTCAAACATTTACTGTAAATGGCTAGGCAAGGTTTTTGTGTAGACTGACTTTTCATGTCTATTTAACACTGATGGATGATGTTTTGAATTTAATGAGTTCAGATATTACCGATTTGAAGGAGATTTATGATAACGTTTCAGATAATTCTGACGACGTGCTCAAATCTGACACTGTACTAGCTACTGTTACTAGTGCCAATACTGAACACATAGAATTATTAGATTCGCAAGAAACGCAAGCGCCCTTACTGCGACATATTTCTGTTGAGAGTCGTGAACACTTAAGTGATCAATTTCATGACGATTTATGTCGTGGAACCCTAAGGTCAGGTAATACGTACAATACAACACCCGATTACGGGCAGGATACCTCTCAGTCTACAGAATCTCACAGTATGCCAGAGATTACTTTCCCTCTTGCATCCACCCATCTTTCAGTTAGATCTAAGTTGTCTAGCAACTAACCAACCTAACATTGTTCAAGCATTACCCCGCAGTGATCACATCCGTGAGTTTACGGCGGAGGATGACTATCGTGTAACCACATTTTTAAGGTCGTGTGAAGATGTAATGAAAAACTTCAAATAACAGGTGATAATAAACGCAAAGCATTTGTACGCGGTCACATCAAAGAAGGGACTTATGCAAGCAAGCATTTGGAGGCGAGTGGGCTTGCTCACCCCACTTATGCGAAGTTTAGGAAGACTTTAATTGGTTTATTTGAATTAGGCGCACAGCAGAGTCACCTGAATTGGGTGTTTAGGTGGGCTGATCGTCTGCCACGGACGAAACGTGCAGAAGAAACGATGAGAAGTGTTTCTCTTGCTGGCGAGGTCAGTCAAGATATCTTTACCAATTTTGGTGGTTCACCCTGGGTGGACGAGCACAATAATATGTCTCGAGACAATTTTGCACAATTAATGGAGTTCCTTGGTTTCATCCTAACAATCCGTGACCCGGCATATATTCATGCAAAGACACATGATTATAAACCCGATGAGGATATTTTGGATAATGCAGCCAAGATCGCTATTAAATTATCGCGTACTCCCCTAGCAAGGACAGAAACACCTGTAGCGTCAATTCAACAACGAGTTCCTAAGAACTCAGCATCAAAGAAGCAACATTTAGTATGCACACATTGCAAGAAAAATGGTCATACTGTTGATTTTTGTTACCAACTCCAACGAAGTGGTGCTAAGTTTAAAAACAAACCACCACAGCGACTAGGCCCACCGAAGACTTATGCAACAGCTGCTCAAACCAGGTCTGCTTCAGACCAGACAGCTGATGTGTGGTGTTTATGCCATGATTCTCCCACCCATAATACGGAGGATTGTTCAGCAGTCCGACGATGTAGAAAATAGGGATGGAGTTACCCCAGGTATCCCACCACGGTAAGCCGAGCAGTCGTTTTTACAAGAAGTCGGGGGAAGACCAACGTCGGTCCCAGACCGACATAGGGTAGCTACACCACTACCAACACGCGACAACGCTTCTGTTACAGCCTTGTTAATAGCATTGCTAACCAAAGCGGAAGTGTTATCAATTCCGGCGAGGTTTGGGTCAGTCAAGTTAGTGTTAGACATTGATACGGGTGCTTGTGCAAACGTACTTTCTTTGGCATCCTATCAAGAGTTACAACGTAGATCCCTTTACCGAGAATTTTTGATTCGACCTACTGACACCGATCTCTGAGAAGTTTCCGGTACTCAGCTGGACATAACAGGAATGGTAACATTACCACTACGTTTTTCTCGACGTGGTATATCCTTTTCTGCAAATTTTTATGTGGTCCAAGACTTTAATTTACCAGCTGACGGTTTAATAGGTCTTCCAACTCTTAAAACTACTTTGATAGATGTTCAGCCAAGCAAACATACTATCACTGTTAATGGTATTCTATGTTTGCCTTTGATACCCCCAAAATGTTCTACACTACTGAGGGTATACACAAACACTTGTTATCTTGAAAATAGGTTCTTATTATCGTAAGGGAGGTATACAGAGGAACTAATAGACAGTCGGCTTCCACACCATAAGGACTAGCGATCTCAACTCTCTGTATCACTCTGCCCTGGCATGTACAGATGCCAGCATTCACAAGCTGAATACATAATATGTAAATATGATAATTCACATACATAACATGGTGCATAATAAATGGAAATATTACATAGGATTAATACATGTTCTGTAATACTTTACTATACAAAATTAATAGAGTAATATAAGAAAACACAGCTTAAGGTACTACTTCGTGTCCATATTATACAGGTATTTCCTTCAGTGCCATGCACACGTCTGTACCATTGCTCTCAGCAAGGGTGAATGTGTTCTCCAAAACTCCTTCTACGAGGACGATGGATTATGAGTGAAAGCGTGTTCAAGACCTCACAGACTCACTTCCCAAGCGTGATTATAGCAGCAATAGTTGGACGATCGTACCTGCAGTTTTAACGGGTACTCTCCATTTCCAGAATGAGGAAATCACCAGAGCCACTGTTGTTTTACCTGACGTATACACGGGGATGGATGTAGTCTGTCTTCCGGAAACATGCAAGGTTAAAGGCTTATCGTGTGAATCTACATTGAACACAATTCGTCCTGGTGATTTAACAGACGTTCTAGTTCTCAACAGAACAGGCGCGTTACGAATATTGAAAGAAGGATGTTATTTGTGTGATATTCTAGTTTATCATAACCATGTTGCCCAAAAGGCCTACACAATTCCCAATTGGTAGTGCTTCACCTTGAATTAAACAAGCCAGACAGGAGAGGATAGATCAAATAACACCACATATCAAGGTGATTGATCGCCCTCAAGGCAAGACTGGGCTCCTAGAGTTGCTTGCCGACTACCGAAACATTGTAGCTTTACCAGGGGAACAGCTAGGTCACACAAATTTAACCTCACATCACATATCTCTAAAACAGGGCACAAACCCAATTTACATACCAGCTTACCGACTACCTCATAGTCAGCGCGCTGTAGTCCAGGATATGGTTGAGGATATGTTGGATCAAGAGGTTATCACACATTCAGAATCCCCTTTCAATAGTCCACTATTTTTAGTCCCTAAAGAGGATGGATGTTGGCGCCCAGTAATTCATTTTAGGCGCGTCAATGAAAATACTATCCCAGATAGGTACCCAATGCCTGCCTTGAGTGATATTTTACAATCCTTAGGCAAGGATAATGCTGTATTTAGCAACCTTGATTTGCTTAGCGGTTATTGGCAAATACCTCTGGATGAAAAATCTCGAGAGATTACTGCTTTTAGTACTCCTTTGGGCCATTTTGAATTTCTGAGGATGCATTTTGGTCTCCAAATGCCCCACTGACTTTTCAAAGGATGATCAACACCTTGTTTGCAGGGTTGATAGGGACTACAGTATGTGTCTACTTAGATGATCTCATCGTAGTCAGTAAGGATGTAGATATGCATATTGCTAAACTCCGTGAAGTTTTCCTAAAACTTTCTACAGCAGGACTCAAAGTCAAACTTTCTAAATGTAAATTTTTAAAATCTAGAATCCAATTCCTTGGTCATGTAGTTGACGGTGACGGCATTCATACAGTTGGTGACAAAGTTAAGGCTGTGACCCAGTTACCATGTCCTACAACTGTTGATAAAGTACATAGTTTTCTTGGTTTATCTGGATATAATCGTTCTTTTATTAAAGGTTATGCGACATTAGCTTCACCCTTGACTCAGCAACCTAGGAAGGATGCAACTTTTGTATGGAATGCTGAGTAAGAAGATAGTTTTACCAATGCCCTAGTCTTAGCATTTCCTGACTACTCTCAAGAATTTACTCTGTGTACCGACGCCTCAATACAGGGAATCGGCGCTGTACTTATGCAGCTGGACGCACGAGGAAAATAAAGTGATTGCTTTTGCAAGTCGTAAACTTAATGATGCTGAAACACGTTATTCAATAATGCATCTAGAAGCGTAAGCTGTTGTTTGGGCGCTGAATAAGTTTAAAGACATAATTTTTTGTTATAAAATAACCGTCTATAGTATAGATCACGTGGCAGTGACAAAGCTGACCATTCAAGAGTTTGAGCCCGATTTCAAGTATTTACCGGGACGAGCACACGTTGGGTGGCGGGCACTGGTAAACACAGCTGTGGTGCTAGTTCCCAAATTTGGGATGTTTTCGAGCCTATTACATTATCTGAAGGATATATAGACTTACCTACTTGTGTATAAGGACCTGGGGATAAGATAAGTATCGTCAAGCAGCTTTGGTGTTGGGAACTTACCGTTTACCACACTAAAATAACTGCTCGGGGTCCCATCACTCCTGGCTGGGTGTTGTGGGATGTCAACATTGCCCCATGGAAAGTGAATTATCGCTTAAGAACTCTACATGGAAGAGTAAAGAAAAGATAATATTGGACGAAGTTCTTGAAGACCTTGTGTTGAGTAGTGATGAGTCTAATATGAGTGATGAAGCACAAGGGAAGTTCGAAAGTGAGAAGATACAGCTACAACAAGAGGTAGTGAAAAAGAAAGAAATTTCTTAAAGGATGAGGGAGACAAGCTGGCAAGAGGACAGTGAAAGCGGAGAAGTGAGAGAGGAGAAGAGACAAAAAAATCTAGGACAAAAAACGTGTGTGGGTGGTAATAATAATGGAAATAACAGAAAGGAGACAGTGGAGAATGGATCAAGAACAGAGCAAAGTATGGAATTTGAAGGAAGCAGACAAGAACACACACAAGGTAATGTTGGTCGTGTCAGGAAGAGATTAATTTTTACACAGTCATGCCCGATGACCTTCCTTGAAAAATTAATATGGGCAGTTCAACTAGGACGGGAGCATCGCAGCTTTGAGCCTCTTTTGAAAGAAGGCACACACAAGCCTTACCTTACAGTGCGGACCATGGAGGCTGTGGAAATGTTGACAACTGTTGGGTACAAGGGATTACTGATGGTTTCGCCAGAGGAGAGCGACATACTACTTACAAAGGTTATAATCTTCAGGTACCCTGTAATACTAGATACAGAATACTTATTGGATGACGAAAGATTTGTTTGGGTCAAGAGACATTTAATAAGGGGCGAAGAGAGAAGCCAGGTTATTGCTCTAATGAGAGGAAAGGTTCCAGAGAAAGTTTTCATCACAGGAGCAGGGTGGTGGCACTATATGTGGAGGGACCAATAATGTGTCTCAAGTGTTGCAGATGGGGACATAAGGCCTGGCAGGAGCTGTCAACTGGACCCACGTTGTAGATTCTGTGGGAAGAGGCACGAATCTAGCAACTGTAAGGACAAGATCAATGCAGGAGAGAAAGTGAAGCCGTGTTGTTGTAATTGTGGTAAAACTCACAATGCTAGTTCAATTGCGTGCGAGATGAGGCCACGTATGAGAAGTGACCAACAAAGGAATTATTCAGAGAACACTGAAGAAGTACGCTGTGGTTTGACAGTGACAAGACAGCAGGAGTACACACAGACAGTGGAGACAGTGATCCCAGAGAATGCCTGGCATGAAGATTCAAGAAGGATAAGGACTGCGCTTGCGGCCGGAAGAGTTGTTGATGCCAGGAACAAACAGAGTAATAAACAAGTAGCAAGTGAGAGTAGTGGTGCAGCCCTCCAGGTTAGTGATAAAACTGTGCAAGAAATTTTAGAAGAGGTGCGTAAGATGTTTCAGCTTTTGCAAAGTTACGTCAGAAAATAGAAGTGATAGAGAAAAGACTTGATACAGTGATAAATAAAGAAAGGGAAAACAAAGCTGTGAATAATGTAGAATTAGAAGGGAAAGAGGAAAGTGAAGAGCTCAAGCTTTTGAAAAATTCAGTGCTTAAAATAAGTATTAAAGGGAAGGAGAGGAAAATAAAGGATTGTGTAGTGCAGGGAGCAACAACTGAAAGTTTTAAAAATGTGTTGGTAAAGTGTAAAGATGCTGATAAAGAAAAACTTTTGAAGAAATGGGAATCTGTGCAGGAGGATTGGGCCTTCTTAAAGAATCTGATTGGAAAGGATATAAAATGTGTAAAAATATTAATCATGTCCTGGAATGTTAATGGTCTACGAAGTAGAGTGACAGATGTACATTACTTTACCCTTAAAAATAATATTGACATAATTACCCTTCAAGAGACTGGGGACAGGAAAGGCGACCTGCTTAAACTGTCTGGATATAAGTGATTTCATCTCTATTCGGGTGAAGATATAAGAGGGGTCTCAACATACATTAAAAATTCCATACCAGCAGAACTAGTTGGAAGCCCGAGTAGAGTACAAGGAATAGAAAGTGTCTGTATAAAGTTATATTTGAAGGAAGGAGAATTGAACATAGCAAATTTGTATATTTCTGGAGGCTGTTTTGACCTCAACTTCTTACCAGATTACATGTTTTTGGACTCAACTTTGGCTGTAGGAGATTTTAATGCTCGACATCCAAGACTCGAAACAATGAGGAGAATTAATAGCAATGGTATAAAATTTTGGCAATTTTTACATGATCACCCAGATGCTTACTTGTTAGGAAATGAGAAAGTGACTCATATTAAAGGCGGAAGGTTAGACTATGCTTGCATGATAAGCAGTCAGGGAGTCCAGGGAGAATGTGAGATAATAAGGGAGCTAGTCAGTGACCATTTTGTTGTTTATGTTCAGTTACCATTAGGGAAGAGACAGGTGAGATATAAGAGGAAGAGATTGAAACTAAACAAGGATGACACAGAAGTGTTTACCCAAAATATAGAGAAATGGTACAGAAATTATACAGTCTGTATGGATAGCTTTTATAATGACTTAGTTGGGGAGATAGAAATATATTTAACTAAGTCAACACAGAAAAAGATAAATGATAAGACACATGGGGCTAGGAAACACTGCTATACCAATGACAAAATGTTGAAGGGATAGACACAAATGTTAAGGGTAGCACATAAAGATTGGGTACAGAATGGTAGAAGAGAATAAGATAGGGAAATCTTCATGGATATAGCCAAAATATGTGGGCAGGCTAGGAAGGAGGCAAGGGAGAAGTATTGGCAAGACTTTGCACAGCACATTGGGGAGAGTATAAATCTCAAAGAAATATGGCAGGATATTAACAAAATTAGAAAAAAGGAGTAATTTTATTAGTCATCCTCATCTAGAGGAAGAAGCTAATAAACTGGTTGACAAATGGGCTAAAGCAGCTAGTGTTGCCTCCTTACCGAACAGGACAATAGAAGCATTAGATGAGTGGCAAAATGAAAGAAGAAGATTTCTTTCATCAGCTCTAAATATTTGTGATGTAACATGTATAGATAATACTCAAGATGAGTTATTAAATGCTGTTAAAAAAGGAAAATCTACAGCACCAGGTCAAGATGGTGTGACTTATGAAATTTTGAACTGCTTAGTTGGCATGGAAAATAGTCCATTGTTAGATTTATTCAACATGAGCTATATAGAGGGTAGATTGCCAACAGAATGGAAGAAAGCGATAGTTATTCCTGTCCCTAAGGCAACTGGTGGATACAGGCCAGTGTCTTTAACATCTTGTTTTTCCAAGATGATGGAGAGAGTATTATTAAATAGGCTTGTATATATTGTGGGGGAAAATCTATCTTGTAATTTATTTGGCTTTTTGGAAGGGAAATGTACTTCAGACTGTGCTATAAAATGTTTATCAAATGATGCAGACTGATGTAGAGTTTTTGTGGATTTACAAGGAGAATTTGATAAAGCTCACAGTGAAGTAGTTATGAATAAACTGGCTGCTCTAGGGGTATCAGGAAAGTTGTTACACTAGATAGGTGACTACTTGCATGGAAGGAGAATCTGTGTATGGTATCAGGGATGTTTGTCTGAGGAAAGAGCACTTGAACTAGGCACTCCCCAAGGGGGAGTATTGAGTCGTATGTTATTTAATGTGTTAATGAACAAGATAGCCTCACACAAATATCCCAAAGGAGTTGTAACCATCATTTATGCAGATGACATCTTTTTTCAAGGAAACTCTGTAAAAAAGTTGCAGATTGCATTAAATAATTTTAGTGTTCTTTCTCGAAAGATGGGCTTAGTTATCAATGAAGAAAAAACCAAGTGTGAATGTAAAGGAAGAGGAACTGAATCCGTTTTTCTAAATAGAAAAATTGTTGGGAAAGTGTCAAAGTATAAATATTTAGGAATGTACATTGGCTTTACTTGTGAAGGTAAACAGGCAGAAATACATCATGTCCTCACTCAATGTAGAGCAAGATTACAGCCCTTGAAGGCTCTAACATGTTGTGGTAAAGGTGCTGGGGTACCCATACTGACAATGATGTATATTTCTACCATCAGATCACTTATAGACTATGCAGCACCTGTCCTCTCTTGCACTGGTGAAGGAAGGCTACGGAAGCTTGAGATCATGCAAAATGAAGCAATGAGAATAATTTTAGGGTGTCAAAAGAATGCAATGATTGAGATAATGAAAATGGAACTAGGGTTACAGAGCATTTCACAGAGGGTCAATGAAATTAATACAGTTGCAGCAGTTCGATTAATGAGAGGGAACAGTGGGGGTAAATTTGTACAAGATATAAATGATGGTTTAAAAGATAAAAGGACCTTCTGCAGGCAAGGCAAGAGAGGATACATAAATGGATTAGCAAATATTATTAGAAAATGTAATCTGGCAGATTGGTGTACAGCTGTTCAGAAGAGTTGTAAGAATCCACCCTGGGAAGAACGAGAAGTAGAGTTAGACATAGTGCCTCTCACAATGAAGAAATCATTACATGAACCAGGACAGTTAAGGGCTTTATATGGGAATAAGATTAGTAATTTGCCTAAAAAAACACATTGCATGTATATTGTGACGGTTCAGTTATGTCAAATGGCAGGGCAGGGTGTGGGATCCTTATAAGACAGTACACAGAACAAGGAAATGATGACATCAAAATTGGACTTCGGTTGAGCATTTTTATATCAACACAAGCTGAGTTATGTGCAATAGGGGGCAGTGAAATTTTGCTCAAAGCTGCACTCTTCAGGCATTGTTCCTTATACATATCTAAGACTCCATGCCAAATTTGAAGCTGATATGTCGAGGTTTAGTCTGCCGCATTTTCTACTGAAATTTTTAAATTTACCTACAGTACTAGCCAAACAGCCGCTGTGGCGGTGCAATGTTCTGTTCAGTGTTTATCAACTTTTTTTTCATATCTCTTATTTCATTTAAGTTGTCTTGGTGCAGTTTCTCCTTGACCAGCGAGGTGATAGGAAGATGAAGATTGCAGGGGTTGACATGAAAGTGACGAAGATGTGGGACAGAGTGACGGCAAGAGAGAAGCATGATGCGGACAGAGTTAGAAGACAGCTTGAGCAAAAACATAGATATCTGGTAGCTGGAGATATTCCTTATGTTGAGGATAATTCAGATGATTCAAGAGATATTCCTCTCGTCAATACTGATGCTGATTTTGTCCCTGATCCAAGGGCTCTGACAGACACCAGTTCACAGAACCGGACAAGACTCCCTACACTGGCTGCCGCTTGTGACCGATACTTGATTAGTGATTATGCTGGAGCTGCCATTGCTACTGCCACCTTAACTGACTATGGCATTATCACAAAGGATGACAAGAGTCAGGTTATTGGACCACATAAGCTGCGGGATGCGAGACAAAAATACCGATTTAAGAGGCAAGAAATTGAGATGGCTAGTTTAGATAATTTGACGTCACTCTATTTTGATGGTAAGAAGACCGCCACTCGTGTGATGATAAAGAATGAGAAGACCGAGAAATGGAGTTCGAGGATGATGGTGAAAGATCATTATGTCATCATGGTTGAGCCTGGCAATGAATATCTCACACATGTGACTCTCAAGACTGGACACGGAAAGCAGATTGCCAAAACTATTCACGAGTTTCTGGTGGAGAAAAATCTAACCCAGCAGCCCATTGTGTGTGTTGGTTGTGATGGAACCAATGTAAATGTAGGATCAGAAAATGGAGTCATTCATCATCTTGAAATGTTACTTGGTCACCCGCTCCATTATTTCATATGTCAGCTTCACGGAAATGAGCTGCATTTCCGCGCAGTTTTTTATCACTATGATGGTAAACCAAGTGGTCCTGAGCATTGGCGTGGTCCCATTGGAAAGCAGATCAAGGAGTCTTTGTCTGAGCTTCCAGTTGTCGCCTTCCAGCCAGTCAGTTTCCCTGATTTCCCTGTGTTTAATGATGAAGTGGAGAAAGATCTGTCCTGGGATCAGAAATACCTGTATAGTAGGGTGACAATAGTGCATAGGGGTGAATTTCTAAAATTGATTAAATAGAATGGCCATTGGTCCAATACTGCGTACCCATGAAAAAAGAACACAGGCGAAATCCTGGGTCATTTGGACAATATTTAAAGGTAGCTCAAGTCAATTGAAGTTTTATCCTTATAGGCAAAAAATACTAATATTCATAATATGCCGGTTTATTTTAAAATTTACATATTGAGCAAGTTTATGTGTACACTGGACATATAAATGATTAATTCCTTTTTAAAATGAAACTGCAGTGAACACGCTTACATCAATGGGTGGGAGAGGTGTGGACAACCCATTCATTGTTTTCGCTTTTTGCTTGTAAGGTCCTGTTTTGATGTCCCTGGTTGTGACCGCCTCTGCTCTTCAACAACTTGCAGCAGATGTTGACGCTGGTCTTCACTCTTCGTGATCTTGCTGTTGAATGCCTGTATCAAGGCAATCCCTCTCTCTGCAGTGTCGTTGATGACTCTGAGACCACCCACAACTGCGACGCCAGTTTTGAAGTCTTCATCATCAGACCATGTGTCAGGTTCCTTGGACAAAAAAGAAGTCTTCATTTTGAGACTTTCAAATAGAAAGTTTGATCCTCTAGAAGCAAAGTCTGAGAGCTGCTTTGTGGGAAGGGAAGATGTGGCAGGAAGAGCAGCACGTTTTGGTGAATCCTCGGTCGCCTTCCTCTCAACGATTGCCCGAACTATGTTTGTCTTCATTGTTGCATTAACTTGTGGATCGAAGAGTGCAAGACCCACCAAGCCTTCACTGAGGTACCACAGGTGACGACCGAAGACTGTGAGACATGTTCTTGATATTTTGACATCGTGGTACTCTGACAGGTCTTGGAGGAGCCGCAAATCATTAGCAGGAGCGGAGGATGGAACGGAGGCCGTGAACCATGCACTGACATACACCTCTAGCACAAAGAATGTGAATCGTTTCAAGCCTAATGTCTCACGAGCAGTTAGTTTAAACTGATTAGCAAAAATCAGGATCTTCATGACATAAATGAGCTTAGCCATCCACCGTGCTCGGTGAAGTGCTCCGGGCCGTCGGAGATTAAACTTGGGTAGAGCTCCATCGAGACACCTGATTGCTAGCTCCAGTACCTCACGGTAATCATCACGTGGCTGCTGCTTCTTGCCCAGATGATGTTTCCAGCAACAGATGAGGTCATCTCGTTTCTCGTACAAACTTGGAGGGAGGTCTGAGAGAGGGCTGTAGTCATCTTGACTGATGTCCTTCCACTTATGCTTGAAGCGAGAGAAGAGAGTAATATCTGGTCCAGAGGAAGGCCCCATGCATTCCACATACGCTTTCTCGGCAACAAGCTCAAGGATGTGGTGACGACACGCGAGATGCAGAAGACGGCGGCCGAGTTTCTGCTCCAGAATGACAAGTGCCCAGTGTTTGAAGCTGTTGTGTCAAAACTGAGTGCTGAAACATTCTCTGATATTTTCCACTCTTCCAGCGCTGCACTGACTGTTGTAGCAATGGCCTGTCCAGTCCCTGACAATAGTTTCGGGACACCAAGCAGCTTTTCAGTATTGATTCCGGAGACAAGAATGGCGATTCGGTCAACACTCGCTCCTTGTTCATCAGGAATAATTTTTCCATCCCAGTGCACAGTGAGCACTTCACTAGGTTGAAATTTTTCTTTAATTTCGTTGGCAATCCCAGAACGGTGGGTCGCTCGCGAAGTACGCACTGTCTCATAGTTTAAAACTAGTTCCATTGGGTCATGACCTAGACTAGCAGCCGTGGCACTGACGATCCGGAGAGCAGAGCGGTGACTGATCCCAGTGCGGTCCAATGTACTTGACAATTCAGGGGTGATAACTTTGAGAGTAGCACGTTTACGATTGGAAGAAGATACCACTGGTGATATCGCTAGGGAACTTGTAGATGATGACGAGCTTGATTGTGATTCTGTTTCAGACGAAGAACCCAACTCATCATATTCAAGAGCAGAACTGGCTTGATTCTGTTGTAGAGATTGCTTACTCTTGCTTTCTTCCCGACGCTTCATGGAACAAGCAATCTTTTTGTCTACTCCTGCCATTACACCTCTTCTCCCTTTTTCTCGTTGCGCTGCCAGGAATGCTCGGTCTTCTTTGATGGTCAAAAGCTGCATTGCCTTGGGGTGGGCAACATTGAAGAGGTCCTCTAACTCATCACAAAAAGTTTCCTCTTTCTTACGTTGTGTGTCTGTAGTGCGAGTGCAGTTTTTCTTAAGTCCCTTCCACATTAAAAAAAGATCCACTACCTTTCGTCCAATACTCTTCTCAGTTATGGGAGGAATCCGTGCTTTATTCCAGAAACTAATAACCGATGCTGCAACTTCACTCGCAGAATCATTCACTGTTTTCTTATGTTCATTGTGACCGTGGAAAAACAGACGTAGAACATCTCCTCTTGAAGGAAGTTGTGCACCCGTGATTTCGGTTATGTGTTGACCAATGAGCCAAACTTCAGTTTTTGAACGTGTACTCGCCATTGAACCTGAAACAAACAAAAACATTTATGTAACTTATGTTGTTACTGTTATGCAAACAACAGCACCCATAAAGCATACGGCATGCAAGATCACTTGCATAAAGTTTTTAAAGTGTTATATACCTAAATTGATGCATTGATTTTAGACAAAGACAATGGTACTAACCGTAATACTGCAACAAGAGCGACGCACACACACCCACCGTCACGTCTCGCACACAACTGATGCTACTGTACCAGTCAGACACTGGCACACAACCTCTTCCCCCTACCCCGACTGACACCCGCCTCTCCCTCCCCTCTGCATTGCCAATAGCTGCACCAGCCAAAATACTCATTACTCATTTTTAGAAAAAATGTTAGGAACAACTTTAGTTTGAATTTGCATTCTACATATACCTGCAAAGTTTCATAGTAATCGGTTCATAAATAAAGAAATTAGAAAAAATCAATAATAATTTCAGTATTGTTAACTTCAAATGGCTTGAGCCACCTCTAAATATTGTTCAAATGACCCAGGATTTCGCCTGTGTTCTTTTTTCATGGGTACGCAGTATTGGACAAATGGCCATCTAAAAATAAAAACTTTCACTTTTTATTGTCACCCTACTGTATAGGATTTGTAAAGGAGTTATCACAGGTGTTGTTGAAGATGACTTGGCTGCTATTGAGCCAGGTCCTCCCTGTGTGTCAAGGTGGAACACCTTATGGAGTAGAATCCTCAGGCTGTATGTAGCAACATCAAGACCCAGCCATGAGTTGAAAAGAATTGTCATTACAATAATAAAGTTCAGTGTTCCAATGTGGTTTTACATCAAGATACACCCTTACGTAACACACGGCTCAAGGAACGTATTCCAGTCCCTGCTATATATGAAACACCTGAATAGTGAGCAGGAGACGATAGTGAAGAAGGCTGTCCAGAGAAATGCATACTTCGCCCACACAGATCAACTTCTTCTTGGTATGTGTGCAGATGAGGACATGACTGTTAGAGAAAAAGCTGTCTCAGTGATAAGAAAAATTAGAGAGGAGAATCAGCAAAAGGAAGAATGCACTGGCAGACGTGAAGAGGAGGAGGAAGATTCTGATGCTGCTGTTGACGAGAATTTGTTAAACTATACTGATGAGAAGGGTAAAGATGGAGATGGGAATGAGGATGTGCCTCCTGAAGTCAACATGAGAAAGGTGGTGACTCCGAAACTAAAGTGGCAAGCAAAAAACTATCATTCCATGATTAACTGGAGGAATGAACTCAAGACTGAGCCTCCTTACATTGCTTCTCTGTCAAATCTACAGGTTAATGACATTCTTGAGACACCATTAGTGGTGCCCAAGTGGCCAAACAGCACTCAGGCGGACGAGAGAGGCATAAAAGTGATGACTGAAGCTTGCAATGAAGTGACGGGATGCGAATCGAGAGATGGATATATTAGGCAAAGATTATTGTCTAGGAAAATGATGCCAAGGTTCCGCACAAAAAAGAATTTCAATATGAACTTGTAATGATTTTCTATACGGTGTACCTGTAAAATAACATGTGAATTAAATAGATGTCACCCATGTAAAATTTATCATTATCCTGGAAAATATTAAAAGACACCTAATTTTTGGTATACACTAAAAGTTGACATAAAGTCGTTCGCGATGCAGCAGGGTAAGTATGCATGAAATGGCATGAAATTTTGCACAGGTGTTTGTTACAGCCATACAAACGATGCCCGAAAAGTGCAGCCTGCAACTCAAATAAAAGTGTTTTTTTCCCTGCCCCCCTAATGTGCAATGTTAGTAGGATTGGAAAATGTTGTAAATATGTATAAAGATGCATATTTTTTTGTTGATAGTAGGGCAGCTTTGGATTCTTTGAACAGTGGGAGTCCAGTCTTTGAACACATTATTGGTTCATGTAGAAAATTAGGAAATACAATAAGGAAAAATGGCCATAATGTTCAATTTGTATGGGTCCCTTCACATGTTGGCATTGGTCTTAATGAAGCAGTAGATATAATAGCAAAAAGAGCCACGGAAAAGGCTGAGATCGACATAATATGTACTAAAACCTTGAAACAATTAAGGAGCAAATTACGGGAAATAAAATTTATAGAAGATAATTTCAAAAGGAATGAATAAATATACGAGAAAAGTGAAACAATGAAACATTACCATCATGTTCTCATGAACACAAAATTTACATATGGGGAAGATAGGAGTAGGTGGAAAGATTCAGTGTATATGAGGTTAAGATTAGGATATAAATATTATTGGGAACTTGGAGCTGAGAGAAGTGAACAGGATAAAGAATGTAGAGTTTGTAGAACATCCAGATCCCATACCCTGCCACATTATATACTGGGATGCCCATTGCTTAATGTATATAGAAATGCCCATATAAATAATGTCCCCATGCAAACAGAGTGGATGTTTAAAAATAGGAAAATAGATGAAATATTAAAGAAATATAAAAATTTTGCATCTAGAATATAACTATGTATGTATATAACTGATTATATGAAATATTAGGGATTTATGTGAGTCCTGAGAGGGACATTCCTGGACTGGGGTGGGGATGACTTATGTCACTTCATCCCTTTGAGATGTATTAATGTTTTTTGTATCTCAATAAACGTATCAATCAATCAAACCGGGACGAGCGAATGTGGTCGCAGACGCTTTGTCCAGAAATATACCACTAGTGATGCCTCTATCATCGTTCTCCCACTCGCAAGTAAGGGATGAACAACGACTCATCCATTGTAGTCGACTGTCATTTTCGCTTTAGAGTCGGGGGAGGAGGCTAATCTTCCAAAGTTACCTCTTCCGTTCAATCAATTTGAACTTCGACGAGATATACTCCTTCGCTCCAAGCAGACAACTGAAGGTATTGTTACTCAAATTGTCTTACCTTATACACTTCGTGAATCGATACTAACGTTGCATCACGATGCTCCCCAAGCAGGTCACCCCGGACGTGGCAAATGTCTGGCGGAGGTCAGAAAGAAGTATTTTTTTGAATACTATAAAGAAAGACATAGAATTGCTTATTGCTAAGTGTTTGTCATGTGCTCAGCATAAGGGTACTACAAGGGCACCGGCTCCAATTCTACAATATCCTACACCAGAACGTCCGTCTAGTGTGTATGGATCATTTTTCTAGATTTTTTTAGTTTAGTCCCACTGAAGGATAAAACAGCCGAATCTGTGGCTTATGCTTTAGCTACTCACCTTATATGT